>CM038673.1:11958799-12349818 GCA_021605145.1 Aegilops bicornis
AAAACCCTTTGAAGTAGGGCTGATGGTAGTCAAGTCGATTTTTCAAACCATATACACTTGTTTTCCATCTGCGACCGACTCTCCTTTCGGGGTTGGAAGCAAATCCATGTGGGAATCTCACGTGTGACAGACCTCCACCAGAATTCTTTTCTTTTTTACCTTGTCCAAGACGCATAATACCCACATTTGGTGCCATATCCGTGGTTTACCTTCATCTTGCACCCGCAAATCCTCTACGATACACCAGTTGTGTCAAATCAATCCTAGATTTTAAGATATCTTTCTTCTTGCCTTCAATAACTTCAAGAAGTGTGCCCAATAATGTTGTCACATATACTTTTCTCGATGTGCAAAAATCACACATCAAGATTATGCCGCCAGATCCAAATGCTTCCAATACTACAAGTCCCACAAAGTGGACTTGCGGTGTAAACAATAATCTCTCTTACGCCTCGCCACTGGCTCTTTTCCGTTACCATTATCGGATGGTGTCTCGGTGTAATATACTGACCTTCAATTTCTTGTTCCACTTGCAACTCATCGGCGGTGAGCCTCTTTGGCGAATCACGGTTTTCATGCTTTGCATTGAATACACACATCTTGATTATTTTGTAGGGGCCAGTTTGTCTCTTGGCAAGGAAACGACAGGTGTCCAATGTAACAGTCCTTGCTAAGTGTTTACGATGACAAAATGATGGTTCCCGTCACAGTGGAATGCTATATAGCCATTGTAACCATGTGTCAAGTTCGCTCGACACTTAGTGCCCAAAGCCGGATAATCATGGATGCACCAAATTTATAACAACACGCGGAAAGAGTAATCAACTGTGGGCTGCTATATGGGTATCGGTTGAGAACACCCCTCCATAGTTGTTGAGAGTTCCTCCACAAGAGGCTTCATGAATAAATCAAATCCTTTCCGGGACTTTTTGGACCTGGGATGAGCAAGGAGACATCATTTAGTTTGATTCTTTGGTGTGGATATTTGGAGGCATGTTGTAAAGGGATACGCATCGGGCCTTGTGTACATGCTATATGTGGCACTCACGGTAATAAAATGGGTTAAATCCATAAAGCTAAGCCAAGTCCTAATGTTTCTGAATTCGGCTCAAGACAAATTTTTTTGTGTTTCGATTGAAGCTTTTCGAAATCACTACCATGAGATGGATGGCTCATTACATTCGATCTTCATGCATCTCCACGGTTTCCTAGAATGCTATAGTACATCCTCTCTTGTTTAAACATCATGAAACAGCTTACCTCTGCCAATCTTGGTATAATTGGAAAAATGTCTCGAGAACATTATGAGGAATCCTCTTCACAACATCGCCATCTTTTCCATCTTTTGATGATTTGCATTTTGGTCATTCACTTAAGTTGGCATAATCCTTCGGAGCTATCGTAACGCACAATTATTCTTGCCAAAACATGGATCATATCTTATCCAATTCCAACTACAATTAAGAGAAATTCTTCATTTTACTATAGGTGTGTGGTAGCTCGGGGCCTTGTCTGGGAAAGATTTATGGAAAGCAGACCCAACTATCGTGACGAATGATTTGTTGGTCATTCTGCTCGGATGGCTTCACACGAAGATAGAGTGACCATAGCTGAGAATCTTGGCGAATACTTATTTCCTGGGGTGTGACACGCGTTGCATTGTTCCAACATCTCACGGGTCCACCCATTTTTCTTCTGCGGTGAAAGTTCACACCGAAATGCACGAGCATTTAGGCATTGTTCTTCAATGTTGGTCATAACTTCATCTTTGGCTCGCCACCACCAATTTCTCCTCCTCCTCTTCCACATTGTCGGAGTATCAGCCGGATCAAGATGAGTGATCTGCTGCTTCCACATAATTGATAACATTGGCGTTCACAGACTTCACCATGATGAACCCACCTAGTATATGTGACCGACATCCCATACAAGTTTAGATGATTTTACCATTTTTCGTTTGATTGGGGTTTGTAATGAATTCATACATGACAAGAATACACAGGAAATGAGAAAGTACATTCAAGATTCGGACCACCATACTCAACTACGATAAAGTTCATGAAGTTTTTCAACCCCTCGACATATCTGACGGAGAATCTTCGAGCAGAAGTTATCCAAGTCCTGTCCATCCGTTAGATGTACAAATTGGTTCTTCTACTAGATATTACATGGAAAAACATATATGCTTTTTTATGAAGTCTAGAAAAAATACCTAAATCGATGTCTACTTGAGATCTAACTAACGAAATATATGTAAAGCTAATTCAGCAAAACAGATTTGAGTGCTAAATTATGGCAGGCTGTTTCCCAGCGTACCAATGAGGTTTGTTACAGTCCAATCGAACTACTCGAAGGCCATCCCAGCTTAACAAAGATCGAAAGTATAAAGCGGTTGTACTGAGCTATTTCTACCTAGCAGATTGGCTACTATACAATGGCAAATCACGTCACAATAAATATATGGCAGGATATTTTAGTAACTAATCGGAGCTTGGCATGCCATCTCAACTAAGTAAGATTGAATCGCGTAGTGAAAGGTAAGGAAGCTTCTTAAGCAGAGAGCATATTGACCGGTATAACTACTTCGCCCGGCAAATGGTAGAGATTAACAACGATCTTATCCGTATTAATGCATTCATCACTACTGCTTGGCATGCACGGGGCTTGGTCTAGAATCGCAGACGTGCCGTGGGAGAATTTGTGCCGGTCGTCTCCACATGAACGCCGTCATAGCCCGGTAAGGGCAGCTTGACCATGCCCGTCTCCACAAGAAGCCTTGTCGCCCAGCGATTGGTGGCGGGCAGCTATTAGACTGACGGACAGCGGTATATGAGAAGCGTCTTCGTATGGGAGCCGATAGAGATCGTCGTGGCGTCCCTCGACAAGCTACGCCTGCGCCGGCGTGTCGGCCCTTGCTGCAGGGAGGAGCGGCTTTGGCCGGAAGCGCCACTGGAGTGGAGGAGTCGGGGAAGAGGGTGTTTAGGGAATATTATTGGCTATTTGGCAGAAGGGCGTGTTGAATTTGGGATTTTGGGGGAATTTTTGGGGGATTTTCGTAGGCGGTGGGCGGAGGTGCTGCCATGCATGGTCAGCTTTCTCCAAGTGCACGGGTCCACGTGTTATGCGTGAAAAGAGGCAAGTGAAGAAATATGCCTTAGAGGCAGCCAATAAAAGTTGTGTACTGTTATATTTCCTTATATCATGATAAATGTTTATTATTCACTAGCAAAAAAGGCCCGTGTGTTGCAAAACGAAAGAAAAAAACCATCTCTTATCTCTAGCTTTGAGTCAATATTGGACAAGCTTGTGCATGTCCCGGTTAAGCGGGTTATGAGATCGAACCCCGCCGCCAGCTTATTCTATTTTTGCCATCTCTCTCCGGACGTATTAGGGCCACAATAAAGTACTGCGTCGGGTGGGCTTCCTCCGATTGAGCCAAAAATAAGGTGGACAAGTACTTAACGAACCAAATATACGTAGAAAATAATTGAGTGCGTAAATAAATCGTCCGGTGGGCTTCCTTCGTTAGGCCCAATAAAAATAGGTGTCAAATAGCTTGAAACCAAATAGACGTACGTTTGAAAATAAATTGAAAGCCAGGGCCCAAACGAAGCAGTTGACGAGGACCAAGCGTAAGCGGGACCAAAACCAAGAATATCGCCTCCCTTTAGTAGTAGGTATAGATGCTAGAACCAGCATGAACTTCCGGAAACTAGATACATGTGTGAATACATAGACAAAACCAAAGTGTCCCTAGTATGCCCTCTACTAGACTAGCTCAACAGTCAATCCAAAGATGGCTAAGTTTCACGACCACTTAGACATGTGTCGTCATTTGATGAGCAGGATCACATCAATTAGGAGAATGATGTGATGGACAAAGACCCATCCGTTAAGCTTAGCATAATGATCGAGTTTAGTTTTATTGATATTTGCTTTCTTCGCATGAATTATACATGTTCCTCTGACTATGAGATTAAGTGCAACTCCCAAATACCGGAGGAGATTTACCTTGTGTGCTATCAAGCGTCGTGGCAAACGTGAATCGGCCCAGGTGACTATAAAGATGCTCTAAAGGTGTCTCTAATGGTGTTTGTTGAGTTGGCATAGATCGAGATTAGATTTGTCACTCCGCAGTATCGGAGAGGTATCTCTACAGGCCTCTCGGTAATGATCATCACTACTATAAGCCTTGCAAGCAATGTGACTAATGGAGTTGAATTCACGGGATGATGCATTACTAAACGGGTGAGTAAAAGAGACTTGCCAAGAATTAACGAGATTGGAACTAGGGTATGATACGATACCGGCGATGAATCTAAAGACAAGTAACATCACCGATGACAAAGGGAACAACGTATGTTGTTATTGTCACGGTTTGACCGATAAAGATCTTACCGTGAGAATATGTAGGAGCCAATATGAGCATCCAGTTCCGCTATTGGGTTATTGACGGAAGATGTGTCTCTGGCCATGTCTACATAGTTCTTGAACTCTGTAGGGTCATACGCTTAACATTGATGTGTGATTTGTATTATGAGTTATGTGATTTGATGACCCGAAGCTTGTTTGGAGTCCCGGATGAGATCACTTCGGACATGACGAGAGCCCTGTTCAGGAATTCATCCGATTAACCAGTTAACTTTGCCGATTAATCCCTACAGTCACCGGGTAGCCAATTAACCGATTAATCACCCGTAGTAATTGATTAAATGGCCGATTAACCTGCCGATTAACCTATTAATCCCCTACCAAAATTTCGACGAATCGAGGCAGCTACCGATTACGATTTCCTCAACAATGACGAGGAGTCGAAATGGTCGAGAGGTAAAGATTCATATATTGGAAGGTTGAATTTGGACATTGGAATGGTTCTGAGTGGTTCGGGCATTTTTCCGGAGGACCGGGAGGTTATCGGAACCCCCCGGGAGAAGTTATGAGCCTTATGGGCCATAAGAGGGAAGCCCACCAGCCCATAATTTGCTGGTGCGCCCCCTTTGGGCAGGAGGGCGATTAGAGACTAGGAGAGGGGCAGCCCACCCTTTCCTTCTCCTTCTCCCTTCCCACTTTCCTACTCCATGTGGGAGGTGGAGATCCTACTAGGACTAGGGAGTCCTAGTAGGACTCCACACCTGTAAGCGCGCCCCTCTAGAGAAAACTATGTTGAAAGATGATGAAGTAGCAATGATGCGGACTAGGTCCATGATCTGAGGATTATCCTCATTGTGTTTGCTTACGTGAAGAATTATGTCTTTGATGCACCGCTAGGTGATGTGGAACTATTGCAAGGAAGCGGATGTAGACGTTATGAATGTTTGACAAGCTCGGTATGATGACTACTTGATAGTTTAGTGCACCATGATTTACGGCTTAGAACCCGGACTTCAAAAATGTTTTGAAATGTCTCAGAGCATATGAGATATTCCAAGAGCTGAAATTGCTATTTCAGAGTCATGCCCGAGAGTCGAGAGAGGCATATGAGACCTGCGACAAGTACTTCGCCTACAAGATGGAGAATAGCTCAACCCGATGAGCATGTGTGCCTCTCAGGAGTGTACATGAGTACTACAATCGCTTGAATCAGAGTGGGATTTAATCTTCCACATAAGATAGTGATTGACAGAGTTCTCTAGTCACTATCACCAAGTTACTAGAACTTTGTGATGAACTATAATAATATGCAAGGGATGGCGAAACGATTCCCCGAGCTCTTGGCGATCTTTGAAATTGGCGAAGGTAGAAATCAGAAAGAAAAGCATCAAGTGTTGATGGTTGACAAGACCACCTAGTTTCAAGTAAAAGGGCAAAGGGAAAAGAAAGGGAACTTCAATAAGAATGGCAAACAAGTTGCCATCTCCCATGAAGAAAAGCCCAAAGCTAGACTCCACGCAAAACTGGCCCAGGTGCTTCTCTTGCAAAGCGAAATAGTCCTTTGGAAAGTGGAACTGCTCCTAGATACTTGGCGGATAAGAAGGATGGCAAAGTGAACAACAAAGGTATATTTGATATACATATTATTGATGTGTACTTTACTAGTGTTTATACCAACCCCTCGGTATTTGATACTCGGGTTCGCTTGCTAAGAGTAATAACCGAAGCAGGAGTATTGCAAAATAAGCAGAGACTAGTTAAGAGGCGAGGTGATGATGTGTGTTGGAAATGATTCCAAGTTTGATAAGATCACCATCGCACACTCCCCTTTACCTTCGGGATTATATATTTGAACCTAAAGTAAATGTAATTTGGTGTTTGTGTTGAGCATAATATAGTTGGATCATGTTTATTTGCAATACGGTTATTCATTTTAAGTCAAAGAATAATTTGTTATTACATTTACATGAATAAAACCTTATGTGGTCATACACCCAAGGTTGAATGGTTTTATTGAATCTCGATCGTAGTGATACACATATTCATGATATTGATGCCAAAAGATGCAAACTTGATAATGATAGTGCAACATACTGAGTAGCACCCTTTGCAGTTCACGTCATATTGGTGTAAAGCGCATGAAGAAAAACTCCATGCGGATGGACTTGGAATCACTTGATTATGAATGATTTGATGCATCACGAACCATGCCTCATGGGCAAGATGAGCTAAGACTCCGTTCCTCCGGAACAATAGTGCGAGCCAGCGACTTATTGGAAATAATACATACCCGATGTATGCGGTCCGATGAGTGTTGAGGCTTTCATGGCGCAAGATATCGTTATTTTACGACCTTTCTGAGGATGATTTGAGCGAGATATGGGTATATCTACTTAATGAAACACAAATGCGAAACATTTGGAAAGTTCAAAGAATTTCATAGATGAAGTTGAGAATCATCGTAACCAAGAAAATAAAGTTTCTACGATCTCGGTGGAGGCGAATATCTTCGAAGGATTCACGAGAAGTTTGGCCTTCATTTGAAACAATGTGGAATAGTTTAGCTTGAATCCATACCTGGAAATTACAAGCATGTAACGGTGTGTCCGAATGTCGTAACAAAGCTACTTTATTAGGATATGGTGCTATCTATGATGTCTCTTACCGATTAGCATCTATCATTTGGGGGGTTATGCATTAGAGATGATGCATCTGCTACGTTAAAGAGAGGGCACTATCTAAATCCATTGAGGCGACACCACTATGGTTTGGCAAGAAACCCAAGTTATCGTTTCTTAAAGTTTGGGGCTGCGATGCTTATGTGAAAAAGCTTCAACCCTGATAAGCTCAAGCTCAAAATCGTCAGAGAAATGTGTCTTCATAGGATACCCAAAGGGAGACTGATGGGTACATTTCTATCACAGAATCACGAAAGGCAAGCTATTTGCTACTAGTATGGATCCTTTCTAGAGATGGAGTTTCTCTCCGAGAAAGAAGTGAGTGGGAGGAAAGTAGAACTTGATGAGGTAATTGTACATGCTCCCGAATTGGAAAGTAGTTCATCACAAAAATCAATTCGATGATTCCTACACCAATTAGTGAGTAAGCTAATGATGATGATCATGAAACTTCGAGATCAAGTTACTCACGGAACCTCGTGGAAGTCGACGAGGAATATGGTCCGGACCAATGTGGTACTGAGTAATCCTATTCTGAAGTCATGTTACTTAACCATGGCGAACCTCGAACTATGAGGAAGGAAGCTTATGATGAGCCCAGGATTACGAGTAAACTGGCTTGGCGCCATTAAATCGAGATGGGATCCATGTATGAGAACAAAGTATGGACATTGGTTGACTCTGCCCGATGATCGGCAAGCCATTGAGAATAAATGGATCTGCAAGAGAGAAGAATGACGATAGTAAGTGTTCACATCTACAAAGCTCGAATTGTTGCAATAAGTTTTTCCGACAAGTTCAAGGTGTTGACTACGATGAGATTTTCCTCTACTCGTGGCGATGCTTAAGTGCAATGTCTCGAGATCATGTTAGCAATTGCCACATTTGTATGAAATCTGGCAAATGGATGTCAAAATTGCATTCCTTAATGGATTTCTTAAATAAGAGTTGTATATGATACAACAAGAAGGTTTTTGTCAATCCTAAAAAGGTGCTAACAAAGTGTGCAAGCTCGGTGATCCATCTATGGACTGGTGCAAGCATCTCGGAGTTGGAATATATGCTTTGATGAGTTGATCAAAGCATATAGTTTTATCTTGACTTCTGCGGCAAATCCTGTATTTACAAGAAAGTGAGTGGAGCACTACAAAGATTTACGATAAGTATATGTGAATGACATATTGTTTATCGGAAATAATGTAGATTTTTCGGAGAAAAGCATAAAGGAGTGTTTGAAAGGAGTTTTTCAAAGAAATACCTCGGTGAAGCTGCTTACATATTGAGCATCAAGATCTATAGAGATGGATCAAGAAGCTTGATAAATTCTTTTAATGAGTAAATACCTTGACAAGTTTTTTAAGTAGTTCAAAATGGAACGGTCAAAAGAAGGAGAGTTCTTGCACAATGTTGCAAGGTGTGAAGTTGAGTAAAGACTCAAAACCCGACCACGCTTGAAAATAGAGAAGAATGCAAAATTCATTCCCTATGCCTGGTCATAGGTTCTATAAAGTATGCTATGTTGTGTACCAAACCTATTGTGTACCTAACCATGAGTTTGGCAAGAGGCTTACAATAGTGATCCGAGAGTGGATCACCTGGACAATGATCAAAAATTATCATATTAGTGGAATAAGGAAATGATTCTATAGGTTATGGAGGTGACAAAGAGTTCGTCGTAAAGAGTTTGCGTCCTTGCAAAGCTTTTGACACCGATCTGGGATGACTCTAAGTCTCGATCTAGATACATATTGAAAGTGGGAGCAATTAGCTAGAGTAGCTCCGTGCAAGATGTTGTCAGACATAGAAATTTGCAAAATACATACGGATCACGAATGTTGCGAGACCCATAGACTAAAATTTCTCTCACAGTGCAAAACATGATCATACCTTATTACTCTTGGGTGTTAATCACATAGCGATGTGAACTAGATTATTGACTCTAGTAAACCTTTTTGAGTGTTGGTCACATGGCGATGTGAACTATGGGTGTTAATCACATAAAGATGTGAACTATTGGTGTTAAATCACATGGCGATGTGAACTAGATTATTGACTCTAGTGCAAGTGGGAGACTGAAGGAAATAAGCCCTAGAAGCAATAATAAAGTTGTTATTTATATTTCCTTATATCATGATAAATGTTTATTATTCATGCTAGAATTGTATTAACTAGAAACTTGATACATGTGTGAATACATAGACAAAACAAAGTGTCCTAGTATGCCTCTACTAGACTAGCTCGTTAATCAAAGATGGCTAAGTTTCCTAACCATAGACATGTGTTGTCATTTTGATGAGCAGGATCACATCATTAGAAGAATAATGTGATGGACAAGACCCATCCGTTAGTTTAGCATAATGGTCGTTGAGTTTTATTGCTACTGCTTTCTTCATGACTTATACATGTTACTCTGACTATGAGATTATGCAACTCCCGAATACTGGAGGAACACCTTGTGTGCTATCAAATGTCTAGCGTAAGCTGGGTGATTATAAAGATGCTCTGGTGTCTCCGATGGTGTTTGTTGAGCTGGCATAGGTCGAGATTAGGATTTGTCACTCCGTGTATCGGAGAGGTATCTCCGGGCCCTCTTGGTAATGATCATCACTCTAAGCCTTGCAACCAATGTGACTAATGAGTTAGTTACGGGATGATGCATTACGGAGCAGTAAAGAGACTTGCAGTAGCGAAGATTGAACTAGGTATGATGATACCGACGATCGAATCTCGGGCAAGTAACATACCGATGACAAAGGGAACAACATATGTTGTTATCTTGGTTTGGCCGATAAAGATCTTCGTAGAATATGTAGGAGACAATATGAGCATCCGTGTTCCGCTATTGGCTATTGAGGAGATGTGTCTCGGTCATGTCTCCATAGTTCTCGAACCGTAGGGTCCATACGCAACAATGTTCGATGACAATCTGTATTATGAGTTATGTGATTTGATGACGAAGCTTGTTGGAGTCTCGGATGAGATCACGGACATGAGCGAGAGTCTCGAAATGGTCGAGAGGTAAAGATTCATATATTGGAAGGTTGCATTTGGACATCGGAATTGTTCGAGTTGTTCGAACATTTTTCCGGATGCCGGAGGTTACCGGCACCCAGAGGAGAAGTTATGGGCCTTATGGGCCATGAGAAGCTTACACCAGCCCACAAGGGGCTGGTGTGCCCCCCCCCTGGGGCATGAGGCTGATTAGGACTAGGAGAAGGGGGCCGACCCCCCTTTCGTTCTCCTTCGCCCTTCCCCCTTTCCTACTCCATGTGGGAGGTGGAATCCTACTAGGACTAGGGAGTCCTAGTAAGACTCCACACCTTGGCGCGCCCCCTAGGGCCGGCTGCCTCTCCCTCTCCCTCCTTTATATACGAAGGCAGGGGGCGCCGAAAGACACACAAGTTGATCTTTTAGCCGTGTGCAGTGCCCCCCTCTTGAGTTACACACCTCGGTCATATCGTGTGGTGCTTGGGGGCGAAGCCTGCATCGGTAACTTCATCATCACCGTCACCACGCCGTCGTGTCGGCGTAACTCTCGGCCTCAAGCTGGATCAAGAGTTCGAGGCGTCACCGAGCTGAGCGATGTGCTGATCACGGAGGTGCCGTGCGTTCGGTACTTGGATCGGTTGGATCAGCGAAGATGTTCGACTACATCAACCGCCAAGTTACTAAATGCTTCGCTTTCGGTCTCACGAGTGCGTGGACACACTCTCCTTCGTTGTTATGCTTCTCCTAGTGAATGTAGGTAATTTTTTGAATACTACATTCCCCAACAGTAATAAGCACGTTAGTTGTATTGTGAGCCGTGTGCAGGACCGATTGTGTATGGGCTGCTGTAGCGACATGACAGAGTCTTTGTGAGTGTATCGCCTTTTTTCCTTTTAAACTTGGTGCTTCGCCCCCTCAAAAAAACTTTGCGCTTCACGCGATCCATCGATACTACTACTAGTAATCCGGTAATCCCAACTAAAACGGCGCAGCCGGGTCTTTTCCCTAGTGATATGCTGGGAGGTTGGCTTAGTTGGTTTTTTTAGGACGAGTAATGCTACACCTACGTAATCCCAGTTACGTGATTAACGTAATGTGAAATGTGTGAAATTTGTTGATTGTAGATTGGGGGAGGGAGGGCCCACCACCATGAAAATCTGGGGGAGAGAGGCAATTCGTTAACCCTTTCGTAGGTTCCCGTAGATGTAGAAAGATGTGAAATGCGTGAATGTGTAGTGGGCGTACTATTGGAGTGCCTAAGATAAATTGTGTATGTAGACCCTATGTGTCTATTACTTCACATGTTAGCTTTGTCTCGGGTCAAACCTTCTAAGTTTATACACACAAAAAGGAATCATCATTCCATATACTCCTACAATATATCTTACTATTATTATGAAAGTTAATATACACCGGACGAGATTAATGCAAACACGGTAGATTTTCATTACATTTTGAACTTTTATAGGACAGAAAAATAAAATAAACCCGACCCTAAACCTATTCTCACGGCGTGACAAAGCGTCCTCCATGTATGCGGCGGGGTTAAGACCCATGAAGTGTACGGTCTCGGCGAGGAAGGGTAGAACACCGTGAGCGGGCGGCGGTTAACAGCACTAAGCCAGTAGCCTCCCATGCCCTACTCATCCTCGGAGGAGTCCCCAACCTCGGCGGTGTCAGATACGTCGTTGGGCAGTGGCAAATGGGGCGCGTGGTCGACGGTGCTCCCCATCGTCGGCCGCCGACATGCACCGCTTGTGTGGTCGCATTAGCGTCGATTCACGCGCTATTAAGGTCCGCCCGGCGACTTGAGCGAGGGCGGCGACCTTGAGCTTCATCCCCGAAGACAAGCTCTCCCGTAGAGCGTTTGCACTCGCGGTCATGGTGAATGTGGTGCCAGGTAGTAGGACGATGCGCTATGGTGTGGAGTTTAGCTGGGAGCCGAATCCTCTAACTTAGAGAAGGGCAGTCACGGTGCTACAGTGCTCATCTAGTGTAAAATGAAGACGAAATGTTATGGACTATTAGCAGATTATTTACTTTTGGTAATTATTGTATACATAGAAAATCCAAAATTAATTTTATCTCACCATCAACTTGTTTGTATGTAATTACTATGAATGTGCATACTAAATCTGTAATTTAAAATTAATTTATGTTTTTTTAGTGTCAATTGTACGGATTAACAGAAGGAAAGTTGGGGTACTATAGCTTCTCTAACATCTCTTGTGTATGTTAGAGGATCCAGTTCCGTTTAGCTGGGCACTGCCACTTTAAGTAGCGCATTCCAGTGAGGCCAAGCGTCCGGGTGCGTCAATAAGTCGCCGGGAGCCTCTTAATGATGGCATACGGACGGATGGCATGAATGCGGGCAGCTGGCACCTTTGGTGAACACACCTGCCATACGGTAGCGGGGGACGAGGAGTTTTAATTGTGCAGGGGTAGTCACCTGCGGTTGTGGCAATGTTGGAGATGCCCTTTGCTCACATGTGATCCCACATGTCATTCAAAAGCAAGAGCGACCAGCATGGCCTCGGCTCCTAGGGGATGCAGTTGGCGCTGCTACACCACTCCGCGAGCGTGTCGGCGGCCAGCAGCGCCGCCGCCGCCCGTGCATCCTCGATGAGCCGGGTGTTGATCTACTGGTCATGCCACGGCGCTAATGCCACCCTCGGCACACTAAAGCCGATCGTGTCCACCGACCATGAGCGTTTCGCTCACCGCGGTCGCCGTGTCCAAAGGCGGTGCGGGAGCTGCGCCACATTGCTGGCCTCCACGACCCACATGAATGGTTGCCGGTGGCGAGGAGGTCGTGGGCCAGCTCCTCCATTGCACTAGTCTGCGCCACATCGTCCCGACAGGTGTGCCCCACATGTCATTTTCCCTGTTTTCCCGGCCAAATTCGAGCGTCAGTGCTCCGCGTTGCGCATTAGGCGCAGAACAGGTGGTTTTTGTGCCCTGGTTCAAGTGTGGTACAGTACCAAGTTGTTACCCTAGGCCCAAGTGTGGTGGTTTTTGGTACGGTACCACCCTTTTGCTTTTCAACTAGTGAAGCGTAACACTTGATTAAGTAGCCGGATGGTGTGCTAATGTAGGTGTCCGACTGTTTGAAGGAATAATTGAGGTGTGCCGGTCCGTTCTCGTGTTTAGGGGTCCAACTTACCATGTTCCGGCAGTAGTAACTATACTAGTCCCTGCGTACTCCCTCTATTTTTATTTACTCCGCATTTTAGCTTTATAGAAGTCAAACTTTGTAAACTTTGACAAAGTTTATAGAACCGAAATAATAACATATACAATAACAAATCAATACCATTAGATTCATTATTGAATATACTTTCACATCATATAGATTTGCTACTGTAAATGTTCATATTTTTTCTATAAATTTGGTCAAATTGTATGAAGTTTGACTTCAATAAACTAATATGCGAGTAAATAAAAAGCGGAGAATATCTTACTCCGTGACCAAGACGGAAGGAAAAGCGAGACAACTTATTGTTTATTTGAGCCGTTCAAGTATAATCATGTGGCGTTGCTTATTTCTCATTCCTCTCAACCCTCTTCTCCATCAATCATGCCACCCTCCGGTCCGAGACCATCCTCCCGCATGCCTCATTTGAACATTACTTGAGAGCATCATTCGCATGTGGGCCTAGACCATGCTTCTATTTCCAATGTTGTAATTTGTCAAACATGCATACAAACAAAGCGGTTCATTTAAAGTTTCACTTGGCCTCCACTACGTGTCGCTTCCCATCTTAGTTTTGACATCCCATTTGGTTCATGCCCGACACATCTTGATGAGATCGATTGATGTTGAGAGATCAATTAGATTGCGTGCAAGGAGATAAAGGTTTGGTATGTTTCTATGATAGAAATGACCCGTGAAGTCTGTGAGGATCGGAGGGAGTATATGTTATCGTTCATAAGAGAAGCGAATGTATTGTACCCACCCTAGTCCTATTTCAATCAATCTACGGACCACGAGGCATGAAACCCGGACGGAAGAGCGAGTGGGTGCATGTGTGATACCTAAGGCGGATTCAAAATTTTGAACCGGTGATCATAGCATCCGCAAATCATATATAAAGGGTATTCAATGTTCGTTTTGCTTTTGAACGTACAATATACTCCCTCCGATCCTTTCTAGTTTACATGTAAGTTTTATGTGTAGTCAAAGTATCTCTACATTGATCAAACTTACAGAAAAAAGTATCAACATTCAACAACGCCAAATCAATATTGTTAGATTTGTACGTACTCCTAGATTTGTATTCAAACAGAGATGGTTTCCAATTTGTTTTCAAACACGTGAATGTGCTTGTTCTCGCGCATGCTCCTCCTACTAGGATTTCACCACGTATAACCAATCCAATAGTAACTTTTTTAAGCTCCCTATCCAATAATACCAGTGGAGTACTCACAACATCTGTAGTAGAGTATGAGTGCTCATAGTACTCCCTCCTTCAATTTATATAGGGCCTAAGAGCAAGTCTAATAAGGCCTAGTCAGCAGGCTATAAGACTTTCGATGTCATTAAAATCCTACGTGGAGGACTGAGAAGAGAGGAGAGAGAGTGAAGCGGGCTCTTATTCTACAGCCCGGCTATAACACATAGATCAAGAAAAAAATAGTATGCATGCAACTCTCTTCCAATCATATACCTTGCTCATGCAAATATTAAATGCTTAGAGCCAACCTAATAGCCATTCTAAGAGCCAACCTATTATATGAGTATTTTTTACGATGGCTCTAAGTGAGGTGGCATCTCTTTATAGCCAACAGTCGGCTACATTATTAACTAGCGTTTTTCAAAACCGCCTTTGACTATTGACAAGATTAATAATACATAAGATGTATAATGTGAAAATTATATCATTGGAAGCTCCTTTCACATACGAATTTGACCGTATGCTTTGTGTAAGTTGCATATCATATATTATTACTCTAACATTTGGTCAAACTTAGCCTTGAAAAATGCATTAGGCCTTGTATAGATGGAAGGAGGGAGTAGTAGTGGAAGTGGATACTCTGACGTAGGTGTCCCTGCCTTACCCTGCCTTTCGGTCACTGACTGGTGGGCCCCATGCTTGCTAGGCCCCGCATGTTAGTTACTCAATGGGTTCGGCCACGTCAGGGGATCCTCATCCGTAGTATACTCCCTCTGTTTTTATTTACTCCGCATAAAATGGAGGGAGTAGTAGTATAAATGATCTTGAGGCGAGGAGGGAGGGGCGTCGGTTTGCTCTCAGCTGCTTGGTCCCACAAGCGGCGAAAACTCAAGACAAAGCGCGTTCCATTAGGTGGCGACATGGAGGAGTCCAGCATGCGGGGTGCCGCCTTGAAGCAGCAAGAGCGATGTCTGATCAAAACCGATTGACGGTCGTCACCGAAACCACTATTCACACGGAACCTTTGCTTTTGCTTTCGGCCTCACATAAGCCCGGTGCCCCAAAGCCACACCTCCTCTCCAGCCCATTCCCCCACCTTTCGATCCCCTAGCCGGCATCAAGCATCCCCTAGTTCTTTGGAAAGCCATGGTGCACCACAAGATCACATACTACAAGATGCTGATGCGGGAGCACCATGCAGAACTCGCGGCGGCAGTCGGCGCCACAGACCTCCGTTCCGAATCTCGATTTGCGGCGGGCCTATCCCGAAGTTCTCTGGAGCCAAGCTCGGAGGAGAGGAAGCCGATCAATGTTCATGGCGGAGGTCGCATGGCGCATAAGGCCCCCGATGCGTATGAGACAATGGACGCCGACTTAAATGCGTCCGGGTCCCCCCCATGGCATAAGCGGACAGAGGTTCAACGGCGATACTAAAGCGGAGGGCCGGAGGCGAGGCTCAACGCTTCGTCGGAGGCGCGTGCATACCGCTGCCATCAAGGCTCTCCTGCGGCGGGCTGGATGTCGTGGATGTGAACCGGGCGGCGGAGGCTCAACCAGCAGGCCTTGGTGGCGGATACCGCTGCCATTGAGAGCCCTCTGCGGCGGAACCCGGATGTCACAGACTTGAACAGGCGGCGGAAGGCTCAACTCGGCCTTGAGCATGCAGATGTCGCTGCCATCAAAGAGCCCTCCTGCAGCGGAACCCGGATGTCTTAGACTTGAAGGCTGGCCGGCGGAGGCTCAACTCGACACGGAAAGCGCGGATGCCGCTGCCATCGAGCCCTCTGTAAGCCGAACCCGGACGTCTGGACTTGAGCTGGTGGCGGCGCTCTCGTCCGTCGAGCGCTCGCACGCTCCGCGTGAATGAGTAGCTGGAGGCCGAGGACAACCACAGTGCAGAGACACACGTCGGCAGCTACGGCCGTCTCATTCCGCAAGCAGTGATAGTTCTTCTTTATGTTGTTGTTTTTAGGGATCTTTTGCTGTGTAAAAACATATATTTATGCAAGTCGCCTGACTTTCATCATTTGGAGTCGATCGACCATTTCAGGCGGTTGGATGAATATCCTCGTCTCCTAGCCCTTCCTCCTCACCTCTTCTTCTTCCCCAGCAGACCACCACCGCAGGTACATGCGGATCTTCCACCAACATGCGGTTGGATAAACATACTATATGAACGAAAATTATGTATCGGTAGGATGGCTGAGTTTGGTTTGATCACATGCGGTATCACGTGTCGGTGAGGTGCATTCCCTTAGTTGGGTTTGTGGCATGCGAGGTAGTATGTGTGAGGGTGCGGGGCGACCATGGCGTGCGGGAAGGGCGACTATGTGAGGGTGCGGTGCGACATGACGACGTCTTGTAAAGGGTACCTCCTTTTAATTTTGAAAACTTTAGGCAAGCTTGGCAAAAGTGTGTGGCGAAGTATGGCAATGCAAGTCCTAGACCCAAACAGGATACAAGTACATATGTAGGAGTACTACTTGTGTTAAAAAAGAAAGGCGGGGTTTTCCTTCACGGGATTGATCGATACAAATCCTCGTTTGACGTGTCAATTAATGCGTATTTTTTTCTCCAACGCCCGAAGAGCTAACCATCTCACTCCTCATCGTTTGATTAATGCAGCACCATGCAAACAAACCTTCTCACTTCCGCATGCATGCAAGGGTATATTAATGTCCTTGGTTGCTAAATGAGTCAAACCCATCAATTTTGCCTCGAGTAGTGTTAGTGGCCTTCTGCAAATTGTAATTTTGATATACTAGCCTTGTGTACCAAAGAATGGAGGTAGTAACTATTTGACTTCCTTCCCCATTGCGGTGACGTCAACGATATCTCGAACGTTGTGGTTTGGCGAAGTGCACTACAAAAAAATACACTTCCATGATGATACGTGTTTGTCACAGTAGGTCGCGTTTTTTGTCATGCATGTACATCCATGAAAAATTTATGACAGAATCAAGATAGTCATACATGTAATAACATCGTAGAAGTGTTCCATGACATTAACAAAATTATCATCACGGAAGTGTCCACTTCCATGACGATAAATCGTGCGTCACGAGAAGTGCTTTTCGTCCAAGGGTGACCGACACGTGGCATCCACCATGTAGCGGAACGCCCGTTAAGCTATCGGGTCGGGTTTTGGATCGATAACCCGTTAACGGCCGGGACCAATGGGGATTTTCCACGTGTAAAATCATCATTGGCTGGAGGAGACTGCGATGTCGAGTCGGCGTTAGCGCAGGTGTCACTCATCCAATGGGCGAGGCAGCGCCTATGATATGTTGACACGTGGACCGGACCATCAAGTTTAATTAGGCGGCCCAATTAAAGGCCCACAAGTTTTGCGGACCATAATGATTTGGCTGACTAAAACCCTGAAGATTTTGCGGACCATAATGGGCGGCCCGACTAAAGGCCCACGAGATTTTATGCGGTTTATAATGGGGTGGCCCGGTAAAGGCCCCAAGATTTTGCGGGCCGCAATAAAATGGATCCCGACTAAAACCCACAAGATTTTTGTGTGCCATAATGGGCGGCCGGGTAAAGGCCCACAAGATTCTTGCGGATCATAATGGGCCAGCCCAAATTTAAAGGCCCACAGATTTCAAACATTAATGGGTCGGCCCAATTTGTCAAACCCCACAAGATTTTGAGGACCCTAGTAGGCGGCCCATTAGCTGGCTGCCATGTTTTGGGCCAAATGTCGACCCATATTTAATCCGGTCCATTAATGGCCTGCCACGTTAAAGGCCTAAAAGTGGCCCATATGAGATCCGGCCCGTTATAAGCACCTTGCCGTTACGGGCCAAATTACGGCCCGGATCAGGTCAAACCTTTAAGAGGCTTTGGGCTCAATGTATGGCCCATATCAAATTGACCCGATCAGCTGGACACTATGCTTTTGGGCCCACTTGCTAAAGGCCCACTTAGTAATTCGGATTGGTATTAGTTTTGGCCTGTTAAGGGCCCGTTTAACGTTTCGGCCCTATATTAATTTCGGCATGTTAAAAGCCCGTCATATAGTTGGGCCTAACTACAGCCCGATTTGCATCCGGCCTGCTCACAGCCGATATCTGATTGGGCCAAACAAGGACCGAGACAATTTTGGCATGTTAAAAGCCTGTGATTTGATTCGCACAATCATGGGCCGGGGTTCATTTCGGGCTGTTGCCGGCCCGTGAGATGTTCGGCACGTCTCAGGCCCAACCTACATCGTGATTGCATCACGGCCCGATTATGTACCGTAATTTTACGGTTTGGCCGGTTTACTGCGAAGACAGGATATATATACAGTAAAATAACTGCAGCATCGTGAATAAGAAAAAACCTAGACTATACAATAAACAAATTGCGGCATATTACATCCACTAGGCATCAAAGTTCGCCACTATGATAATAAAGCACAAGCGAACAATGATTACATACCTTTGGGCATCAAAGATCGCCACCGGTGCAAATAAACACACCGACAAAATAATATACAAAGCGGCGGCACTTCAATAGAATTGAAGAAAGGTTAGCCTATTTGGGAGCTGCAGCACAAGCACTGAGCAAGATGATGAGGCTGCGCTTGTTCAACACTTATATCTTCCTCCTCACTCACGAAAGATAAACAAGCGAAGACGGATAGCGGGTTTTGCGTAAAAGTATCAGTCTTGACAATTCATCACATTTCTTCTTGACGAATAAAGTGACATAGTTTAAAATTGCATTAACACAATATGGTATTGTTCAGGTCAAGACATGGCAGGAAATGACATTGTGAAGGAGTTGGCGACTTCACGACAACACTGGATTATAGATCAAGAACTCATAAGTATCAATGGTTAGTGTCTTTGTCAATTTATACCATTTCAGATTGGCAAATAAAGAGACATTTTAAATAATAGTAGAATAATATGACATTGTTCATAGTTAAGACATTGCGAGAATATGACATTGTGCTTTGTAGTGGGTAGGTTCACCACACCCTTTGGATTACGGATGAAAACGAAGCATACATGCGGTGCAAAGAAGATCACTTGCTTCTGTATAGTTTAATTTACATGGTATGAAGAAGGAACTTGGTTGTACAAGCTGAAAACTTAAATTGAGAAAGGACAAACTTTTGTTTATGAACTACATGATAAACTTTAAATAAGCAATTTGATGCAAACACCAAAAATAAACAGCTATTGCAGTCATGCCCTAACCAAATATATACAACAAAGTTTGAAGGCTTGAGATGGACAAACTTACATTATTGGTGAAGGGGGCTCTATAAAGGCCTTGTCCATCTTGATGGGGGGCAATTCAAGAAGTTTACCTGAGAATCTTCTTCAAAAGCATTGCCTTTATTCTACATTTTGTTAAGAGTAAATATAGATGTGATAATATACGAAAAAATGGAGAATATTTAAGATAAGATGAAGAGTGATGCTACATATCCAAGTAGCTATAAATGTAAGTGCAGTTGATCTGAGGCAAAAGGTGCTGATAAGAGCAATGCACAACTAAACTTCTTGATTACCAACCTTATGGTAAGAGTAAATATAGATCGATGTGTAGAAAATGGAGGGCAAAGGAAAATAGGCTGCGAGTGATGGTACATGAACAACTACCTGTCATTATAAGTACCGATAAAGGACAACATGTACTTACAAGAACAATGCGAGCTAAAAAAACATTGGCATTGGATATATTCTACACTAATGTAACCATTCATCTGGTCAGATAATTTGGAGTGAACAATTGATAAGCAAGCTATCATGCATACTGCTGTCACATAATGAACCAGGTATGTATGCAAGTATAGTGATACAGGACAACAGGTACTAACAAGAGCAAATCAGTGGGCAGCATTGTAACACCCGGTTGATTAAGCAACAGTGATAACCTCGGTTACTGTGGCTAACCTCCCGTTTATTCGAACCCGGTCTACAAATAAATTCAAAACAAAAACAAAGATAAAAAGTTTCAAAAACTAAAAATAAAATGTTCGGGGGTTGTCTAAAATAGCAAACCTAATTATGGTGGGGTGCACAAAATTTTGTAAAATGTTTTGGCATTTTAATTAAACTAAATGAAGCGAAAAAAAAAGAAAATAATAAAAGAAAAGAAAAAGAAGAAGAAAAGAGGAGGAACCACTGGCCCATCTGGGCCAGCCCTTCCCAGCCCGACAAGCCCCCTACACGGCCTTTGGCCCCCTCCACTGGGCGGTCCAGCCCGCCAGCCACTTAACCCCTTTGTGGCCGAAACCCTAGCCGCCGCTCCTTTCGCCCCCAGCCACGCTGCCTTTGATCCCTTCTCACCTTGCCCGATCCGGATCGGAGAACCCGCCCGCGCCCGCCATGGCGGCGGCCTCATCGCCCCCCAACCGGCGCCCTCCATCCCTCCTCCTCTCATGCGTCCGGGCCCCACACCTCGAAATCGCCTTCACAGCAGGCGCTTCGCCAGTGGATCGACCCCGCCCTCCCAGCCTTGGCAACGCATCCACAACCCCCTCCTCGCCGGTCGCCATCGCGCTTCACCACGCCCGCCGCCTAGACTCCACGCCGCGGCTGAAACCGCCTCGCTCCACGTTTCCCTCTCTCTCCCTCTCCCGAGGCAGCCCGTCGCCCGGGCTCCGTCTCGGCCCAAACCGGCCACGCCGCCTTGGCCCCTTCCTCTCTTCCCTCCCCGTCCGTCGGCAGCCTCCGTGACCGGACTCCATCGTCGCTTGGCGTCCTCGCACCCCGGCCACCGAACCCGGCCCGTCCGGCGCATCCCCCTCCGTGACGCCGAAGCGGATCTTGGCCGTGTCCCTCCCTCCGCCGCTTGCGACCGCCCGGCCTCGCTTGAGCCGCAGCCTCGACCGACCAGCTCCTCCTCGCGGCCCCTCGTCGCCCCCTCCCACATGGCCGTGAGATCGAGGCGGGCGCCATAACCCACAGGTCGCCCGACACCGCGCGCCCTGCCTTGCCGTTTGGCCCCCTCGATCGATGACATGGGGCCCCCACCCCACCGAATGATTTTGTAATTAAAAAGAAAATGAAAATGAAATAAAACTAATTAACTAATTAATTAATTAATTAATTAATTAAGTAATTAAGTAATCTAATTAATTACGATTAATTAACCCTAATCACTAATTAACCTAATTAACTAATGTTAATTAACTTTGATTAGAGTTAATTAGATATGAAGAATGACATGCGGGACCCACTGTCGGGGTTGACTCAGTCAACCACATTGTCTCTTGACGTCGGCATGACATCATCTTGGCGTCATAAATACATTTTCGAATTAATTAAATAATTAATTAAATTCGAAATTAATAAAATCTTTTAAAAATCATATCTTTTAATCCGTAACTCGGATTAAAATATTTTCAACATGAAAGTTGCTCGAGCAGCGAGGCGAATTCGGATCTGTGATCCGTTCGTCGACCACACACCTAACCTATCGAACCTGCAACTTTTCCCCTCGGCTCCTACTTGAAAACCCTAAACCAAGGAAAACTTCCCGGATGTTTCCCCCCTTAACCAGTACCCCCCCTCCCACGGTAGGGCCCGCCTAGCTTCGCGTCTTGACATGTCATGCATCGATATGCATCTGGTTACGTTGTATTCCGGGTTTCTTCCCCCGCTTCTCTCCGGTAGACTACTGAGGCCAAGCCTGCTGCTTTGGCAGTTAGACTACGGTGTTGGCGACCCTCTCACTTGCCCGGAGCAACCAGGCAAGCCCCCCTTGATCACGGATATCGCCTACTATTCTCTATCTGCTTGCATTAGAGTAGTATAGCATATTCTGTTTGAGATACTCCTATCTGCTTTGCATAGCCTTTGTCCTTGTAACTTCATTGTTACCTTACGCAATCCTATATGCTTAGTATAGGATGCTAGTACTTTCATCTGTGGCCCTCTTGTCTTGTCAATAAAATGCGCGTGCTATACTATTGGGCCGTGATCACTCGGGGAGTTGATCACGGGTATATACTATATACTTATACATGATACATGTGAGACTAAAAGTCGGGTCGGTGATGGAGCACCATGAGTGGATCTTTGTGGCGGGCGGCAGGGCAGTTGAGACACGCCTAGGAGAGGTGGGCTGGCCCTGTTCGGCGTTCAGCGGTTACTTAACATGCTTATGAGGTCTTGGTATTTGATCGGAGTTGGCTACAAGCTTATACGCACTAACCATCTCTGGGGAGTAGTTATGGGTATCCCGGCGTCGTGGTATCAGCGAAGCACTTGACGTCGTGACAGGGCGGTAGCGCGGATTGGGCTGGAACGCTGATGGGCTAGGTGCGCTTCCGGCAGCGTCATAGCGTCTTGAGTGTGCTTTCGAGGCGATGGGCGGACCCTGCGGCGCTTAGGTTTGAACCGGCGTGTTGGCCTCTCTGTTGTGCCTAGGTGGGGCTGCGGCGTGTTGATCTTCTGCGGCCGGGCATGACCCGGAGAGTGTGTCCGCCAAATGGGATCAGCGTCTTTGGGTAAGATGGTGCACCCTGCAGTGAAGTTAATCTATTCGGATAGCGTGATCTTGATAGCAGGGGCGACTTGGAGTTGTACCTTGAGCTTATGACAACTAGAACCGGATACTTGATAAAACACACCCTTCCAAGTGCGGATACAACGGTGGTCGCTCTCGCTCGGGGTTATGAGCGGGGATCGCGGGTAGGATTATTGCTATATGATGTTACTTGGAGGACTTGATTGTCCCCTCCTACTGTTGCAAGGCAGGTGTCGAAGCGTAGTCTTCGTTAAGACTAACTATCCCCTCTTATTACGGCATTCTGCGATTCGGTCCAGCGATATGGCCTTTACACATATATCCATGCATATGTAGTGTAGCTCCTTGCTTGCAGTACATTGGATGAGTACTCACGGTTGCCTTGTTCCCCTTTTCCCCTATCTCTACTCGATTCTTTGCAATCAGACGATGGAGCCGAGGAGCGCTTGCGCGCCGCCTATGGCGACTATTATTACGGGAGGCGCCTACTACTACGTGCAGCCACGGCGGCGACCGGAAGTGACCTAGGAGGATCGAGCGGGAGGCTGCTCCTCTTCGTCTGTATCCCGGTTTGTGCTAGCCATCTTATGGCACCTTGTTTAACTTATATACGTACTCGGATATTGTTGCTTCCATTGACTTCGCCTATGATCGAGCACTTGTATTCGAGCCCTCGAGGCCACGGCTTGTATTATGATGCTTGTATGACTTATTTTATTTGTAGAGTTGTGTTGTGATATCTTCCGTGAGTCCTTGATCTTGATCGTACACATTTGCGTGCATGATTAGTGTCACGATTGAATCGAGGCGTCACAAGTTGGTATCGAGCCCATTTGCTGTAGGAATCCCCTTCCACACTCCTTGGCGAAGTTGAGTCTAGACATTGCAAAAACTTTTACTAACTTGGTTGTGTGCCTTACGGGCCCACGTCGCCATCGGGTGGTACTAGGATCTTTTTACTCCTCGACCTTTACTGCGGGACTCTGAACTCTCTTCTACTCGGGTTAAGCGATTTTACTAACTATCACTAGGATCCCGTGACCGCATTCACCCCAAAGTTGGATATAGCCTTAGTTGTTCTTGGAATTGTATTTGAGCAATTTCCACCTTTGTCATTTGACTCCTTTGAAGCGTCTTTGTTTTCGGATGGAACCCACGAGGCAGGTAAATGCGCCACCACGGCGGCCATTGGTGCCTCGGGATCACTGCGGTGCTAGCGAGATGATGACCTACTCACGGGTTATCGGCGGCACCACTGAGTACACCGCCTATGAGGAGTACCGGGACTACAACGGGAGCGATGCCAGCGCCGCCGTCCACCTCTACTCTCGGGAGATGCAGGTCCACTCTTGTCTGCACACCGCACATGGTGTTGGGTGACTATCGATATGGCAGTCCACGATGCTGCTTATGCTGCTCGACACGTCTTCGTCAGAGTATCGAGAGTTGGACACCTCCCCTTGAGGCACATTGCTATCGCGTCGATGTTGGTGAGGAGGTTACTACTGCTGCCTACTCCTTTGTCACGAAGAGCCTTCCACCATCGAACTTTGTTCTCCATGTTGATGGGCTAGATCGAAGCTAACCGAGCTCTTCGCCCACGAGTTGTACATCACCCGTCGGCACCTTTACCGTGCTCACGGCGCTGATGCACCCTTTGTCCGATCCGGAGAGCTGCCGCGTTCTGCGATCTACCCGGCCGGAACCGTGATGCCCCGGGGTGTCGGTTGGCGGGCGTGGGAGGCTACTCTCCGCACTTGGCCCTTTTACGCCACCGGGACGTCGGATTCAGCACCCAGTATCCGCGGCCCCAGTCAGCAGCGTGGAGGACTATCCCTTTGCCGCACTATCGACTTTGAACTCTGACTACCTCCAGCGATGCAGCGTGGGGTGATGTAGGCACTGCTTGTTAGTGTTAGATGCATTCGCCAGCGAGCACGCATGCCGCCTATGATGTAGTAGTCTATGTCTTTGGACTCTATGTATCGAACTCTATGCATGATTCCTTTTTGTAAGATATGCCAACTACTATGTAGTTCCCATCATCTTGCTTTCATTATGCATGTTTCATCATGAATGATTCACATCTCTTGCTTAATTTCTCAAATCTTTGAACTACCCTGTTATATAATAGCGGGATGGTTAGGCCAGTGAGTCGTGGTCGTGGTGCCAACTTCCCACCACCGCTTTGAGTACATGGCTGGTATGATCCAACAGCTCGAGATGAATCGCGATTCATGGAAAACATGATGGCTCAGTTCCCTCGCCCCAATATGAACGGCTGACCAAACACAACAACTTCTGCGAGATTTCATACGCCTCAACCCAAGTGTGTACCGCAGCTCAACCCAGCCCTTTGGATCTTGATGGCGGCTCCGTGACATCACCTATGAGATGGAGTCTGCTGATGTAGCCCTGCCCGGCTATGTCACCTTTGCTTCCTTCTTCACAGAAGGGACCCAGACTCAATGGTGGGACAGCCACGGCGATACTACTGCCGGATTGGAACACTCATCACTGGCAGGACTTCCGGGCTGCCTTCCGTGCCCGCTTCATCCCTCAAGGGGTCATGGACGGAAGAAGCGTGAGTTCCGCAACCTCACCCAAGGCAACAAGGCTGTTGAAGCCTATCGTGAGAGTTCTTGGACTTGTCTCGCTATCTTTGAAGAGGACATTGCAACTGATGCCTTGAGGCGGGAGAAGTTCCGTGGCGGTCTTCAAAGGCGACATCAAGCTCGCACTCCTAGTGCTGCGACTTTGCTGATTTCGCCACCTTGGTGAACAAAGCTATCAATGTCGAAACAGTGCTGCAGGAATACGAGGAGCTCTAACGAGCAACCGTGACACGGGCTCATCTTGAGCCCGTCCTCGCGAAGCGCAAGATATGGATTCCCCAGCAGTATGTACCAGCGAATGCACTGCTTCAAAGGCGGAACTATGCTACACCTCGATGCGCCTACAACTAAGCGAGAAGCTTCCAGACTCCACCACCCCAAGCTCCTGTTCCCCACTTTGCCAATAATGGTTTGTGCTTGGTGCGGACAACGAGGCACCGTGCTAGAGAATGCAACGAGAACCCGAATCGGTGGCCCTTCGGCGGTGGCCGTGGAAACACCTGAACCGCTTGACAACCTTTGCCAAGTCTTATGGGCAAGCTCGGGCCAACCACGTTGATGCGAGCGAAGCTCAAGACCAGCCTGCTCTTTGTGATGGGTACACTCCTCGTAAATTCAGTACTGCATACATTTTATTCGATTCGAGAGCATCGCATTCATTCTTGTCGAAGACTTTGCATACAAGCACGACGTTAAGTGTGAAGAGATGAACTCTTGGTGATGGTAAAAACCCCATTGGGACAATGTCAAACCTCCATGGTTGGCGTCGGCGTCCCGTGGAAATCGAAGGTTGGAATTCTATGCCTCCCCATTATCACGAAGGCGTCTAACATCGACCTCATTTTGGGGATGGATTGGTTGAAAGCGCATCTGGCGTCAATCGTTTGCGCCACTAAGACCGTCCATCTGCTACACCCTTCGATGAAATAGTAAGCTACAATGCTCAAATGCGGTTCAAGATGCGAGGCAAGGCTCTACGCATTGAATGCATTGAGCGCCGCACCCTCGAGGGAATTGAAAACATTCACATGCGTTTGCGATTTCCAAGGCGTCTTTCTGAAGAACTTCCGAGGATTCCCCTGCTAGAATTTGTCGAATCGTCATCGACTTGAAACCGAGCACCACTCCTATAGCCAAGCGACCCTACAAGATGCCGCGCGCATGAACTCCTTGAGCTAAAGGAGGAAATCGACAAATCTCTTCAAAGTGGCTTCATTAAGCCCAAGTTGCTCACCTTGGGGAGCACCTTCTCTCTTTGTCAAGAAGAAGGATGGGACAAACCGATTGGTCCAAGACTACCGTCCTATAAATCAAGCTACCATTCGAATAAGTATCCTCTTCCTCGGATCAATGATCTTTATGATCAATTGGCTGGTTCGTCGATGTTCTCGAAACTTCGACTTGAGGTTGGGTTACCACGGATCCGTGTTCGTGAGGAGGATATCCCCAAGACCGCATTAAGTGACTCGTTATGGTTCATACGGTACCGTCATCATGTCTTCGGCTTAACCAATGCTCGACTACCTTCTCTACTTTGATGAACTATATATACATGGATTACCTCGACAAGTTTGTCGTGGTTTATCTGGATGATATCTGATATTCTCCAAGAATGAAGAAGAACATCTTTGAACATCTTGACTTGTCTTTGGAAAAGCTACGAGAGCATCAACTCTATGCCAAGTTCTCCAAGTGTGAATTCTGGCTTCCGAAGTAACCTATCTTGGGCATGTCATCTCTAAGGATGGTATTGCCGTCAACCACGAAAGAGTTCGGGCTATTCTCGATTGGACTCCTCGAAGAGCGTTAAGCAAGTCGAAGTTTTCTCGGTCTACTTGACTATTGCCCGTCGATTAAATGAGAACTTCTCCAAGATAGCCAGGCCTCGACTAACTTTGTTGCATAAGGGCGTCAAGTTCCAATGGGCGAGATAAGTGTCGAGGAAAGTTTCCGAGCACTCAAAGACAAGTTGACTTACGCCCGGTGCTAGCTCCTCCACGATACCAAGAAGGACTTCGTCATTTCTTGAGGCGCTTCTCGTCAAGGATTAGGCGGTGTCCTAATGCAAGAAGCGCAAAGTAGTTGCTTATGCCTCTCGGCGATTGCGCCCTCACGAAGAGAACTACCCAGTTCACGACCTCGAACTTCTTGCTTTGTCATTCATGCGCTAAGCGATGGCGACATTACCTTCTCGGTAATCGTTGCGAGATCTTCACCGGACCACCAAAGTCTGAAGTATCTGTTTACTCAGCCAGACCTGAACCTCCTTGGCGAGAGATGGATGGAGGCGATTGCAGACTTTGATTTGGAATATTTCCTATACGCCCGAGCAAGGCTAATGTGATGGGCGATGCCTTGAGCCGCAAGTCTTCTTGCAACCACCTTGAGGTTCACAAAGTTCAGCCCCACTTGTTGAAGAATTGAAAAGCTGAACCTCCATATTGTTCCTCGGTGCACTCGCTCCCCTCCTCCGGGAGTTCCGCAAAGATGAATCTCCGTGTTGTTCCCCGAGGTTCCCTCTACCACTGGCTGTTGAACCCGATCTCGTGGGCACCATAAAGACAATGCAGAGGATTTGACTCTGAAGTCTACAAGATTAAGCAAGACCTCAAAGAAGGAAATCCCTCGTTCTTCACTATTGCTGATGATGGCGCCTTATACTTCAAAGGCCGCCTAGTGGTGCCGTGTAAGAAGGAAAACCTGAATATGACTCAGAAGGTTATGAAAGAAGCTCATGATACACCTCTATGTATCCATCCCGGTAGTACAAAGATGTATCAAGACATTAAATCGAGAGATTACAGTGGTCTAATATGAAGCAGGACATTGCTCGCTATGTTTCTGAGTGTGACGTTTGCCGTCGTATCAAAGCAGAACATCAAAGGCGTGCTGGAACTCTGCAACCTATCTCTATTCCGGAATGGAAATGGGACCATGTTGAAAAGGACTTCGTAACTGGATTTCCCAAATCGCAGAAAGGTAATGATGCAATTCTTGTCGTCATTGACCGGCTTTCTAAAGTTGCACATTTTCTGGCGGTCAAAAGCGATCCTCGCTAGCCAGACTTGCAACTCTCTATATGTCCAGAATTGTTTCACTTCACGGTATTCCACTGGTTATCGGTTCGGACCGTGGCAGCTTATTCACTTCAAGATTACAGGCAAGTTTTCAAGAAGCTATGGGGACTCATTTATATTTGATCGCTTTTCATCCATGATCTCAAGGGCAAGTTGAGCGTGTCAACCAAATTCTCGAAGACATGCTTGAGCTTGTGTCGTTTCATTCGGCAAGAAATGGGAGGAATCTCTCCCGTATCTTTGAGTTCTCTTATAATAATAGCTATCAAGCTAGTCCGAAGATGGCCCCCTTGAAGTGTTATATGGAATGAAAGTGCGAACCCCTACGAACTGGTGAGAAGCGGGAACGTCCACTCTTCGGTCCGGATATTATCCAACATGCCGAAGAACAAGTCCGCATTATTCGCGAGAATCTCAAGACTGCTCAGTCACGTCAAAAGAGTAATTATGACCGTCATCACAAAGACATGGTCTATCAACCTGGCGAAAAGGCCTATCTTCGCGTTACACCAATGAAGGGTGCTCACCGCTTTGGGATCAAGGGCAAGTTAGCTCCTCGCTATATTGGCCCTTTCACTATACGGAAAGGCGTGGAAAAGTGGCTTATCAGCTGGAGCTTCCGTCGAACCTTTCTCGGAGTTCACGATGTGTTCCACGTGTCACAACTCCGGCGCTGCTTCAAGGACCCAATCCGGAGCAAAGGGACCATGAAGTGCTCGAATTGCAACAGGACCTCTCCTATAAAGAGCATCGGTCCGCATTCTCGACCAAGCTGAAACGCCGCGCTGCGTCGGAAAGCGATCAAGTTCCTCAAAGTCGATGGTCGAATCACTCACGAAGCGAAGCCACACAGGAGCGAGGATCGTCTACGAGATGAATATCCCGCACTCTTTCCTTCTACCTCCTAAATCTCGGGACGAGATTTCTTGTAGTGGAGGAGATTTGTAACACCCGGATGATTAAGCAACAGTGATAACCTCGGTTACTGTGGCTAACCTCCCGTTTATTCGAACCCGGTCTACAAATAAATTCAAAACAAAAACAAAGATAAAAAGTTTCAAAAACTAAAAATAAAATGTTCGGGGGTTGTCTAAAATAGCAAACCTAATTATGGTGGGGTGCACAAAATTTTTGTAAAATGTTTTGGCATTTTAATTAAACTAAAGCGAAAGCGAGAAAAAGAAAAATAATAAAAGAAAAGAAAAGAAGAAGAAAAGAGGAGGAACCCACTGGCCCATCTGGGCAGCCCTTCCCACAGCTGACAAGCCCCTCCCCACTGGCCCCTCACTTGGCCCAGCCTCCCACAGGGCCGGCCCAGCCGCCCGACTTAACCCACCCTGGCCCGAAACCCTAGCCGCCCCACTCGCTCGCCCACGCGCCCCCCTTTGATCCTTCTCACACTTGCCCGATCGGATCGGGCGAACCGCCAGCGCCCCATGGCCGTGGCCTCCGCCGCCCCAACATGGCGCCCTCCATCCCCTCCTCCTCTCCATGGTCCAGGACGCCCCCCCCTCGTCGCCCATCGCCCACCAGGCGCTTTCGCCCGCCAGCGGATCGACCCATCTCCCGGCCGCGGCAACCGCATCCCAACCCCTCCTGCGGTGTCGCCATCGCGCTTCACCACGCCCGCCGCCCTAGACCCCGCCGCTAGCTTGTGAGCCGCCTCGCTCCCCACCCCCCGTTTCCCTCTCCACTCCCTCTCCGAGCAGCGCCGTCGCCGAGCTCATCTCGACCCCGACCCTTCCGGCCGCCTGTAGCCTTCCCCTCTCTTCCCCCCCGTCGTGACGCCTCAGCGACCGGACTCATCGTCGCCCGGCCCTCGCACCCCAGCCACCGAACCCCCGTCCAGCGCATCCACCCCCCTCCGTGGCCTTGCAAGAAGCAGACTGTGCCGTGTCCACTCCCTCCGCCTTGCGCCATGCTCCGGCCGGCCTCGCTTGAGCCACGGCCTCGACCCGACCGCTCCTCTCGCCCGGCCCTTCGTCGCCTCCGCGCCGGCCTTGGGATCGGCGGGCGCCCAGCCTTGCATAACCCACAGGTCGGCGCCCGAGCACGCCATACTGCGCCCGCATGCCCGTTTGGCCCCCCTCGGTCGATGACATGGGGGCCCCACCCCCACCGAATGATTTTGTAATTAAAAAGAAAATGAAAATGAAATAAAACTAATTAACTAATTAATTAATTAATTAATTAATTAATCTAATTAATTCTGATTAATTAACCCTAATCACTAATTAACCTAATTACTAATGTTAATTAACTTTGATTAGGTTAATTAGATAACGAGAATGACATGCGGGACCCACAGCCGAGGTTCACTCAGTCAATCCTGTTGACTCTTTGTGTCGACATGACATCATCTTGACGTCATAAATACATTTTCGAATTAATTAAATAATTAATTAAATTCCAGAAATTAATAAAATCTTTTAAAAAATCATATCTTTTAATCAGTACTACGGATTAAAATATTTTCAACATGAAAGTTGCTCAACGACGAAGACCAATTCGGATCGCGATCCGTTCGACCCACACACCCCTAACCTATCGAACCTGCAACTTTTCCCCGCCGGCTCCTCTGCCCGAAAACCCCTAACCCCGGGAAAACATCCCCGGATGTTTCCCCCCTTAACCAGTACCCCCCCCCTACCACGTTAGGGCACGCCTAGCATCGCTTCTTGACATGTCATGCATCGATATGCATCTGTTTACTTGGTATTCATTGTTTCTTCCCCCTCTTCTCTCCGGTAGACTATGAGACCGGCCAGCTGCTAGCGGTTCGACTACGGTGTTGTGACCCTCTCACTTGCGAGCAACAGGGCAAGCCCCCCCTTGATCACCAGATATCGCCTACTCTTCTCTATCTGCTTGCATTAGAGTAGTATAGCATATTCTTGTTTTGAGATACTCCTATCTTGCTGCATAGCTTTGTCCTTGTAACCACATTTGTTACCTTACCGCAATCCTATATGCTTAGTATAGGATGCTAGTACTTTCATCTGTGGCCCTCTTGTCTTGTAAAATGCGCGTGCTATACTATTGGGCCGTGATCACTCGGGAGTTGATCACGGGTATATACTATATACTTATACATGATACATGTGAGACTAAAGTCGGGTGGTGATGGAGCACCTGCGAGTGGATCTTTGTGGCGGAGGCGGCAGGCGAGTTGAGACCGCCTAGGAGAGAGGTGGGCACTGGCCTGTTCGGCGTTCAGCGGTTACTTAACACGCTTAACGAGGTCTTGGTATTTGATCTGGGTTGGCTCTGAGCTTATACGCACTAACCATCTCTGGCGGGAGTAGTTATGGGTATCGGCGTCGTGGTATCAGCCGGCACTTCAGACGTCGGCCGACGGGCGGCAGCGCGGATTGGACTGGAACGCCGATGGGCTGAGTACGCTTCCGGCGCGTCACATAGCGTGCAGGTGTGCTTTCGAGGCGATGGGCCCCGGACCCTGGCGCTTAGGTTTAGACCGGCGTGTTGGCCTCTCTGTTGTGCCTAGGTGGGGCTGCGGCGTGTTGATCTTCTGGCGGCGGGCATGACCGGAGAGTGTGTCCGGCCAAATGGGATCAAGCATGCTTTGGGTAAGATGGTGCACCCTGCGGTGAGTTAATCTATTCGGATAGCCGTGATCTTGATAACAGGGCGACTTGGAGTTGTACCTTGAGCTTATGACAACTAGAACCGGATACTTGATAAAACACACCCTTCCAAGTGCGAGATACAACGGTGGTCGCTCTCGCTCGGGGTTATGAGCGAGGATCGCCGGGTAGGATTATTGCTATATGATGTTACTTGGAGGACTTCAGATTGTCCCCTCCTACATTGCAAGGCAGGTGTCGAAGCGTAGTCTTCGTTAAGACTAGCTATCCCCTCTTATTACGGCATTCTGCGATTCAGTCCGATATGGCCTTTACACATATATCCATGCATATGTAGTGTAGCTCCTTGCTTGCGAGTACTTTGGATGAGTACTCACGGTTGCCTTGTTCCCCCCTTTCCCCCTATCTCTACTCGATTGCTGCAATCAGACGATGGAGCCCAGGAGCCAGACGCCGCCGCCTATGACGACTACTACTCTGGAGGTGCCTACTACTACGTGCAGCCAGCGGCGACCGGAAGTGACCTAGGAGGATCCCAGGCGGGAGGCCTGCTCCTCTTCGTCTGTATCCCGGTTTGTGCTAGCCATATTATGGCACCTTGTTTAACTTATGTCCGTACTCAGATATTGTTGCTTCCGCTGACTTCGCCTATGATCGAGCACTTGTATTCGAGCCCTCGAGGCCCTGGCTTGTATTATGATGCTTGTATGACTTATTTTATTTGTAGAGTTGTGTTGTGATATCTTCCCGTGAGTCCTTGATCTTGATCGTACACATTTGCGTGCATGATTAGTGTACGATTGAATCGGGGGCGTCACAAGCATATTTGCGATATCATGTCGTTCTTTTCAAACCGGAATTCTTCTTCGAGCAGATTTCCTACAAAAAAGATCCATAAGGCACATGCGGAAAAGTAGAAGTTCAAATTGTCATGTGATTTCATAGACGATTACCTCATCACAGGAACGAGACCCGATTGCATAACAAGGTTTTTCCATTCAATGTCTTCTAAATTTAGCACATGAGACTTCACGAAATTCGTTTATAGACTTGCCATCAAAGTGTGATTTCCTCGGGTAACACCGATATTGCTGCAATGCTTCCTTGAAAAGCACAAGCAAGCTTTGCTCGTCATGACTATCCAGATTGACCTCGCCTAGTTACAACAATGTAATGTAAATCATTGATGTGTTCAATCAGCGAAAACAGGAAAATAATAACCATGAATAATAGCACTTACACGTAAGTTGGACGGAAGATGTGAAAATGGTGTTTGTCTTCACTATAATCTTCCCATGATGGGAATATATGCACGTAGTCCCTAACAACATTGAAAGCATTGTCTTTTAAAGCGGGAATAAATGGAATGGGGTTCCAATCTGCAAGGAATTGGCCGTCTCTGCGGTTGGGATAGGTCTTGACGGTGGACTTCTTGTACTTTTCTTTGGAGTGTTATTTTTACGTGGTACAATTTGGTGCTATGGCAAATGAAATTGGTATACCTTTTCTTTGGAGTGCAGGTCACCGTGTGGTGGGGCTAGTGGTGTGGCCAATGAAGTATGGGTACAGTCTGCTGGAGTCGGTCCTACGTTTTGTGTCACTGGTTGTACAGCCAATATAAGTGGGGTGCTATCTGATTTCTCCGGCACCACCACGTTTTTCAAGGACTTTGCTAGTGCTCCTTCAGGTTCGGAAATCACCCTCTTCCTTTTTGATGTCTGATGCACAAGAACAACATTTGAGTGAAAAAACATGGTATGATGACAGATGGAATATGTATTGATAATGGATGGGCATGGCATCTTGACATATATGATGAGTAAACTAAGCAAATGGCGGTGCAACAAAGTAGAAGAAATGCAAGACAACATATGCAAGATACCCGCAATCAATAAAACATTGCCAAATTAGAACAGGCACCTTGATGGGTGAAGCAGACAGGCCATACGCGCTTTGACTCCTCGAGGTTAGAATAGTCATTAGGATCATATTACGAACAAGAATCAGCAATTGGGGAGCGTATGTGTTTCATTGCATCGAGAATGGCACTCAATGCCTTGGTGCCAATTTTGTAAGTCATTAGGTGTTTAGCTTCAAGAGTGGACTCTTTGCTAGTGCGACACAAAGCAGCTACACGAGATCATAGTGTAGATATAACGGGAAAACCTTAAGCATCGAGTAAAATCAGCAAAGTGGAACTTGCTTTGGAATATATGTGCTAGTATTGCCGATGCGGCTAGAAAGGCTTGGATACCGGCTCTCTTCAAGTGAAGGTGTGATGCTTTATTAATATCGATGTAACTCTCAAAGGCGACACAACTCCTGCATTTCCTTGCTATTCTTATAGGATTCAAGTGGGCAGGCCACTACAAATCCTATTCCTATGTTTACAAGATCCTCTGAATCAAAGAGGCTCAAAGTGTCCATCACAGCCGACCGTATAGACCTCTACGCCAAATGTCCTGCTCATCTTGATTAAGGAACATCTTGTACTACTAGCATACTCCTCCGTTCCAAAATATAAGTCTTGGTAGAGATTTCCACTATGGATCACATATGGTGTATCCAGATACATTTTAGAGTGTAGATTCACTCATTTTGCTCCATATGTAGTCCATGGTGGAATCTATACAAAGACTTGTATTTAGGAACGGAGAGAGTACTATATTAAAGAAGAACGGAAGAGGAACATGGTAAAGAAGAGCAAGCAGATTTTGGATAATAAAATGTTGGTTCTTGCAGTGCCCACACATGATGAACGAGGCGCATTAAGAATGCAACTCCCACTGTCTCTCGACCATTTCAGGCGGTTGGATGAAGATCCTATGTCTCCTAACCCTTCTTCTTCCTCGTCTACGATTCTTCCCATCTGAGAACACCTTGCGGGAGCCATGGGCCGGACCACGGCCCCCACCGGCCTATGTTCCTCCGCCACCCCACCCCCACCCGCCCCAACCCCCACCTGCGTCGAGTTTTCTTTGTTCGTGAGGCCCCACAACCACCCGAGCCCCTTCGATCGCACCGGCGAACTCCGTGAGCTCAAAAATCGGTGACCCAATTTTGAATTTTAGCCTCTTGTGATTTAACTAGTGTGGAATATAAAGGGAAAACCATAAGCATTGGGAGTGCAGTGTTGAGCGTTCCATGGCGGATTTGAAGGTGCAAACCAGACAAAGGCAACCGCAACCAAGACAACAAATCGAGTAAAGCGGTGGCGATCTATTTTCTTCTTTGTGATAAATAAGTTGAGCAGAATCTGAAAGAGTACCGCCTACAGTGCGGCGCCGATGTCTTGATCTGCTGAGAATTTGATGGTGCTGCGGTAGCGATGGTACATTTGGCATGGAAGCAGATCTAGGAGGGTAGACGGTGGCGGGTAGCGATGGGCGAGAGGTCTTAGGAGCGGTGCCCGGCAAGGTGGACGGTGAATCGTCTCCAACTTATCTATAATTTTGATTGCTCCACGCTATATTATCTCTTGTTTTGGGCAATATTGGGCTTTATTATCCTCTTTTATATTATTTTGGGACAAACCTATTAACGGGAGGCCCGGCCCGATTCTTGTTTTATGCCTATTTCAAAGGTTTCGAGGAAAAGGAATATCGACGAGTCGAAACGAACGAAATCAATGGAGAAGTTATTTTGGGAAGGGAAGCCACCGGATAGACTTGGACTCTCACGTCGGAAGATCTGAGGGAGCTGGCCATGAGGGTGAAGCGCGCCCACCCCTATAGCGCCCTGCCTCATGGGGCCCCAGAAGCTCCACCGGCGTACCCTTGCACCCATATATACCTACGTGTCGTAAAACTTCCAGAACAGAAGATAGATCGGAAGTTCCACCGCCGCAAGCCTCTGTATCCACCAAAAACCTCTCGGAGCCCGTTCCGCAAGACCACGAGGAGGGATCCCTCACCGTGGCCATCTTCATCATCCGGTGCTATCCATGACGAGGAGGTAGTTCACCCTCGGGGCTGAGGGTATGTACCCGGTAGCTATGTGTTTGATCTCTCTCTCTCTCTCGTGTTCTCTCTCGTGTTCCCTCTATGGCACGATCTTGATGTATCGAGCTTTGCTATTGTAGTTGGATCTTATGATGTTTCTCCCCTCTACTCTCTTGTGATGAATTGAGTTTCCCCTTGAAGTTATCTTATCGGATTGAGTCTTTTATGAGAACACTTGATGTATGTCTTGCCGTGTTTATCTGTGGTGACAATGGGATATCATGTGCCACTTGATGTATGTTTTGGTGACCAACTTGCGGGTTCTGCCCATGAACCTATGCATAGGGGTTGGCACACGTTCTTGACTCTCCGAGTAGAAACTTTGGGGCACTCTTTGAAGTACTTTGTGTTGGTTGGATGAATCTGAGATTGTGTGATGCATATCGTATAATCATGCCCACCGATACTTGAGGTGACAATGGAGTATCTAGGTGACATTAGGGTTTTGGTTGATTTGTGCCTTAAGGTGTTATTCTAGTACGAACTCTTTTATAGATTGATCCGAAAGAATAGCTTTGAGGTGGTTTAAGTACCTACCATAATCTCTATGTTTGTTCTCCGCTATTAGTGGCTTGGAGTGACTCTTTGTTGCATGTTGAGGGCTTGTTATATGATCTATCTATGTTATTATTGTTGAGAGAACTTGCACTAGTGAAAGTATGAACCCTAGGCCTTGTTTCCTATCATTGCAATACCGTTTACGCTCACTTTTATCATTAGTTACCTTGTTGTTTTTATTATTTCAGATTACAAAAATCTTTATGTACCATCCATATTGCACTTGTATCACCATCTCTTCGCCGAACTAGTGCACCTATACAATTTACCATTGTATTGGGTGTGTTGAGAACACAAGAGACTCTTTGTTATTTGGTTGTAGGGTTGTTTGAGAGAGACCATCTTCATCCTACGCCTCCTACGGATTGATAAACCTTAGGTCATCCACTTGCGTGAAATTTGCTACTTTCCTACAAACCTGTGCACTTGCAGGCCCAACAACGTCTACAAGAAGAAGGTTGTGTAGTAGACATCAAGCTCTTTTCTAGCGCCGTTGTCGCGGAGGCTAGGTAAAGGGCACTCACTCACACCCCGTCAACTAAGCTCTTTTCTGGCTCCGTTGCCGGGGAGGTGAGTGCTTGAAGGTATATCTTTAGATCTTGCAATCGAATCTTTTTGTTTCTTGTTTTATCACTAGTTTAGTTTATAAAAGAAAACTACAAAAAATGGAATTGAGTTTGTCTCATACGCTTCATCTTTTTAATATCTTTCGTGAGTATGATGGAAAGGAAAATTGTGCCAAAGTGCTAGAGGAAGAATGCATTAAAAAATTTGACACTAAATATTTTAATGATGAGCATGATTGCAATGTTGTTAGTATAAACTCCTTGAATATCCATAGTATTAATGATGATTGCCCTAGTCATGATGAAAATATCTCTTATGAGCATGTCAACTTTTGTGGAGTGCATGTTTGCATGAACACACCAAATAGAGAAGATATTTATTGCAAGAGGCATAAGCATTTAGAAACTAAATGGTTGCAAGAAAGGCTAGGTGTGAGTGCTGAAAATTTAAAATTCCTTTGCCGTACTTGTGAACTTTGCAATGAACGTGGTCATTTTCATCTCAATGCAAATTGTTTCATGACCGAATCGTGTCCAAAAATTGTGATGATTTGATCTCCCTTGCACATTACAATGAGCTTAGTTTACTTTTGGGTTATGAAGAATTGAAACGTTTACTTAAGGACCTTCCAGAATTTTCCCATAAGAAATTCCTTGATATTGATCTAGAGGATATTTATATGTTTTGTGCGGAGAATTGCATTGAAAATCCTTATATTGCCAATTACCTAAAGAAAAGAAAGCAAATAGAAGATGATGAGAATACTAATGAAAGGGAAGAGACTTACCAATCTCCTCCTATTATTTCTTATGATGAATCAGGTAACGAGGAGGAGCTTTCTATTCAACCAATCTCATCAATAAGGAGCTCAAAGAGGAAGATTGAACCTATACATAATGTGAAGAAGAAAAAGAAAAGAAGGAGCAACAAAGGTAGAAAGGTATCCCACCCAAATTATGTTGCTCCTACTACTCATTGTGATGATGATAATTGCTTTACTATTGGTGCTATCCATATTTTTAATGATGAGAGTGATTATGCTTATGATATGAAAGAACCCAAGCTTGGTGAAGCTATGTTTGATGAGGATGAAATATTTGAGAATATATTTGCTGAAATTAATGTTTGTCCCAAGCTTGGGGACGCTATGTTTAATGAAGATGATATTTTTAGCACCCCATGTTTTGATATGCAAAGTTGTTATGATGATAGCATGCCTCCTACCTATGATTATTATATTCATGAAAGTGGATTTGGAAGAGTGTCAACTTTATTTAGTGATTCCACTATCTTGGGAGAGGTTTCAGTCGATTATGATGAGAACGAAGTTGCTACTTATGATGATTATTGTGATGAAACTTATGCTATAAAAAGTAGTGATGATTATATTTACAAATCTTGCCATGATTATGATTACCCTTTTTCTGAAGATTACTCTTTTAATGTGTAAACAATTTTTAGTGTTCAAGTCTCTTATGATACTCCCACTATTCCGAATGAGAAGAATTTTGCTTATGTGGAGAGTAGTAAATTCTCTATGCTTGTAGATCATGAAAAGAATGCTTTAGGTGCTGGTTATATTCTTGAATTCATTCATGATGCTACTGAAAATTATTATGAGGGAGGAACATATGCTTGTAGGAATTGCAATAATATCAAGTTTCCTTTCTATGTGCTTAAAGTTTTGAAGTTATGCTTGTTTTGCCTTCCTATGCTAGTTGATTATTGTTCCCATAAGTTGTTTGCTCACAAAATCCCTATGCATAGGAAGTGGGTTAGACTTAAATGTGCTAGTCATATTCTTCATGATGCTCTCTTTATGTTTCAATTCTTATCTTTTATGTGAGCATCACTGAACTCATCATGCCTAGCTAGGGGCGTTAAACGTTAGCGCTTGTTGGGAGGCAACCCAATTTTATTTTAGTTTCTTACTTTTTGGTTCTGTTTAGTAATAAATAATCCATCTAGCCTCTGGTTAGATGTGTTTTCATGTTTTAGTTAGTGTTTGTGCCAAGTAGAACCTTTGGGAAGACTTGGGTGAAGTCTTTATGATCATGCTGTAAAAAAACAGAAACTTTAACGCTCACGAGATTAGCTTCAACTTTTTACTGGAGAGTGCTATTTAGTTGATTATTTTTGCAGATGATTACTAGACAAATTCCTCAGGTCCACCAATTTATTTTAGAATTTTTGGAGTTCGAGAAGTTTGCGTTAGTTACAGATTACTACAGACTGTTCTGTTTTTGACAGATTCTGTTTTCATTGTGTTGTTTGCTTATTTTGATGAATCTATGGCTAGTAAAATAGTTTATAAACCATAGAGAAGTTGGAATACAGTAGGTTTAACACCAATACAAATAAAGAATGAGTTCATTACAGTATCTTGAAGTGGTGCTTTGTTTTCTTTCACTAACGGAGCTCACGAGTTTTCTGTTAAGTTTTGTGTTGTGAAGTTTTCAAGTTTTGGGTAAAGATTCGATGGACTATGGAATAAGGAGTGGCAAGAGCCTAAGATTGGGGATGCCCAAGGCTCCCCAAGGTAATATTCAAGGATAACCAAGCGTCTAAGCTTGGGGATGCCCCAGATGGCATCCCCTCTTTCGTCTTCGTTCATCGGTAACTTTACTTGGAGCTATATTTTTATTCACCACATGATATGTGTTTTGCTTGGAGCGTCATTTTCTCTTATTAGCTTTTGCTTGCTGTTATTTCTATACTACTATATAGTGTATCAGTTTTAAAATTTTAAATCCTAAGTCTAACACGCAATTTCAGCCGTTGATGACATCAATCCTATGGTCCAAAGCGAAGGGATTCGCCTCTACAGTATTCACTGTGCAACTACGCTTCATTCTACCGAAATCTAGACCCCTCTTGAGTTGTTTATTTTTAGGACGTGGTGCTTCACAACCTCAACAGCGTGCAGCTGCTACAGACTTTGTGCTAGTATGGTCGGACGAAGTGAGCGGAGGATGGTGTGTGTGGTGAGGCTTTCCACGTGTGCCCAAGGCGGCACCGGACTTATGTGGCCCGTTTGTGTGGAATATACTAGCATATTTGTAGAGAATTAGTAGAGTTGTTGTACATTAGTTAAGTCACCCTGTGATTAAAGTATAACACAGTACAACTATCTGAGACTCACAAAGATTTGTTTTTTAGGGAACTCAAAAATATTTTAGCGTGTACGTTTTCTTGCAAGTTTTGCAACCATAAAATAATTCCTCCAAAACAAATGTGACTATAAGATAATTCTCGTTTATGGTATACATCACTAAACATAATTTATCACGTTGCGTCAGAACCACCCGCTGTAGAAGTGATAGGTAAAATTAGGATAAATGTGAGAATAACCTTTTGTTTTTGCAGGTAACTGCCACAACAACTTTTTATGCAAACAACATAGAATAGTTGATTTGTTAGACTTTTCTAGAGCCATGTGCTTGTTTCTTTCTTTTGGAAAAGTTATAATGGAAAAGTTGTATTCATAAATTGACATTGCACGTGATGTGCACGTACGCGTGTACTAGTAGAATAATGTTTTGCATCTTTAGTTCTAATAAAAAAGTCAAGGATAGCCTTTGCCATGCTTATTTTGCTAGTATACATGTTGCTGTTTGAAAACAGAAAGTTTACCGCTGTTGCTAAAATTTCCTAGAAAATTCAGAGAGTGGTATAATGTTGAATCTTTTTGCATATTGAGCTCTGATAAATTTATTACAGTGGGAATTTTAGTTCATAATTTTTGGAGTCAGGGAAGTATTGATACTCTTGCATTCTTTACAGACTGTACTGTTTTGGCAGATTGCTGTTATGTTTGCATTGTTTGCATATGTTTGCTTGTTGAATGATTCTATTTAAGGATAGGAGTATTAAATATGCAGAGGCATTTAGTATGCAATGTTGAATAATAATGTTAGTGATTTGTTACAGTAGAAAATGATAAGTTTTTGCATTGGTTTATACTAACCTATCTCACGAAGTTCTTGTTGAGTTTGTTGTGAATGAAGCTTTTGATAAAAGAGAAACCATGATATGAGAGGAATTAAGGAGACACAAAGTTCAAGCTTGGGGATACCCAAGGCACCCCAAGATAATATTTCAAGAAGTCTCAAGCATCTAAGCTTGGGGATGCCCCGGTAGGCATCCCACCTTTCTTCTTCAACAACTATCAGTTAGTATGGGTTGAGCCTAAGTTTTTGCTTCTTCACGTGAGTTGTGCTATCCTTGCAATTTTATTTTCTTTAGCTTTGCTTTCTGTTTGAATAAAGTACCAAGATCTGAAATTATTAAATGGGAGAGTCTTCACATAGTTACATAATTATTCGACTACTCATTGATCTTCACTTATATCTTTTGAGTAGTTTGTCATTTGCTCTAGTGCTTCACTTATATCTTTTAGAGCACAATGGTGGTTTTATTTTGAAGAAATATATGAACTCTCATGCTTCACTTATATTATTTTGAGAGTCTTAAATAGCATGGTAATTTGCTTAAATAATCATAATGTGCTACGCATACAAGATTTGTAAGAATTCTTATGAGTGTGTTGAATACTATGAGAAGTTTGATGCTTGATAATTGTTTTGAGATATGAAGATGGTGATATTAGAGTCATGCTAGTTGAGTAGTTGTGAATTTGAGAAATACTTGTGTTAAAGTTTGTGATTCCCGTAGCATGCACGTATGGTGAACCGTTATGTGATGAAGTCGGAGCATGATTTAATAATTGATTGTCTTCCTTATGAGTGGCGGTCGGGGACGAGCGATGGTCTTTTCCTACCAATCTATCCCCCTAGGAGCATGCGCGTAATACTTTGCTTTGATAACTTGTAGATTTTTGCAATAAGTATATGAGTTCCTTATGACTAATGTTGAGTCCATGGATTATACGCACTCTCACCCTTCCACCATTGCTAGCCTCTCTAATACCGCGCACTTTTCGCCGGTATCATACACCCACCATAAACCTTCCTCAAAACAGCCACCATACCTACCTATCATGGCATTTCCATAGCCATTCTGAGATATATTGCCATGCAACTTTCCACCGTTCCATTTTATTATGACACGCTCCATCATTGTCATATTGCTAGCATGATCATGTAGTTCACATCGTATTTGTGGCAAAGCCACCATTCATAATTCTTTCATACATGTCACTTACGAATCATTGAATATCCCAGTACACCGCCGGAGGCATTCATATAGAGTCATATTTTGTTCTAAGCATCGAGTTGTAATTGTTGAGTTGTAAGAAAAATAAAAGTGTGATGATCATCATTATTAGAGCATTGTCCCAGTGAGGAAAGGATGATGGAGACCATGATTCCCCACAAGTCGGGATGAGACTCGGACGAAAATAAAAAAAAAAAAAAAGAAAAAAAGAGGCCATAAAAAGAGAAAAGGCCCAAACAAAAAAATAAAAAAAAATAAAGAAAATGAGAGAAAAAGAGAGAAGGGACAATGCTACTATCCTTTTACCACCCTTGTGCTTCAAAGTAGCATCGTGATCTTCATGATAGAGAGTCTCCTATGATATCACTTTCATATACTAGTGGGAATCTTTCATTATAGAACTTGGCTTGTATATTCCAATGATGGGCTTCCTCAAAATGCCCTAGGTCTTCGTCAGCAAGCAAGTTGGATGCACACCCACTTATTTTCTTTTGTTGAGCTTTCATATACTTATGGCTCTAGTGCATCCGTTGCATGGCAATCCCTACTCACTCACATTGATATCTATTGATGGGCATCTCCATAGCCCGTTGATACGCCTAGTTGATGTGAGACTATCTTCTGCTTTTTTGTCTTCTCCACAACCACCATTCTATTCCACCTATAGTGCTATGTCCATGGCTCACGCTCATGTATTGCGTGAAGATTGAAAAAGTTTTGAGAATGTCAAAAGTATGAAACAATTGCTTGGCTTGTCATCGGGGTTGTGCATGATTTAAATACTTTGTGTGGTGAAGATAGAGCATAGCCGGACTATATGATTTTGTAGGGATAACTTTCTTTGGCCATGTTATTTTGAGAAGACATAATTGCTTTGTTAGTATGCTTGAAGTATTATTATTTTTATGTCAATATGAACTTTTGTCTTGAATCTTTCGGATCTGAATATTCATACCACAATTAAGAAGATCTACATTGAAATTACGCCAAGTAGCACTCCGCATCAAATATTCTTTTTTATCATTTACCTACTCGAGGACGAGTAGGAATTAAGCTTGGGGATGCTTGATACGTCTCCAACGTATCTATAATTTTTGATTGCTCCATGCTATATTATCTAATGTTTTGGGCAATATTGGGCTTTATTATCCACTTTTATATTATTTTTGGGACTAACGTATTAACGGAGGCCCAAATTTTATTTGTTTTATGCCTATTTCAAAGGTTTCGAGGAAAAGGAATATCGACGAGTCTAAACGAACTAAATCAAGCTGGAGAAGTTATTTTGGAAGGAAAGCCACGGATAGACTTGACTCTCGTCGAGAAGATACGGGAGCTGGCCACGAGGGTGGGGCGCGCCCACCCCCTAGGGCGTGCCCCCGCCTCGTGGGGCCCCAAGCTCCACCGACGCACCCATTGCACCCATAGATACCTACGTATCATAAAACTTCCAGAATGGAAGATAGATCGGGAGTTCCGCCGCCGCCAGCCTCTGTAGCCACCAAAAACCTCCCGGGAGCCCGTGCCGGCACTCACTGGGAGGGATCCCTCACCGTGGCCATCTTCATCATCCCGGCGCTATCCATGATGAGGTGTGAGTAGTTCACCCTCGGGGCTGAGTGTATGTACCAGTAGCTATGTGTTTGATCTCTCTCTCTCTCTCTCTCTCTCTCTCTCTCTCTCTCTCGTGTTCTCTCTCGTGTTCCCTCTATGGCACGATCTTGATGTATCCCGAGCTTTGCTATTGTAGTTGGATCTTATGATGTTTCTCCCCCTCTACTCTCTTGTGATGAATTGAGTTTCCCCTTGAAGTTATCTTATCGGATTGAGTCTTTTATGAGAACACTTGATGTATGTCTTGCCGTGTTTATCTGTGGTGACAATGGGATATCATGTGCCACTTGATGTATGTTTTGGTGACCAACTTATGGGTTACGCCCATGAACCTATGCATAGGGGTTGGCACACGTTCTTGACTCTCCGATAGAAACTTTGGGGCACTCTTTGAAGTACTTTGTGTTGGTTGGATGAATCTGAGATTGTGTCATGCATATTGTATAATCATGCCCACGGATACTTGAGGTGACAATGGAGTATCTAGGTGACATTAGGGTTTTGGTTAATTTGTGTCTTAAGGTGTTATTCTAGTACGAACTCTTTTATAGATTGATCCGAAAGAATAGCTTTGAGGTGGTTTCAGTACCCTACCATAATCTCTACGTTTGTTCTCCGCTATTAGTGGCTTGAGTGACTCTTTGTTGCATGTTAAGGGCTTGTTATATGATCTATCTATGTTATTATTGTTGAGATAACTTGCACTAGTGAAAGTATGAACCCTAGGCCTTGTTTCCTATCATTGCAATACCGTTTACGGTCACTTTTATCATTAGTTACCTTGCTGTTTTCATTACTTCAGATTACAAAAACCTTTATCTACCATCCATATTGCACTTGTATCACCATCTCTTCGCCGAACTAGTGCACCTATACAATTTACCATTGTATTGGGTGTGTTGGGGACACAAGAGACTCTTTGTTATTTGGTTGCGGGGTTGTTTGAGAGAGACCATCTTCATCCCTCGCCTCCTACGGATTGATAAACCTTAGGTCATCCACTTGAGGGAAATTTGCTACTGTCCTACAAACCTGTGCACTTGCAGGCCCAACAACGTCTACAAGAAGAAGGTTGTGTAGTAGACATCAACGACGGCAGGGATGAAGCGAGAGGACGGGATGCAAGGATCCCGGTCCGAAGGCGTGGATGAGAGAGGTCGATCTCTTGTAATGGAAGGCGGCGTCGGGGTATCAGCTCCGGCATGGTGGAGGAGGACGGCGGTGGATGGGGTGGCGGACGGCGGCCAGACGGAGGAGGTGGGGTGGAGAGGTGTTTTGGCGCCCCACGGAGTACCTGAATGGGGAAAAGGGAGGTAGAGAGGAAGGGGAACCATGTATTCAGTAGCGCTTGTCTCAAATGCGAGGAAATTCTGAACTTAACCCCATTTCAAATTTCTACTACATCACAGCAACATTAGTCGGTTGGGATAGGACGGTAATCGCATACATGCAGTATTTGCCGATGAGAGTTTGTTTTGGCGCCCACCGTGTATGAATATGAATCGGGAGGAGTCGATTTCGCCGAGGACACCTTGTGTTTTGGCGCCCGCCATGTATGAATCCGGGTGAGAGGCGGTTACGTCACGTTTGGGTGAAATTACAAACCTACCCTATCGAAACCTATAGAAATCCAGCGAGATAGGCTTTGCGTGGCGAGGATAGGCGGTAGTGATTTCCATCTCGCAGATTTTGGTTTGGTGATTCTTGTGACTTTCCCGCTTCGTTCAAATTTTGCAGAGTGCCGTTTACGTGCTAACTCAATTCGAATCCCGTTTGTATTCTATTTTTTTTGGTAGGATCCATTTTCAATTGGAATTACATTCTATATACATCATTTTTTATATATACTTTCAAAAGCACAACAAAGAATTCTGCTCCTTTATATGTATAATATGATTTACAAATACAACGATCTCAAATCTTAACACTACAAAAAAATACACATCCGTGATGATACGTGTTTGTCACGATGGGTCACGTTTTTGTCATGCATGTACATCCATGACAAATTTATGATGTAATCAAGATAGTCATACATGTCGTCGTAGAAGTGTTCCATGACATTACCAAAATTATCATCACGGAAGTGTCCACTTCCATGACAATAAATCGCAGCGTCACCGAAGTGCTTTTCGTCCAAGGGTGACCGACATGTGGCATCCAGTGAACGCCGTTAAGCTATCGAGTCGGGTTTTGGATCCGATAACCCGTTAACAGCCCCAACCAATGGGGATTTTCCACATGTAAAATCATCATTGGCTGGAGGAAACACGTGTTGGCTCATCATTGGGACAGATGTCATCCACTCCTTTGGATGTATACGCCTATGATACGTCGACACGCGGCACAGCCCAACAAAGGGCCCATTCACGAAAACGCCTACCGCTTTGACTTGGTCAAAAGCTAGCGGGCGGCCCATGGAAAGACCGTTAACGGCACGTTAGCATATAGCCCATTTACAGCCCGCTAACCCAAGGCCCGTTCGCCCTCGCGAATTAGGCCCGATGGCGTCATCTGGGCCGTCCAATATGATTCCATCCCGTTTTTCGCCGGCCCATGTATGGCCCATGACATCTTCGGCCCATATGAGGCCCTTTGTAACTCTTGGCCCATTAGCCGCCTGTCAAATCGGCTCCTAATGAGCGATGAATTACTTTACACCCATTAACGGCCCAGCGGTGAAATCGGCCCGTAATGAACAAAGGTAACACTTTATACCCATTAATGTGTCGTTATTCCGTTGGGCGTTTCCATTAAGTTAACTTCGACCTACGAGGCCCATTTATTCTTGGGCTCATTTGCGGCATTCGATTACTTACGGGTTCTTTGTCGTTTTACGCTTGTGGGCCAAATTCAGCCCGTCGTTCTGGTCGGCCCGTTTGTGGTCCATTAGTCGGTTGGGCCATTTTCATAGCATCACCAAATACGGCCTATTAATGGCCCGTTATGGTCAGCCCATAAAACGTACAATTTCCATTATAGGACCGTCTACGGCCCATTAAAGGCCCGTACAAGAGCCATAAATGAGTCGGCGGATCCTTGTGGTTACGGAGTTTTAACCGGACATAGAGAAAGATAGGGGCTTATAGTTTCGCCTCCCAACCTTTTACCTCAAGGGTAATGTCAACAATAATAACTCATGCTCCCCTACATCCAATTAGATATATCTATCAGGATCTTTCCAACACCACTGCTTGCCAAAGGATAAAATGTAAAAAGGAAAGGTGAAGATCACCATGACTCTTGCATAACGTAGAGGATAATAGTAAAAGATAGGCCCTTCGCAGAGGGAAGCAGAGGTTGCCATGCGCTTTTATGGTTGGATGCACACAATCTTAATGCGAAAGAACGTCACTTTATATTGCCCCTTGTGATATGAACCTTTATTATGCAGTCCGTCGCTTTTATTTCTTCCACATCACAAGATCGTATAAAACTTATTTTCTCCCACACTAATAAGTCGTACATATTTAGAGAGCAATTTTTATTGCTTGCACCGATGACAACTTACTTGAAGGATCTTACTCAATCCATAGGTAGGTATGGTGGACTCTCATGGCAAATCTGGTTTGAGGGTTTTTGGAAGCACAAGTAGTATCTCTACTTGGTGCTAAGAATTTGGCTAGCATGAGGGGGAAAGGCAAGCTCAACATGTTGGATGATCCATGACAATATACTTTATCTCAGATATAAGAAAACATAACCCATTACGTTGTCTTCCTTGTCCAACGTCAACTCTTTAGCATGTCATATTTTAATGAGTGTTGTCAATTATAAAAGATGTCCATGATAATATATTTATATGTGAAACCTCTCTTTCTTTATTACTTCCTATTAATTGCAACGATGACCAAAGCTATGTTTGCCAACTCCCAACAACTTTTAATCATCATACTCTTTCTATGTGAAGTCATTACTCTCAATAAGATCAATATGAACTCTTTATTTCCTTTTATTCTTTTTCAATTTTCTTTTATTCACTCAAGATCATAGCAAGATAATCAAGCCCTTGACTCAACACTAATCTTTATTATATAGCTCACGAACTCGATTACATAGAGAGATCATAAAGCAAAACTCAAAAATAGATCATACCAAAACTTTATTCTACTAGATCAAGATACTACTAATAGGATCGAACTAAGAAAAACGGTAAAGATAGGAGATGTGGTTGTGATACGATACCGGGGCACCTCCCCCAAGCTTGGCAGTTGCCAAGGGGAGTGCCCATACCCATGTGATTATATCTCCTTTGCTGGTGAAGAAGGTGGAGGTGTTGTTGATGATGCGGGCTTGTCGTCCATCTTCCAAGGCATAGGCTCACCATCATAGAAGGATGATCGAGTCTCCGGGATCCTCAAATCTGCAGCCAAACTCATCCTTTTGAATCTATATTCATACTCACGCTTTTGGTTTTGCAGGTCATAGATTTGGGCTTGAAGGTGCTCGATCTTCTCGTGAAGCTTGAAGATGGTCTCCCCAATGTTGTCGGCATCCAGCTTGTGTTTGTTGGTGAACTCCGCGATCATCATGTGGCTGGAGTTGAGTCCACGTTCCACCATCCCCTGGCACTTGAAAACTTGTTGTTCCACTGCTTCGAGCCTCGTCTCCACGCGTCCGGTCCCCTTCGGTCCCTCAACATCGCGGATGTGTAGCAACCCATCACGCATCTCAATGGTTTGAGGGTGTCACAGCACCTCCGCGAGGTAAGGGTTGATGACCTTCTCGAAGAACTTGTCCTTGGAGGCACTTGGAGACGTCATGATAATCTAGATCTGTCAGAAAAACAGCTCGAAACAAGAACAGAGGATATTTGCGTGATACAGGAGTCAAAACCTTCGGGAGAATATATAATGAATTTTTACCGACCAAAATACGTATCATGCAAGAAAACGGAGTCCGGAGAGCACACGAGGTGCCCACGAGGTGCCCACGAGGTAGGGGGGCGCGCCCAGGGGGGTAGGGCGCGCCCTCCACCCTCATGGGGCCCTCGTGTCCTTCCGGGATTGCTTCTTATTTTTCTATTTTTCTAAATATTCCAAAACGGAGAAATATTGCCTTAAAAACTGTTTTGGAGTCGGTTTACTTACGTACCACATACCTATTCCTTTTCGAGATGCGAAACGTTCGGAAAGTGTCCCTTATGTATTCCTCCGGGGTTACGGTTTCAATAATATTGGTTTCAACATTTATGGGATTACCTAAGATATAATGTTTGATTCTTTGACCGTTCACCACCTTCGGATTTGTACCTTCGAAGTTGTTGATTTTTATGGCACCGGAACGATAGACCTCCTCGATAACATAGGGGCCTTCCCATTTAGAGAGAAGTTTTCCTGCAAAAAATCTTAAACGAGAGTTGTATAGAAATACGTAATCACCTACATTAAACTCAGGCTTTTGTATCCTTTTGTCATGCCATCTTTTAACTTTTTCTTTAAACAACTTGGCATTTTCACAAGCTTGGGTTCTCCATTCATCAAGCGAGCTAATATCAAATAACCTCTTCTCACCGGCAAGTTTGAAATTGTAGTTGAGCTCTTTAATAGCCCAATAAGCCTTATGTTCTAGTTCGAGAGGTAAGTGACATGCTTTTCCATAAACCATTTTATACGGAGACATACCCATAGGATTTTTATATGCAGTTCTATAGGCCCATAATGCATCATAAGGTTTCTTGGACCAATTCTTCCTAGACCTATTGATGCCTTTTGCAAAATTAATTTGAGCTCTCTATTACTCAATTCTACTTGACCACTAGATCATGGGTGATAAGGAGATGCAATTCTATGATTAACATCATACTTAGCAAGCATTTTACTGAAAGCGCCATGAATAAAATGTGAACCGCCATCGGTCATTAAATATCTAGGGACTCCAAACCTCGGAAAAATAACTTCTTTAAGCATTTTAATAGAAGTGTTATGATCAACACTACTAGTTGGAATAGCTTCTACCCACTTAGTAACGTAATCAACAGCGACTAAAATATGTGTATATCCATTAGAGGCAGGAAAAGGTCCCATATAATCAAAGCCCCAAACATCAAATGGTTCAATAACAAGAGAATAGTTCATAGGCATTTCTTGACGTCTACTAATATTACCAATTCTTTGACATTCATCACAACATAAGACAAACTTACGGGCATCCTTGAAGAGAGTAGGCCAATAAAAACCAGATTGCAATACCTTATGTGCGATTCTCGTCTCCCGGTGGTGTCCTCCATAAGCTTCGGAGTGACACTTATGTAGGATCGATTCATGTTCATGCTCAGGTAAAAAACGTCTAATAACACCATCTACTCCTTCTTTATAAAGGTGTGGGTCATCCCAAAAGTAATGTCTCAAATCATAGAAGAATTTTTTTCTTTTGTTGGTATGTGAAACTAGGTGGTATAAATTTAGCAACAATGTAGTTATCATAATCAGCATACCATGGAGTACTATGAGAAGTACTTATAACATTTAATTGTTCATCAGGAAAGCTATCATCAATAGGTAGTGGATCATCAAGAATATTTTCTAACCTAGACAAGTTATGCGCAACGGGGTTCTCAGCTCCTTTTCTATCAACAATATGTAAATCAAATTCTTGTAGCAAGAGAACCCATCTAATAAGTCTAGGTTTAGCATCTTTCTTTTCCATGAGATATTTAATAGCAGCATGATCCGTGTGAATAGTTACTTTAGAATTAACAATATAAGGTCTGAACTTATCACAAGCAAATACAGCTGCTAAGAATTCTTTTCAGTAGTAGCATAATTTCTTTGAGCATCGTCTAGAGTTTTACTAGCATAATGAATAACATTTAATTTCTTATCAACTCTTTGCCCTAGAACAGCACCTACAGCATAATCACTAGCATCACACATAATTTCAAAGGGTAAATTCCAATCGGTGGCTGAACAATAGGTGCAGAGATCAATGCTTTCTAAAGTATTTCAAATGCTTCTACACAATCATCATCAAAGACAAATGGTATATCTTTTTGTAATAAATTAGTCAGAGGCCGAGAAATTTTTGAGAAGTCCTTAATGAACCTCCTATAAAATCCGGCGTGACCAAGTCGTCCATGAAAACCTCACAAATCTTTTCACAAAAGTCAGAGAATATAGCCATCATGCATCTTTGAAAGGTAGCAGGTGCATTAAATAAACCAAAAGGCATACGTCTATAAGCAAAAGTACCAAAAGGGCAAGTAAAAGTAGTCTTTGATTGATCATTAAATGACGGTATTTGAGAGAAACCAGAATAACCATCTAGAAAGCAATAATGTGTATGTTTGCATAATATTTCTAGCATTTGATCGATAAAAGGTAAGAGGTAATGATCTTTCTTAGTAGCCTTATTTAATTTACAGAAATCAATTAGTATCCTATAACCTGTAATAATTCTTTGCGAAATCAATTCATCTTTATCATTAGGAACAACAGTAATACCTCCTTCTTAGGGACACAATGGACATGACTTACCCATTGACTATCGAATCGGATAAATTATACCGCCTCCGTAAGCTTTAGTATTTCTTTTCTTACCACTTCTTTCATCTTAGGATTCAGCCTTCGTTGATGATCACGGACTGGTTTGGCGTCTTCTTCCAAATTTATTTTATGTTGACGTAGAGTGGGACTAATGCCCTTAAGATCATCAAGAGTATATCCAATAGCGACGGTGCTTCTTAGTTTTCAATAATCTCTCTTCTTCATGCTCACGAAAGGTTAGCACTAATAATAACAGGATATATCTTCTTTTCATCAAGATAAGCATACTTAAGATTATCGAGCAGCAGTTTTAAGCTCAAACACGGGATCACCCTTGGGTGGAGGTGGATCCCTAGGATTTCAACAGGCAAATTGTGTTTCGTAATAGGTTCCTGTTTAAAGAATACTTCATCTATTTCCCTCCTTTGATTCATGAACATATCATTTTCATGGTCTAGCAAATATTGTTCTAAAGGATCACTAGGAGGTACGGCAATAGAAGGAAGACAAATAATTTCATCCTTACTAGGCAATTCTTCTGCACGATGTTGTCTACTAAATTTAGAGAAATTAAACTCATGAATCATATCACCCAAACCAATAGTAGCAACATTCTTTTCACAGTCTATCTTAGCATTAGCTGTGTTCAACAAGGGTCTACCAAATATAATGGGACAAAAGCTATCTTGTGGGGAACCAAGAACAAGAAAATCAGCAGGATATTTAGTTTTCCCACACAAGACTTCAACATCTCTAACAATTCCCATTGCTGATATAGTATCTCTATTGGCAATTTTAATTGTAACATCAATACCTTCTAACTCAGCAGGTGCAATTTCATGCTTAATTTCTTCGTATAAAGTATGAGGTATAACACTAGCACTAGCACCCATATCACATAATCCATGATAACAATGATCTCCTATTTTAACAGAAATAACAGGCACGCCTACCATAGGTGCATGTTTATCTTTATCACGCGGTTTGGCAATTCTAGCAGTTTCACCGCAGAAATGAATAACATGCCCATCAATATTATCAGCCAAGAGATCTTTAACAATAGCAATATTAGGTTCAACTTTAACTTGCTCAGGAGGTGTATAAGTTCTAATATTGCTTTTATTTAACCATGATTGAAGCTTTAGCATGATCCTTAATCCTAACAGGAAAGGTGGTTTCTCAACATAAGAAGTAGGAACAACAGGATCATTATAAGTGATGTCTTTTCTTCAACTTTAGTAGGTGCAGCTACTTTTACTTCTATGGGAGGATGATACTTAAACCACTTCTCCTTGGGGAGATCAACATAAGTAGCAAAAGATTCACAGAAAGAAGCTACTATCTCGGAGTCAACTCCATATTTAGTGCTAAACTTACGGAAAATATCGGTACCCATAAAAGAATTAACACAATCAAGCTTAGGTGTCATACCTGACTCCTTACCTTCGTCGACATCCCAATCTTCAGAGTTGCGTTTAATTCTATCCAATAAATTCCATCTGAATTCAATAGTCTTCATCATAAAAGAGCCAAAGACAAGAAGTATCAAGCATGGATTGATTATTATGAGAAAGCCGAGCATAAATTTTTGAAGAATTATTTCTCTTGAGATCTCATGATTGGGGCATGAATATAACATTGATTTAAGCCTCCCCAAGCTTGGGCGATGCTTTCTCCTTCATGAGGCCAGAAATTATATATATAATTGCGATCACGATGAACAAGATGCATAGGATAATACTTCTGATGAAATTCCAATTTCATTCGTTTATAGTTCCATGATCCCGTGTCGTCACATGGCCTAGACCATGTCGATGCATCTCCCTTCAAAGATAAAGGGAAAACCTTCTTCTTAACAACATCATCGGGTATACCTGCAATCTTAAATAATCCACAAACTTCATCCACAAAAATTAGGTGCTCGTCAGGATGCTTTGTTCCATCTCCTACAAAAGGATTATCTAGCAGTTTTTCTAACATACCCGAAGGAACTTCAAAGGGAACATTTTCATTTGCAATAGGTTCGATGAAGTTGGGGAGCAACTCTTTGTTTCATCGGGTCGGGGTGAAGATACCCCGAACAAGCCCCTCAGAGGATTAATTTCCATAGTAACAAGTGACAGTAAATTTCAGCACACTATATAAATTTTTCCTTACCAAATTCCACCTACCAAAGGCGCTTCACTCCCCGGAAATGGCACCAGAAAAGAGTCTTGATGACCCACAAGTATAGGGGATCTATCGTAGTCCTTTCGATAAGTAAGAGTGTCGAACCCAACAAGGAGCGTAAGAAATGATAAGCGGTTTCAAAGAAGGTATTCTCTGCAAATCTTGAAATAAGTGGTAACAGATAGTTTTGTGATAGGATAATTTGTAACGAGCAACAAGTAACAAAAGTAAATAAAGTGCAGCAAGGTGGCCCAATCCTTTTTGTAGCAAAGGAAAAGCCTGGACAAACTCTTATATAAGGAAAAGCGCTCCCGAGGACACATGGGAATATCGTCAAGCTAGTTTTCATCACCTTCATATGATTCGCGTTCGGTACATTGATAATTTGATATGTGGGTGGACCGGTGCTTGGGTGATGTTCTTACTTGAACAAGCATCCCACTTATGATGAACCTCTATTGCAAGCATCTGCAACTACAACAAAAGTATCAAGGTAAACCTAACCATAGCATGAAACATATGGATCCAAATCAGCCCCTTACGAAGCAACGCATAAACTAGGGTTTAAGCTTCTGTCACTCTAGCAACTCATCATCTACTTATTACTTCCCAATGCCTTCCTCTAGGCCCAAGTAATGGTGAAGTGTTATGTAGTCGATGTTCACATAACACCACTAGAGGCTAGACAACATACATCTCATCAAAATATCGAACGAATACCAAATTCACATGACTACTAATAGCAAGACTTCTCCCATGTCCTCAGGAACAAACGTAACTACTCACAAAGCATATTAATGTTCATAATCAGAGGGGTATTAATATTCATAAAGGATCTGAACATACGATCTTTCACCAAATAAACCAACTAGCATCAACTACAAGGAGTAATCAACACTACTAGCAACCTACTAGTATCAATCCCGGACTTGGAGACAAGAATTGGATACAAGAGAGGAACTAGGGTTTTGAGAGGAGATGGTCCTGTTGAAGATGTTGATGGAGATTGTCCTCTCCCGATGAGAGGAGCTCTGGTGATGACGATGGCGATGATTTCCCCCTCCCAGAGGGAAGTGTCCCCGGCAGAACAGCTCTGCCGGAGCCCTAGATTGGTTCCGCCAAGGTTACGCCTCGTGGCAAGTGAGTCTTGTCCCAAAGGTTGCTTGTGATTTTTCCTCGATTTAAATACCTCATATAGCAGAAGATGGGCATCGGAGAGCCAACAGGGGGCCCACGAGGCAGGGGGCGCGCCCTGGGGGTAGGGCGCGCCCCCCACCCTCGTGGCCAGGTGGGTCCCCCTCTGACGTACTTCTTTCGCTCAATATTTTTTATTATTTCCAAAAATGACTTTCGTGGAGTTTCAGGACTTTTGGAGTTGTGCAGAATAGGTCTCTAATATTTGCTCCTATTCCAAATTCCGAATTCCAGTTGTCGGCATTCTCCCTCCTTATGTAAACCTTGTAAAATAAGAGAGAATAGGCATAAGTATTGTGACATAACGTGTAATAACAGCCCATAATGCAATAAATATTGATATAAAAGCATGATGCAAAATGGACGTATCACAACTCATGTCTATGGTTAAAACCTTAACCATCTTTGATCAATGAGCTAGTCTAGTAGAGGCTCACTAGGGACACGTTGTTGTCTATGCATCCACACATGTATCTGAGTTTCCGATCAATACAATTCTAGCATGGATAAACAACGATTATCATGAACAGGGAAATATGATAGTAACCAATTTATTATTGCCTCTAGGTCATATTTCCAACCCATAGGATAGTTCCAAAATAAAACACACAACTCAAACCAATCAAGATCATCAATCAACCCATAGGATAAAAAGAATCTACTCAAACATCATAGGATGGCTACATTCATTGGATAATAATATATAGCATAAAGCACCATATTCAAGTAGGGGGTACAATGGTTTGTGGCAGAGTGAACCGTTGATAATAGACGAGGGAAGGTGATGGAGGTGTTGATGAAGATGGTGGAGTTGTTGGAGTAGATTACCGTCACATTATGGTTCCCTTAGTGCCGTTCCGGTGCCACCAGAAGAGAGGGGGAGAGCCCCCCTATTTCTTCTTCTTATTCTTCTTCTTATTATTATTATTCTTCTTCTTCCTTAGCCTCCCCCTAGATGGGAGGAGGGTTTCCTCTCTAGTCCTTCGCCGCCATGGCTCCCGAAGGGTAGGGGGCCCTCCAAGATTGGATCTCTCTCGCTCTCTGTTTCTCTTCTGTTTCGCAACCTTCTTTTCTAGCCCTCGCCGTTTCTTATATTCCCGGAGATTCGTAACTCCGATTGGGCTGAAATTTTGAGGGGATTTTTATTCAGATATTAGCCTCCATGCGGTTGAACGACACAGCAAACTGACCTTAGAGGTGGCCACAAACCTGCCTGGCGCCACCAAGGGTAGGGGGCGCCATGTGAGCTTGTGGGGCCTGCGGGCCAACCCTTATACTACTACAGGTTGGTCCAAACGCGACAGTCCAATTAGAGAGCCTTTGATGAAACTGTGTGCGATGCATTAATCACAAACGGTGATGTAACATAACCATAAAAAAAGATGCAAAACATTTGCGATGGCGGAGACATCAAACACGATTCAGATTAGAGTTGCGTGTGCGATGTGTGGCATACGGTTAATCCAGCAGAACCGTTTGCAATGAGGCAGAACAATAGAAACGGGCAACCAGATGAGGTTGTGTGCGATATACGCTATACAGTTCACTAGGATGAACTGTGTGTGATTAGGCAACACAATAGAAATGGTCAGCCAGATCATGGTTTGTGCGATGGAGGGCATACAGTTCACTCGGATGAACTGTTTGCGATGAGCCAAGACAATAGAAACAGTTCAACTGAACAAGATGTGTGTGATACGCGGCAAACAGGTTCGTAATCAGAAATGTATGCGAAGACAAATAATAACATGACGATTTCTCCTAATAAGCCGTGTGATTTCTCTTGTCTCTGAAGAATAACACACACACACACACACACACACACACACACACACATTATATATATATATATATATATATATATATATATATATATAAATGAAATAAACATACAATTACATAAGTGACTATTCATCCATTCTAAACTAGGAGAGACGATCATCTATTCATCTACTTCTTGTGACGCTCCTACCACTGCTCTGTGGCTCGATCCATCGTCTGGGGCAGGAAGAAGACACTTCCTCGTGTCAACGATCCGCCCTCGTAGCTTGTGTACGCGTCCTTGGCCGTGTACTTGACGTGTCGTTCATCCAGTCTCTGATGCCAAGAAGTGTGCCAGGCGTTCTTGTCCTTCTTGCTCTCATCGTAGTAGGGGTCGATGATGGCTGAGGCGAGGAGAACCAGAGAGTTCTATTTGTTGTTGTCACTGCCCTAGACCTTGTAGTTGTCACGGATGTTGACAAGATTCTCGCAGGTCAAGCCCGAAACCTTGAGCACTTTTAGATCATTGGTGCTGTCCACCGTAGCGAAACTGTAGTCAGAGCTGTTGATAAACCTAGAGGACGTCATGTCGCACGCACAACCGGGCGACGACAACCTTCTGATCATGCCCAGCACGACCACTGGTGGACTCGAGGTCGAAGCCGACCACTTGGTACTTGTCCTCAGCAAGCAACTGCTCCATCGTTTGGATGGAGGTCTCCACGGAGACCGGCGAGTTCTTGTACACCACCGAGAGGTCCTTCCCCCTCACATGGGTGTCCACTACGTGATGCGTGGTGAACTGCCCCCCGTTGTCGTCGGCGGCCACTGGGAGCGCCATTGGAGCCACGGGGAGCGCCATTGGAACCGCTGGATTTGTCCTCTCTGTATGTGCCATCGTGGGTGTGCTTATTATGTCGTGTGGCGCGAGAGATGAAGGTAAATGGCCGCATGAATAAATGGGGGCCGGGCAGCTTGGATTCTTGGCGTGCCAGCATGGCAGTTTTTGCAGTAGGTAACTGCATCGTGGCGCCGCGCCCGGTGCAACCGCATGCATAATGGCAGCACGAACGTACATGATCATGCTCCGCCCCCAAACACTAGCAACACGCGTGGAGGGATGAGGGCAGAGCGGCCGGAGGGACACGAGAGCAGAGTGCGCGTGGCGGGATGCGAGCAAAGCGCACCGCAGCCGCCTCAACCGCGAGCAACCATACGCATAGAGCAGTTGAACACACAGGAAATGGTCGTCTACAAGCCGGCCGACAGTTGCAATGCTGCATGGAGAGTGGCCGTGTGCTACTTCCTCCGTCTTGGTCTATTAGTCCCCTTTATATTCTGTGACATATTTTGACCTTAAATTTAACTAACAAAATGTTAATGCATGTTATAAAAATTATATAATTGGAAACTATGTTCAAATACGAATCCAGCGATATAATCCTTGGCGAGATGCATTCGTATTTTATTAGTTAAATATTGAGTCAAAATTTGGCACAAAAATACAAAGACGGCTAATAAACCAGGACGGGGGTAGTAGGTAATTAAATCGCAAACGTTTTCTTTTTATTAACCATATGTGTACATGTCCTTTCGTCCTCCTCTCGCACGTCCTGTCACCCCGCTGTCGCAGAAAGCTTCGAGCGCAATCTTGAGCAGCGCACGGGGGCGTTCTTTTGGCCAAACAGTGGCCTGGAGTGGCGCCAATGAACCATCGATGAGCCCGTTCCTGCGCAACCGCGGAGGTTCCCGCGCAAGCTTCCCGCCCTACTCGGTGAAACCCCCCAAAATCCCAATGCTTACCGGCATGCTATATAAACCCTCACGGCCGGTGAGTCCTGTGTCGCATTTTCCCCTCCCTCCCTGTAGCTTATCTCGTCTGCTTCTCCCACAATCGTCAATGGCACCGGTCCGTCATCGTCGCTCAACCACTCCGCCGTCATCAGAGGACAGCTCCGGCTCGGAGGCTACACCACGGCGGTGACGCAGTCCCCGGCGTAGTGTAGTACGCGTGGCGTCCTTGCTGCGTGTGCGCGGAACACCCACCACATGCTCCGCTGCCACTGCCCGTCGGCAGCTGTGCCGGCCGCCGTTGCCGCCACCTCTCCGTCTATCGCCGTGACCGCCACACCATCGTCGAAAGCCAGGGCCATCGCCCGATCCGCCGCCACGGTCCGATGGCAGGAGGTGGCCGTCGTGGGCGCCACCCCACTGTTGGCCACTGTAGCCATCATCTGCTCCGCCACCCTGGCCTGAAGGCGGGAGGTGGTGGTCATGGCCGCCACCCCATCGTTGGTCGCCGTGGTCGCTAGCCCACCATCGACCGCCGGGGTCATCACTCGCTCCGCCACTGCCGCCCGTAGGCGGGAGGCGGAGGTGGAGGCTGGTACGTCTCCAACGTATCTACTTTTCCAAACACTTTTGCCCTTGTTTTGGACTCTAACTTGCATGATTTGAATGAAACTAACCCGGAGTGACGCTGCTTTTCGGCAGAACTACCATGATGTTGTTTTATGTGTAGAAAACAAAAGTTCTCGCTATGTCCTGGAAATCAACGAAGGCACCTTTTGGAATTTATAAGAATTATTGGGCGAAAGAAATACACCAGGGGGCCAACAGCCTGTCCACGAGACAGGGCGCGCTTCTGTATGGCGCCCCCTATCTCGTGGGCCCTGGACCTCTTCCGACCTCAACTCCAACTCCATATATTCCGTCTCGGGAGAAAAAAATCAGAGAGAAAGTTTCATCGCGCTTTTCACGACACGGAGCCGCCGCCAAGCCCTAAAACCTCTCGGAGGGCTGGTCCGGAGTCCGCTCGGGCTTTGAGAGGGGATTCGTCGCGGTTGTATTCATCAACCATCCTCCATCTCGATTTTGCTGATGCTCACCGCCGTTCGTGAGTATTTCCATCATAGGCTTGCCGGTCGGTGATGGGTTGGATGAGATCTATCATGTGTTCGAAAGTTAGTTTTGTTAGGGTTTGATCCCTAGTATCCACTATGTTCTGAGATTGACGTTGCTATGACTTTTCTATGCTTAATGCTTGTCACTAGGGCCCGAGTGCCATGATTTCAGATCTGAACCTATTATGTTTTCATGAATATTTGTGAGTTCTTGATCCTATCTTGCAAGTCTTTAGTCACCTACTATGTGTTTTGATCTGGCAACCCAGTAGTGACAATAATCGGGACCTCTCCCGGTGATGATCATAGTTTGAGGAGTTCATGTATTCACTATGTGCTAATGCTTTGTTCGGTTCTCTATTAAAAGGAGGCCTTAATATCCCTTAGTTTCCATTAGGACCCGCTGCCACGGGAGGGTAGGACAAAAGATGTCATGCAAGTTCTTTTCCATAAGCACGTATGACTATTTACGAATACATGCCTACATTACATTAATGAATTGGAGCTAGTTCTATATCACCCTAGGTTATAACTATTGCATGAGGAATCGCATCCGCATAATTATCCATCATCGATCCGGTGCCTCACGAGCTTTTCACATTTTGTTCTTCGCTTATTTACTTTTACATTGCTCAAGTTACAACTACTACAAAACCCAAAAACATTTATCTTTACTTTTGCTATCATACCTTTATTATCATACCACTTTCGCTACTAAACACTTTGCTCCAGATACTAAGTTATCCAGGTGTGGTTGAATTGACAACTCAACTGCTAATACTCAAGAATATTCTTTGCCTCCCTTGTGTCGAATCAATAAATTTGGGTTGAATACTCTACCCTCGAAAAGTTGCGATCCCCTATACTTGTGGGTTATCAAGACCAATTTCTGGCGCTATTGCCGGGGAGGATAGCTCTATTCTCTGAGTCACTTGGGATTTATATCTGCTGATCAGTATAAAGAACTTGAAAGACGACCGAACTACTATTTTGCCCTCAACTACGAGGGGAGGTAAGGAACTGCCATCTAGCTCTGCACTAGATTCTCCTTCCGTTATTAGTAAGCTTGCGACACCTAAACCTACTAATCGCTATTTAGTTCGATATGTCACATGTTATTGATGATGCCACTTCGCTATGCATGATGAAACTACTATCGGGCGTGATACTACTTTTGCCATTAGGTGAATTTCTAGATGAACAACTTGCTAGAGTTAGAGGGGATGAAATTATCAAGATCCTATTATCGATGATAGTGATGATGAAGGTTCCCCCAATGATTATGTTTTACCAATTGTTCCTAAGGGTTATGTTATGAATGAAAAAGCTGCTCTGGAAATCCTTGCTTGGAATGATAGAAATGATCTTAAGAAATTATTAGCTAAATGGAAGCAGCGGTCTCTTAATGCTAGAATGAAACCCGACCTGCTTTTGCTACTTCACCTATTTGTGTTCTTGATAAGGATTATGAATTCTCTGTTGATCCCGATATTATTACTTTAGTTGAATCCGATCCTTTTATGGTCTTGAATCTGAAACTGTTGTGGCATATCTTACCAAGTTGAATGATATAGCAACCTTATTTACTCATGATGAGAAGTCTCGCTATTTATATTTCCTTAAGTTATTTCCGTTCTCATTAAAGGGTGATGCTAAGACTTGGTACAATTCTCTTGCTCCACGGTTGTGTGCGTAGTCCCTGTGGATATGATTTATTACTTCGCTAAATATTTCCCTGCTCATAAGAAACAAGCTGCCCTACGGGAAATATATAATTTTGTGCAAATCAAAGAAGAGAGTCTCCCACAAGCTTGGGGAGGCTTCTCCGTTACTTAATGCTTTGCTGATCATCCTCCTCAAGAAAATGAAATACTTGATATCTTTTATAATGGACTAACCGATGCTTCCAAGGACCACTTGGATAGTTGTCTTGGTTGTGTTTTCAGGGAAAGAACAATGACGAAGATGAAATATTATTGAATAATATCTTGACTAATGAAAATAATTGGACTCTTCCCGAGCCAGCTCTCAAGTAATTCCTGAACCAATTGAGCCAATTCACGAGGCTATTCCTAACCCCAATTCAAGAAGAGAGGTGTTTTATTTCTCAGTCCTGAAGATATGCTTGAGGCAAAGAAATCAATGAAAGAAAAAGGTATTAAAGCTGAAGATGTTAAGAATTTACCACCTATTGAAGAAATACATGATCTTAATTTACCGCCTGAAGAACCACATTGTCTTGATAACCCGACACAGGTAGTAAAGGTAAATTCTCTCTATAGATATGATAAAGTTGAAATACCCTCTACTAAATTTCATAGCCCATGCTTAGATGAATTTGATGACTTTATGGCTAGACAAGAAAGTTTTAATGCTTATGTTGGTAGAGAGTTAAAGAATAATGCTTTCGAAATAGAACGCGTAGGTGATAATCTGGCTAGAGTTAAAGACGAACTTCACCGCGTTAGCAAATATGCTTCTATGGTTGCTACTCAAGCTGAGCAGGTACTCAAAGCTCAAAATGATTTGCTTGATGAATTAAATAGTAAAAATGACTTTGTTGTTAGAGTGGCTACTAGAACTGGTAGAATGACTCAGGAACCTTTGTATCCTGAAGGCCACCCTAAGAGAATCGAGCAAGATTCTCAGAGAAATAATTTAGAGGCACCTAGTTCTTCTAAGAAGAAGCAGAAAAACGATAGAACTTTGCATGCTTCTAGTGAACCTCATCAGAGACACACCTGAGAATCCCAATAATATTTCTATCTCTAATGCTGAAACACAATCAGGTGACGAACATGAACCTATTGATAATGTTAATGATAATGTTCATGTTGATGCTCAACCTAGCAATGATAATGATGTATAGATTGAACCTGTTGTTGATCTTGATTACCCACAATCAAAGAATCAACGTTATGATAAGAGAGATTTTGTTGCTAGGAAGCATAGTAAAGAAAGAGAACCATGGGTTCAGAAACCCATGCCCTTTCCTCCTAAACCATACAAGTCAAAGGATGATGAGGATTTTGAGCGCTTTCTTTGAAATGATTAGACCTATTTTCTTACGTATGCGCTTAATCGATATGCTTAAAGTAAGTCCTTATGCTAAGTATATGAAGGATATCATCACAAATAAAAGAAAGATACCGGAAGCTGAAATTTCCACCATGCTTGCTAATTACACTTTTAAGGGTGGAATACCAAAGAAACTAGGAGATCCGGGTGTACCGACTATACCTTGCTCTATTAAAAGAAATTAAGTTAGAACCGCTTTATGTGACCTTGGAGCCGGTGTTAGTGTTATGCCTCTCTCTTTATATCGTAGACTTGAATTGAATAAGTTGACACCTACTGAAATATCTTTGCAAATGGCTGATAAATCTCTTGCTATAATTGCCGGTATTTGTGAGGATGTGCCTGTTGTGGTGGCAAATGTCACTATCTTAACGGACTTTGTTATTCTTGATATTCCCGAGGATGATAGTATGTCTATTATCCTTGGTAGACCTTTTCTTAATAATCGCAGGGCTGTTATTGATTGCAACAAAGGCAATGTCACTTTTCATGTTAATGGTAATGAGCATACGGTACACTTTCCGAGGAAACAATCTCAAGTCCATAGCATCAATTCTATTGAAAAGTTCCAGCTATCATTTTTGAGGTCTTGAATTTCCTCTCCCTACTGTCAAGAAAAAGTATGATATTCTTATTATTGGGGATTTTCATATCCCCGTTGAGGTAACTTAGTGTTATTCCAAATTTCTCCGGTTCCGTGTTATTCGGAATGAGTTTGTTAACAAGACTTGATCAACCTTGTTAGTGGGTTCATTTTGATGATCACGAGATGGATGAAACTAGAAGGCACAACCTTCTGTACCCTCTTTTTACTTTCTGTTATTTTGAACAAATAAAGCAAAATTAGTATTGTCCGTCTGGTTTCTGAATTATCCGTGCATTAAAAAATAGCCCGAAAATAAAAGTGCTCCAAATGCCCTACAAATCTAGTATGATTTTTTCTGGAATATTTGAGGATTTTAGGCACTGAAAACACTTGAAGGGCAAGCACCAAAGCCACGAGAGGAGGGCGCGCCCCTCAGGGCGCGCCTGCCCTCGTGGGCCCCTGGTGGCTCCCCTCCACTTATGCCAGCACCCACACACTTCATCTTCTACCCAAAAAAATCTGTAAGTGCATCTAGTGCCCCTTAGTGATTTTGGTGTATTGAAGACTTATAGGTTAAGGGACTAATGTGCTTATGAGTGTACACAGGTCTATAAGTCTATGAGGAGTTTTATATTTACAGAGAAAGTCGACCCCTAAAAATGAAGTTCTTCGTCTGAAGACTTTGATATTCTGAAGACTTTCTGAAGACTTTGAAAGTGAAGAAATTGGTGTGACCTTGAAGACTTGGTATTCATTTGAGGAACATGAAGCGTGAAGACTTTTGTTTTCGTAGTTTCGTTTTTCTCTTTCTTGAGTCATAGGAAACACCGTCTTTATTAAAGGGGGTCGAGGAAATACTAAGGAAAAATTTCCATGTGATGCTCAACTCAAAATCCTACACCTACCAATCCCTTCGAGTGAAGCCATTGGAAATCTCATACAGTTCAGTCAATTTCTTCAGTTACAGAGACGAAGTTCTTATGGTCTCTGAGGAAATTGTTCTGACTGAGGAGTTAGGAATTCGCCAGTCTTGGATTGCCTACACATGAGGAACATGATAGCCCCGAGGAATTTGAGAGTCAAATTTCCGATCGTTGATGTCTTGCGCCAGCTTGTCCCAAAATATCTTATCCACCTAATGGTCATATCATTGAAGGGCATTTATGTCTTATCATGTCGGGCTGCTCCCTAGGCTATAAATAGCCGCCCCTACAACCATTAGCTGGTTGGTTGCTCCGAGAGAACTTGACACTTGTCATTTGAGAGCAACCCATCCTCCGAGGACTTTGAGCGAAAATCATCGAAAGTGAGGAAAACCCCAAACCCAACACCTACAAACCCAAAGTGATTGAGCATCATCAAGAGATTGATCCCGCATGGATCCGATGCTTGTTACCTTTGAAGACTGTGCTTCTTCCAGACGGTTAGGCGCCATGGTCTAGAGCATCCAAGAGGAATTGTGGATCGCCGAGTGACCAAGTCTGTGGAAGGTTTGGAAGTCGCCTCAAGACTTACCACGAGTGATTGGACGAGGTCTATGTGACCTTAGTTCAAGGAGAATACGGTGAGGACTTGGTGTCTGAGCTGCGTGCTTTCGGGGACTGGGTGTCCGGATCGTGTGTCCTCGAGTTTAAATACTCACCGCTCCAACCAGACGCATAACCGAGACAAAGCTTGAACCGGTCTACCAAATCATTGTCTTCACCAACCTTCTTGGTTCTATTTCCTCAACTCTTTCATTTCCTCATTATCGTGTTGAGTGATTGTTCATATCCGTGTTTGAAGACTTTGATCAAGACTTTCTCAATTTCCTCAGTTCAATTTCTTGATCTATTTGTCTTCATCTTGTGTTATCCTGTGATTACGCTTTTCTCGTACTCGTGCTTGTCTTCATTTCATCATGATGACCATGCTTGTATTCTGTTATGCTTACTCTTGAGTACTTATTCCATTGCAAGTAGTTCTTCGCTAAGGAATTTCCTCACCGCAAATTCCTCGTTGAAGAATTCATAAAAATCGCCTTATTCACCCCCTCTAGTCGATATATAACGACTTTCAATTGGTACCAGAGCAAGGTACTCCCTTGTTCTATGTGATTTTGGTTTAACCGCCTGGAGTGTAGTTATGTCGACCGCAGGTCTGAAGAAAGTGGCATGCCCTATCTTTGACGGTCATGATTATCCCAAGTGGAAGGCCATGATGAGGAAGCGCCTCATGGCAATGAACAACATGTGGACCGTCATCGAGATTGGTCTTACCGATCTATGCAAGCAGGCGAACGCAGATGATATTCGCAAGTACACTCGACTTGACATCATGGCAAAGGATATCGTCTGTTCCTCCCTATCTAGAGATGAATTCAGGCGCATTATGCATCTTTGCAATGCAAAGCTTATCTGGGACCGAATCTCTGAAGTCTATGAAGGTCATCGAACTCGTCTTGATCCCTGGTTTGAGGATTTCAAAGAATCACTCAAAACGATGACTTTCGAACCTGAATCATCATCTTCTGCACCATGTCTCATGGCAAAAAGTGCTCAGGTAACCGAATGTTCCTCATCTGAGTCTAGTGATGATGAATCTGATGATGATTTTGAACCCAGCTACTCTAAACTTGCTAAGATTGTCGTAGAAACAACAAAGGGCTTTTAAAAGGTTCAAAACATGCTAGACAAAAGTGATGATATGTTGGGTGAAGAAATGGATCGACTAAAGCCCTCGATCGAAAATCTTCAAAGACTTCGCCTAGGTTTGACAGCCTTCAAGGTCATCATAACACTCTCTTGTCTAATCATGAGAAGCTTTCTTATGAATTTCTTCAAAGAAAGCAAGATCTTGAGAAGCTAAGAGTGAGTTATGAAGATCTTCAGAAGGAGTGCGATTCATTGCTAGCTCAACAAATCAGCGCTTCACAGGAAGAATTTGTTCCTCCATGCTCAAAGTGCATTGAACGTGAATCTGCTAATTCTTCACCTGAATGTTCATATGCTTCAACTGTTACAAATTCTTCATCTGCCTCTGCTATCACTAATTCCTCATCCGAGGACATTGCTAGTATCACCGACAATGCAGAAATTTGAAGGAATTGTACATGACAGTATGTACAAAAGCCTCAAAGGGCATCAGACTCTTTGTGATGTGCTTAAAAAGCAGATTCTCAACAGAACCCTAGGAAAGAGGGTATTGCCTTTGAGAGGAAACTCAATGCCGATTTTAACATATTGGAAGCCCGAAGCCCCAAAACATCATGGGTTGCTGCAAAGGGACCTCTAGTTGATCCATCTAACTTATTTGGCTTTACATGTGAATCTCCTCATTCTTCCGATGAGTCATTTGACTCCAACTATAAACTGTTCAAAAATCGTAATGGTGAAGTATTTGCTAGATATGTTGGCACTAATCGCAGGAACGGTTCCCTATGAAGAAAATCTGGGTTCCCAAAAAGCTGCCTTGAAAGTCTTCAGTGAATGTCCTCATGACACCACCTGTGAAGAATAGGAACCCCAGATCAAACTCTTCATATGGACCAAATTCTTCATATGGATCCAAGTCCTCATACGGACCAAATTCCTCACGTGGATCAAATTCCTCAAAAGGATCAAAGTCCTCATATGATTATCATCATGCTAACAATTCTATTTCGCAGGGTAGAGCTAAGGGCTATGAATATGTGCATTATTCTTCAAACCATTATGTTCATAAATCCTCGAAGAATTTCTCTGCTTATACATATGCTTACCCTAACCCCTCTTATGTGAAACGAAATGGATTGGCTTCTATGCCACCATTCTCATATGGAGCTCGTAGAGTGATGAACTCTTTGCCACCCCTTCAGATGTGGGTGGTGAAGAAAAGAACTAATCTCTTCATAGGTCGGTCTCCACGTGCTTTTAACGTCTCAAGAATTTGCTTGGGGCCTGACGAAATTGCCTGAAAGGAGGCAGGCTAATCATGAAGAAATGAACTTTCATTTCACACGTCCTCATACTGTTATATTTGTTTTACTGCTTGATAAATTTCATCTCATGAATTTGATAGCATATTCTTCACTAATGAAGTATATGAGTTCGTAAGTTGCACTAATACATCTGCATGATGATCAACCCAAAGCCACTGAATGGGTCCTCGATAGTGGATGTACAAATCACATGACTAGTGACAAGAATCTATTGATGGATGCTCCCTTATCTCCATCGCATCAGAAGCATATCATCTTCACGACAAAGGCAAAAGTCGTATTGGGTCTAGGTAAGGTTGCGATCTCAAAGGATCAACACATGGACAAAGTCATGCTTGTCGAGTCCTTAGGATACAACCTCATGTCTGTCTCAATGCTTTGTGATCTTGATATGGTTGTTGTCTTTGGCAAGTATCATTGTGTTGTGGTCATGGAAGCTGACAATTCCAAAGTCTTTGAAGGCTTTAGGAGAGGAGACTTGTATATTGTTGATTTCTACAGACCACAACCACCGTGGTGCCTACTTGCAAAAGCTTCAGAAGGCTGGCTATGGCATCGACGACTTGGTCACGCAGGCATGAGGAATTTGCACACGCTTGCGAAGAAGAAGCATGTCATTGGCATTGAGAATGTCAAATTCCTCAAGGATCACTTGTGTGGTGCCTATGAAGTCGGAAAATGACCAAGGCCAAGCATCCAAATAAGACTATCATGACCACTACTCGACCATTCGAATTGCTTCACATGGACCCCTTTGGTCCTAATCATTACTCGGCAGTCACTAATGATGCATCTCTATATGGCTTTGTTATTGTTGATGATTATTCTCGTTACACATGGGTACACATTGTTACTTACAAACATGAAGTGCGGGACGTCTTCAAACGATTTTCCTCGAGGGCTTCAACCAACTTTGGTGTGAAGATCAAGCACATCAGAGTGACAATGGAACTAAGTTCAAGAATTCGGTCTTGATGACTATCTTGATGAAGTTGGTATTACTCATGAGTTATCTCGCTCCTTACACTCCTCAAAGAAATGGCGCCGTGGAGCACAAGAATGTAACTCTTGTTGAGATGGCTCGACTATGCTTGATGAATACAAAACGCCTTTGTCGCTTTTGGATTGATGCAATTGATACCGCGTGCCACATCATCAACGGAGTATATCTTCACAAATTCTTCAAGAAGATCGCCTATGAACTCCTCACTGACAAGAAACCCAATGTGAGTTATTTCAAAGTCTTCGATGCTAAATGTTGGATTAGAGATCCTCATCACAATTCTAAATTTGCACCGAAAGCACATGAGGGTTTTATGCTTGGTTACGGAAAGGACTCAAGACACCTACGAGTCTTCAACAATGTTCTTTACAAGATTGTTGAAACTGTACATGTGCGGTTCGATGAAACTAATGGCTCGCAAAGAGAGCACCTAACTTCGTGATAGATGAACCAGCACCGAGGATTCTATCAAGTTCAAGGCGATCGAGGATGTCATTCCCATCAAGAATCTCAAGAATCATTCCGTAACGCCAAGAACGCCGAAATGATGCGCTCAAGACAATGTCAAGAAAATGGTGCTGAAGAAAATGCTGATAAAATTCCTCGATGACAACCAGCTCATCCTCGCGTTGCAAAAGAAGTGCAAGTTGAAAAGATCATCGATGACATTGAAGCACTAGGTCCTCTCACAAGCTCAAAAGCTTCACATTTATCTAACTTTTGTGGGCACTATGCTTTTGTCTCTATCACAGAGCCCACTAAGGTAGATGAAGCATTTCTAGAGGCTGAGTGGATTCAGGCTATGCAAGAAGAATTACATCAGTTCGAGCTCAACAATGTCCGGGAACTGGTCAAACGTCCAGATCCTCGCAAGCATAATATCATTGGCACAAAGTGGATCTACCGCAACAAGCAAGATGAAAATGGCCTTGTGGTGAGGAATAAGGCACGACTTGTAGCTCAAGGCTACGCATAGGTTGAAGGAATTGATTTCGATGAAAATTTTGCACATGTTGCTAGACTTGAGGCTATTCGCATATTACTTGCTTATGCTAACCATCATGACATCACTTTATATCAAATGGATGTGAAAAGTGCATTCCTCAATGGTAAGCTTGAGGAAGAAGTATATGTTGCTCAACCCCGTGTGTTTTGAAGATCCAAAGAACCCCGACAAAGTCTTCAGACTCAACAAGGCCCTCTATGGCCTCAAGCAGGCCCCTAAGCGTGGTATGCTACTTTGAAGGAATTCCTCATGAAGAATGGCTTCACACCCGGTTCACTCGACCCTACTCTCTTTACTAATCTTATGATGGTGAACTGTTTGTGTGCCAAATATACGTTGATGATATTATCTTTGGTCAGACCGACCAACGTTATAGTGATGAATTTGCCTATATGATGAGTGAAGAATATCAAATGTCTATGATGGGAGAGTTGAAATTCTTCTTAGGTCTTCAAATTCGTCAACAGCGCAATGGCATATTCATAGCTCAGGAGAAATACCTCAAGGATGTTATGAGGAAATTCGGCATGCAAGATTGCAAAGGCGTCAAAATTCCTATGCCCACAAATGGCCATCTATGCAATCGATGAAAATGGTATTGACTTGATCACAAGGTATATCGCTCCATGATTGGTTCTTTATTGTACTTATGTGCATCTAGGCCATATATAATGCTTAGTGTTTGCATGTGTGCCCGATTTCAAGCTACAATCAAGGAATCACACCATAAGGTGTGAAGCATATTCTTCGATATCTAGCTCACACACCAACACTAGTATTATGGTACCCCAAGGGCTCTGCTTTTGATCTCATTGGATATTCCGACTCGACTATGCCGGGTGATCGTGGTGGACCGCAAGTCAACATCCGGTACTTGTCATTTCCTAGGACGATCTTTGGTTTATTGGTCCTCGAAGAAATGTAACTGTGTATCACCGCTTCATCATGAAGCCGAGTACATTGCTACCGGTTCTTGCTGTGCTCAATTGCTGTGGATGAAGCAAACTCTCAAGGACTACGGCATCAACGTGAAGAATGTGCCTCTCTACTATGACAATGAGAGTGCCATCAAGATTGCTCACAACCCAGTTCAGCACATTCAGATTCATCATCATTTTCTTCGCGATCATGTGTTGAAGGGCGACATCTCCATCGAGCATGTGAAGACTGAAGAACAACTAGCCGATATCTTCACAAAGCCCTTGGATGAGAAGAGATTTAGCAAGTTGCGGTGTGAGCTAAATATCTTAGAATCTTCGAATGTTCTTTGAAAAGGACACTCATCCTAACACTTATGCAAAATTGATGACTTAGATGTGCAACACATGAAGAAACGTTTTTCTTCAATCAATGAAGAACAACACTCTAAGTGTGAAGAAATTAATGAAGAATTTGATTCCCAGAACCCTACGACAATTGTATGCGGTGTCTGAAATCATCATTCTTATACGGTGGGTCACGCCACCACCAAAGTTGAAAATCTTCAATTTGAGTTCTTCCTCAGTTTTGAAATTCTTCATTTTTGTGCGGTATGTAGGATACCTTATGAGGGAGAATTAGATGAACCCCATCGTGAAGATGTGGGTGGCTTTGTTAATACTATTGCTGTAGAGGAGCCAAAGAAAGGCTCCGAGGCGAAGTTCTCTAGCATACACTTTCCTGTTTTACACTACTTTGCCATATTTGCTAGTAGATGCTTGATTGGTCGTGGAAATAGTGGCAATTTGAGCGTTCCAGATATTATTATTCTTCAACATGCTTTGCTGGGAGACAACACTTTTAGTATGGGTGCCGTCGTTGCTAAACGGCTAGCCCCTCGAATCGCATAAAAGGCCCCATATTTGGAGGTATCTATGCTGCATCGCCTTGCTGAACATTTTCAGATACCCATTAGGCACTATGAGGAGGATGAGATAAAATTGCACCCTCACATCCTAGATTACAAGAGCATGGTAGCATACAAGTTTATTGTTGATAATGAAGATAAGATGCTCTTGTATAAACTTAGATTTAATAAGGAGCACATTGAGATTATTACTTTGCCTGCGCCTTTGTTGTTTGATTTGCTTGCAGATAATTTTATTGTCACACCGGAAGTGGTGAACAATCATCGAGCTCAAGCTTTTACTCCAGAACCTGAACCTGAGCTGGACCCTTATCATGCATCATCTGTCCAGTGGGATCCGGAGATGACCAGCCAGTGGTATCCTGATTACACCTCCCATTACACCGGGACAAGAGCGGCGGTCCTTGGTACTAGACCAACTTAGGCCAAAAGCCTAAGCTTGGGGAGTACGATTTCTCACCGACTTTACATTCATGTTCACACACTAGTCCTCGGTGCTCATACTCTTTCATTGTATTATCCATGTTAGTTTAAAATTTCTTTTTCTAGTTTTCTTCTTGTGTGTTTGATAAACCTTAAGAAAAACCAAAAAAATTAGTTAGTTTAATTTCCATGCTTGTGGTAGGAATTAAAATGAAAATCCAAAAATATTTCTAGTTCTTCTTTTTACTTGTTGGGAGCTTTCCCGTGTAAATAGTTTTATTTTATTTTCTTTCTTTTGGGGGTCGAGAAGACCATATTGAAAATGCTTAGTGGCTCTTATATGCATGAATGTTTATTTAACTTAGAGCCCATATTACCTGTCTTCTCTCTTGAGTTGAATGCTTGCAGATTCCAGCTTAGTCCAATGCACGTACACTCTTATTATTATTACACATCGCTCGGGTCGTATGAAAGTGAAAGGCAATAATGACGATATATGATGAACTTATTGGGATGAGAAAAGCTGGTATGAACTCGAATTCTTTTGTTTTTGTAAATACGATGAGTTCATCGTTCCCTAGTCGACTATTATGAAGTAAACATATTTGCAATGACATTTAGAGATTATAGTTACTTGTTCCATGCTTGATTAGCTATGAGTTATAATGATTTACCTTGCGTGCCAACATGCTATTAGAATGATTATGATATGATATGATGGGATGGTATCCTCCTTTGAATGAATTGAGTGACTAGACTTGGCACATGTTCACACATGTAGTTGAATCAAATCAACATAGCCTTCGTGATATTTATGTTCATGGTAGATTATATCCTACTCATGCTTGTACTCGGTGTGAATTAATTTTAATGCATGTTTACGACTGTTGTAGCTCTCTCTGCTGGTCGCTTCCAGCCTTTTGCTAGCCTTCACTTGTACTAAGCGGAATACCGCTTGTGCATCCAAACTCCTTAAACCCCAAAGTTGTTCCATATGAGTCCACTATACCTTCCTATATGCGGTATCTACCGCTGCTCCAAGTAAATTTGTATGTGCCAAACTCCAAACCTTCAAATGAAATTCTGTTTTGTATGCTCGAGCAGCTCATGTACAACTAGGGCTGCCTATATCTTCCATGCTAGGTGGGTTATTCTCAAGAGGACTGGACTCGCCTCCTCATTCACGAGAAAGGGCCAGAATCGGATGCTCAAATTCCCATGATCCAAAAAGATCAATACTAAATCAAAATAATTGCAAACAAAACTCCCCACAGGACCCGTTGAATGTTGGAGGCACTTTCGTTGTTTCGAAAGGCCATGGATTGATGCTTGTGGAGGAGGGGAGTACAAACCTTTACCATTCTGTTTGGGAACCGCCTTATAATGCATGTAGTATGGAAGATACAGCCATCTCATAGTTGTTACGTTGACAAATGTAAAGTATGCCGCTCAAAATGTTATTCAATCTCTATTTTAAAATCGAGCTCGCACCTCTACAAAACCTTGCTTCCCACTGAGAAGGTCCTAACTATATACTGTTATGTTGAGTCATCATCACTTCTTATTAAAAAGCACACGCTGGAGAGCACACTGACGTTTGCATTCATTACTATTGGTTTATATTGGGTATGACTTGACTGGATCTCTTTTACCATGAATTACAATGTTTAGTCGGTCCTTGATCTTTAAAGGTGCTCTGCATTTATGTTTTGCGGTCTCAGAAAGGGCTAGCGAGATACCATTTTATTATGTCATGTTGTGATTATTTCGAGAAAGTGTTGTCATCCGAGTTTTATTATTATGGCTCACTAGCTGATTATGTTATTGATATGAGTAATTGTGAGACCTATGTGTTATTGTGAGTATGGTTAGTTCATAATATTTGCTGAAACTTGAATGCTGGCTTTTCATGTTTACAACAACAAGAGCAACAGAGTTTGTAAAAGTTTTTCTTTTTCACTTTCAGTTTATCAACTGAATTGCTTGAGGACAAGCAAAGGTTTAAGCTTGGGGGAGTTGATACGTCTCCAACGCATCTACTTTTCCAAACACTTTTGCCCTTGTTTTGGACTCTAACTTGCATGATTTGAATGAAACTAACCCGGACTGACGCTGTTTTCAGCAGAACTACCATGACGTTGTTTTATGTGTAGAAAAGAAAAGTTCTCGGAATGACCTGGAAATCAACGGAGGCACTTTTTGGAATTTATAAGAATTATTGGGTGAAAGAAATACACCAGGGGCCCAAGTGTTCGCCCACGAGACAGGGGTGCCCCCCTAGGGCGCCCCTATCTCGTGGGCCCCTGACCTCTTCCGACCTCAACTCCAACTCCATATATTCCAAGATCGGGAGAAAAAATCAGAGAGAAAGTTTCATCACGTTTCACGACACGGAGCCGCCGCCAAGCCCTAATCTCTCTCGGGAGGGCTGATCTCGAGTCCGCTCGGGGCTCCGGAGAGGGGATCCGTCGCCGTCGTCATCATCAACCATCCTCCATCACCAATTTCATGATGCTCACCGCCGTGCGTGAGTAATTCCAACATAGGCTTGCTGGACGGTGATGGGTTGGATGAGATTTACCATGTAATCAAGTTAGTTTTGTTAGGGTTTGATCCCTAGTATCCACTATGTTCTGAGATTGATCTTGCTATGACTTTGCTATGCTTAATGCTTGTCACTAGGGCCCGAAAGTGCCATGATTTCAAATCTGAACCTATTATGTTTTCATGAATATATGTGTGTTCTTGATCCTATCTTGCAAGTCTATAGTCACCTATTATGTGTTATGATCCGACAACCTCAAGTGACAATAATCGGGATACTTCTCGGTGATGATCGTAGTTTGAGGAGTTCATGTATTCACTATGTGTTAATGCTTTGGTCCGGTTCTCTATTAAAAGGAGGCCTTAATATCCCTTAGTTTCGTAAGGACCCCACCGCAACGGGAGGGTAGGGACAAAAGATGTCATGCAAGTTCTTTTCCATAAGCACGTATGACTATTTACGGAATACATGCCGACATTACATTGATGAATTGGAGCTGGTTCTATATCACCCTATGTTATAACTATTGCATGAGGAATCGATCCGCATAATTATCCATCATCGATCCGGTGCCTATGAACTTTTCGCATTTTGTTCTTCGCTTATTTACTTTTACATTTGCTCTTTACATTACAACTACTACAAAACCCAAAACATTTATCTTTACTTTTGCTACCGTTACCTTTATTATCATACCACTTTCGCTACTAAACACTTTGCTGCAGATATTAAGTTATCCAGGTGTGGTTGAATTGACAACTCAACTGCTAATACTCAAGAATATTCTTTGGCTCCCCTTGTGTCGAATCAATAAATTTGGGTTGAATACTCTACCCTCGAAAGCTGTTGCGATCCCCTATACTTGTGGGTTATCAGAGGCCCGCACGTGCATCAGCGACCTTGCGTGCTACATCGAGTTCCTGCTGAGGAGGAGGAGCGCCTCGTCGAGCATGCAAAGAACCTTACCGCCGCCATGGCCGCAGCACATGCCGCCACAGAGGCGAGGAATCAGGAGATCTACGAGGAGTCCTGCCGCTTCGAGAGGGGTCATCTGGAGCGGCAGAGGGCGTTCGAGGTGAGTGTCGCTGAAGGTGCAAGAGTGGCAGGCACCGTATTGCAGTTGTCCAGCTTGTTGGTAGGGTCCTCCTCCTCTTCCTCTTACTGAGCGCGCTCGGTAGAGGAGAGGCTGCCAGAAGTAGTACAAAGCCCCTCCATAGTAGTAGTATTAGGGGCTATTTTGTTCAGTTCATCCCACTCTAGATGTGGTTGAACTGTGCAACGTACTTAAAATTAGCTAGTATATATAGTTGAGCTAGCTATTTCAGTACGTGGTTGGCAACAATTGGGGAAAAGTTTGATCGTTTCAGCTGTCGAGTTGAACTGTTTGTATAAAGAATGACTGCTTAATCTATGAATGAAATCTATGCTTAATTACTGAATTTTAGTTGCAAAAATTAGATAGTGCTAGTGATTTTTAGCTGCATATTTTGACAAATGACAGTGTTACATGGTTGACAAAGGGCAATGTTACTAGATCAACAAATGTCAATCTTTCCAGTTTGACAAATGGCAATATACCCAATATGACAGATGCAAGTCTTACCACATTGTCTGTAAGTGGTTGCACACGGGTCATCCAAAATAACATTTTGCGTTGAAGGGATGTACAAATCCTGCGTGCCAGATTTTCTCTTGGCTTAGCGCCGAAGTCTCGCTTTGCATACCGTATTCAATCTGAACCATTTGCGTTGAATAGATGCACAAATCTTACTCTGACACATTTTCTCTTGGCTTACTGGGGAAGTTGTCGGTTTGCATACGAGTGTTCTATCTAAAACGTTTGCGATCAACAGCTGCACAAATCCTGCTCGACACATTTTCGCTTGGCTTCCTGGGGAGAAGCTGTCGGTTTGCATATGGGTGATCTATCTAAAACGTTTGTGATGAGTGTTTTATATTTAAAAACCATTGATGTTTTATTAAAGAAAATCGTTTGATAAGTCTGTACATTCAGAGAGAAAAATGCAAGTTTGTTCAAACCATATCTTTCATTCAGTCACACTGTGAATCTATATTCATATGATCGAGATACAGTATTAAACCCAAAAAAACTAATTCCGGTGGAGGCGGCGTGCCACGCCGGCGTTGTCGTTGTCATCCTCCCGGACGCCGTTGTTGAAGTCTTCAAGGCAGCACCGAATGTTCTTCACTTGGAAATCAAACATCATGTCGTCGCGCGATCGACGGGCGAGGCGCGGGGGGGACGACAACTCGCGGCGCTGCGAGGTAGCGGTCGACGGCGGCGTCCCATCCCGCTGAGGGGGGTGCGTGCACAGGCACGAGCGCGGCAGGTGCAGGCAAACGCATGAGGACCGGTGCCACAGTGGGTGCAAGGGCGCGCACGGGCACGAGCACGAGTGCTAGCACTGGCATGTACACGAGTTCGCGTGGGTCCATGCCCGCGGCTTCCATCTCTGCGATAGTGCTCGGCGACAATCCCATCAATACTACGGGGATGATTTGGCGGCGAACTGCGAGGATGGGGCTGGGATGAAGCGAAGGGCGACAACCGCCGCTTGACCCGGCTTGTTTAGGGCGTCCATGAGGCCTCATTCCTCCTTATTTTCTATCTCGTTTGGCTTGGAGTTGACTTCACCAAACTGGAAGACTAGTGGCAGATGATCCTTCCGCACCATGGCGTTGGTGGAGGTCCGGGGAGGGAATGGGAGGCGAACAGAAGGCCGTCCAGATATTAAGCGGCTTGGGCACCATTAATGGAGAGGATGCGAGCAAGGCGGCAGCCATGGAAGTCAAAGGGCTCGCTTCCCAATGATCCTCACAAGAAGATACAGCCAGACGCTTCCCGATGAGCTGCGCATTGGAGGACAACAGACGCCTTTCTCGCCTGCAGATAGCGGATGCGCTTGCATGCCTCTCCTGCTTTCACCAAGTAGCTGTCCGCACGACACCTCCTAGCCATAAAATGTGTGACGCGTGGCGTCACGTGAATGGTTAACAAAACGCACATGATTTAAATTATACAGACGTTTGAGATGTTAAAGTGGCATCTATTTGTTTCAAAATGCCTTTGTTGGCTTTTATTCAAGTGCGCTTTCTCTCAAAATGGACACGAAAAATATCATAGCATGTCGGGTGCCATTCCATGATAGCATGCCAAGTTTCATGAATTTCACATGAGTTTTGGATTTACTAGAATTTAAAACAAATTATCTCAACGCTTTGCGGCAATCAACAAAGGCTCGGTGTTTGAAATTCATTCTCATTTCTTGCATGGGACCTAAGCATGCTCCCAAGGACACACATTTGATATGTCAACCCATTTTTCTGCACTAGAGCATGTGCATGTAGTTCAAATTTGAATTATCCACATAAAATGCCTAGAAAACTCAGTTAATGTATAAAAATGTCGAAACGATCCCCGAAATTGAAAATTTTAACATGACACTCCTGTTGCTCTATGTTGCCACTAGGAAAAGTTTTGAAAATAGGAAGAGGCAACGAATATCGTTTCATCCACCAAGGAGGCACATTCCCTACCGGAACCATGAGGTTTGTTGTCAGAAGATCTGGTATATGAGAAGCTTATACCCAAATCTTCCCCAAATGGGACAACTTTTTTACCCAGCATGTTGATGCCGTTCCATGATAGCATGCCAAGTTATATGAATTTCAGACGAGTTTTGGATTTACTAGAATTTAAAAACCATATATCACAATGTTTGCGGTCGAGCGACGATGGCAAGGTGTTTGGCATTCATTCCCATTTCTTGCATGGGACCTAAGCATGCAACCAAGGACACATATTTGATTTTTCAACCAATTTATATGCGCTGGAGCATGTGTCTATAAATCAAATTTTAATTATGCACATAAATGCATAGAAAAATCAGTTAATATATAAAAATGTCAAAATGAACCCCGAAAATTCCAAAATTTAACACAACACTCCTATTGTTTTATGTTGACACTAGAAAAAAATGAAATCAAGAAGAGGTAACGGATATCGTCTCATCCAGAAAGGTGAAACATTCTGTACCGTAACCATGAGGCTTGTTGTGAGAAGCTCTGGTTTGTGATAAGCTTATACTCCAACCTGCCCCAAATGGGACAATATTTTTACCACGGCATGTCGATGCCGTTCCATGATAGCATGTCAAGTTTCATAAATTTTGCATGCGTTTTCGATTTACTAGAATTTAAAAACCATGTATCTCAATGTTAGCGGTCGAGCAACGGTGGCAAGGTGTTTGACATTCATTCTCATTTCTTGCATGGGACCTAAGCATGCAACCAATGACACACATTTGAATTTTCAACCCATTTATATGCACTAGAGCATGTGCATGTAGTTCAAATTTGAATTATGCACATAAATGCATAGAAAACTCAATTAATGTATAAAAGTGTCCAAGCAAACCACGAAAAATCTCAAAAATTGACACAACACTCTTGTTGTTCTATGTTGACACTAGAAAAATTTTGAAAGCAAAAGGAGGCAATGGATATTGTTTTGTCCACAAAGGTGGCACGTTCCCTACCGAAACCACCGGGCTTGTTGTGAGAAGCTCTGATTTGTGAGAAGCTTATAACCAAACCTGCCCCCAAATGGGATAATATTTTTACCACGGCATGTTGATATCGTTCCATGATATCATGTCAAGTTTCATGAATTTCAGACGAGTTTTCGGTTTATTAGAATTTTAAAACCATGTATCTCAATGTTAGCGGCCGAGCGACAATGTCAAGGTGTTTGACATTCATTCTCATTTCTTGCATGTGACCTAAGCATGCCAGCAAGGACACACATTTTTTCAACCCATTTTTATGCACTGGGGCATGTGCATGTAGTTCATATTTGAATTATGCACATAAATGCCTAGAAAAGTCAGTTAACGTATAAAAATGTCCAAACGAACCCCGAAAAATTCCAAAATTTAACACGACACTCCCGTTGTTCTATGTTGACACCAGAAAAAAATGAAAGCAAGAAGAGGCAACAAATATTGTTTTGTCCACAAAGGTAACACGTTTCCCTACCGGAACCATTAGGCTTATTGTGAGAAGCTCTGGTTTGTGAGAAGCTTATACCATAACCTGCCCCAAATGGACAATATTTTTTACCCGACATGTTGATGCCATTCCATGATAGCATGCCAAGGTTCACTTAATTTCGCATTTAGTTTTGGATTTACTATAATTACAAAAGCAAGTACCTCAACGTTTGTCGGAGAGCCACGGTGCCTTGGTGTTTGAAATTCATCTCATTTCTTGCATGGGACATAAGCATCAACCCATGAACACATATATGATTTTACAACCTATTTTGGTGCACCGGAGTATGTGCATGTAGTTTAATTTTTAATTGTGCACCTGAAATGCCTAGAAAACCAAGTTAATGTATAAAAATGTCCAAACGAACCCTGAATAATTCCATTTTTTTTTGACGACACACCTATAGTTGCATGTTCACTGCAGATAAAAGTTATAGCAATTCAAACACCCTCCTTTGCCGTTGTGACCCCGTTATGTAATTCAAATCAAGACGAAAAATCAAGTAGATCACACACAGTTTATTATCACCAACCGTGTGAGATGAAGTACAAAATTTCTTGGAGCACCGTCGGAGTATAGTACGCATATGGCTAGCGCGAGAAGGTGTGTCGGCTATAGTCCACAGCCGCCGTGTCAAGCACACTAGCCCGCTCCCCAAATATCATTTCACTGTTCAATCATCGCCGATGAAAGATGGGGACGTGGACCCATGTCATGAGGGTAACTTCGGCGGCCCACTCCGGCGAGAGCACGGCCGCAGCCGTCATGGGCGTGCTAACAAGCTGCGTGAGCGCGGCCACAATCTGCGACCGGGCAGTCAAGGCAGCCCAAACGGCCGTTGTTGCTTCTCAGGTGGCGCCAGCTACATTTGCCTCGGGGATAGCAACTGGCGAGAGCGGCACAAAGTGTCTGCTCCGAGCAATGTGGCCTTAGCCCTGATGGAGGCTGCCCACGACCATGTCGAGGCCGCCCACACCCAGTTCGTGGTGGTCACCGCACAAATCGAACGAAACTTCTCCAACAACGGTCGCCAACCCACGGCCGAAGAGTTGGCAATCGCCGATCGCCGAGAGCGTTTGAGCAGCCGTCCGTTCCTTCGCGGCATACCTTGCCACGACGGAGCCCGTCCAAGCCCAGATTGCGGCCGCCCATGCCCAGCTCATGGCTGCCTTTTCCAAAGAGATGGCAGACGCGGATGGCGAGATGCTTGCCGAGTATGGTGCGATTGATGCCATGGAGACCCTTCCCTGGGAGATCGTCGAGCGCAAGCTGGACATGGAGGTGGCGGTGGGGATCGACGAGCGCCAGCCGGAGTAGTACTCTTTATTTAATTTAGAGTGTCAGTCTTTAATTTGTTAGGTTAATGTTTAGGTCAGCTAGCTCTGTTTAATTGCTGAACTTGCTTGATTAAGAAGTGCGGGTGTGCTGTAGGCTCCTTTGTGTACCCAAATTATGCAATGACGTGGATGACCACTGTAACCAGGGATATTCAAACCAAAATTTGCACGTTCAAACTCATCACGCACGGGGTAAGCTATATGAATCATTTGTGATGTTCACATATCGTACACAGTGTTGAATAAGGGACCGTGTCATTGACACTTTCTTGCGCCAGTTTTTTCACGCATCGATCCAAATTTTTCGGCTTCGACGGAAATATCTACCTCCCCGCCCCCTCCCCCTTACCAAAAGTCACATTTCTCCCGTTTCTGCCTTTCTTTCCAAATTGAAACCTTCACTCCTTACTTGCAGCACCGCCTCCTCACCGGTGACCCTCCTTCACGCTGCTCGGCCTAGTCGATCAAGGCAGGTAATCCACACCCAACCCCCATCCTCCTCCTCCTTACACATCCCATATGCCCCGACCGCCGGCGCAACACCTTCCACCCAAATCACCGACCCCTCCCCCAAATAAGTGCCACCCTAAGCCATGGTGCACGCAGTATAGCCAGGAGCTCAATGAGCATTTGGCAGCGGAGAAGCAAATCGCGGTCGCACGCGTGGATGAGGTCGGGATGGCTGCCATTCGTGCCGACCCCAGATCTTGGAGGAGCACCTCACCGTCGACGCCACCGTAGATGCCTCGCGCGCCGATGTCGCGACGCGGTTGGCTGCTTTAAACGACAGTTCGTGTGTTTTCTCGAGGCCACCGTCGATGCCTTCAACGAAGACTACAAGGTGTTTTCTCAGCGTGCCTGTGCTTACCACAACTCGAGAGCCAGCAGGTTGGTGCCCGGAGCGGCTCAGGCAACTCACCACTAGGACAAGGGCACCCATGATATGGAGGCCTCACCCTCTTCCATGTCCAAGGAGCTAATCATCATCGATATCTCCGACGATGAGGAGTAGCTTGTCTTATTAGCTCACTATAAGGACCTATGTTCAGTTTGGTAGCTACGCCGGTTAAGCATGCTCGGTTTACCCGTTGCATGTGCTGCTACTGTCTTTCCTTAGCAAATTCTAGTGAATTGTCCTATCTACTTTTACCATGCAATATGTTGCTCTAGTGTATATGTTCTATATGTCGTGCAATGTGGTGCTCACTTATTAACTGTTTGGTTAATTAGTTGTCGTGTTCGGTTAACTGTTTGGTTCAATTCTGCAAATATGATGTTCAATTCTTCAGGGTGCAATTTTGTATTGTCTAAATAAATCGAATTTATCTTTACAAAATACATGAGAAACCAATACAAGTTGTCAAGCATGCTTGGTTTGGTTAACTGTCTGATCTTCTAGTATGTTATATATTATGCAATGTGGTGCTCAGTTAATGTTTGGTTCAATTGTTGTGGGTGCATTTTGTTATTGTATACCATGTGAGAAATAAATCAAATTTGGTTGTACTAAATACATGAGAAACAAATACAATTGCAATATTTTCAAGTTGTTAAGCATGCTTCGTTTGGTTAACTGTCTGATCTTCTATTAGGAGTATGTTATATTGTGCAATGTGATGCTCAGTTAATGTTTGGTTCATTTGTTGTGGTGTTTAGTTAACTTCTTGGTTATGCGATGTCCAGTTGTCGTGGGTAGAATTTTATATTGTTATGCATGTGAGGAATAAATCGAATTTGGCTGCACTTAATACATGAGAAACATATACAATTGCTATATTTCCTAGTTCTTAATAATGCTTGGTTTGGATAAATGAGTTTTCCATGGACAGGTACACCGCTCCGATTTACAATCGCATGACACAAATATACCAAATGTTGTAAAAGACCAACAAACTATATACACAAACGAGTTTCCGAATCTTGATGCAAATGGACAACCCAGAATCTGCATGCCCCTGCCCCTACGTGCTACAAATCTTCTTCCTTCCATTTTATTGTTTTCCACTTCATGGTAACCTATTGATGGGCTCCATCTGCTAGCATTGACCCGAGATAGTCCGGTTCAATTCAAGTGATACATGGTTTTCAACACTGACGGAGTTTCTGCAAGGCTACATGGGCCATGGCCCGCCCAGCTTTGCAACACCTGCTCGTACTATGGCCAGCCCATGGGCCGAGCAAATCCTAGTTTCTTGTAGTCTGGCCTGCCCAACCCGCCCAAGTAATTTGCTGCAAGCTCCGCCACTGGTTTTCAGCCGGGGTGATGTTCACCTCAGCACGAGACCAGGAAAACCGTGTTAACGAAGCATTCGGGGTCTGGTCGGTTTGTGCGGTACGAAAGATCTAAGACGAAAAATGAACTTTGTGCAAAGCTCATTTTCTCTTTAAAAAGACAGTAACGTTGCCAAGAAAAGCTAAAACTAACTTTGTTGCCACCGTAGGATACATGCATGCCGTGCGAGCCAGCTAAAAGCGTCGCACGTTTACAATCGCTGCCGTACACGGAAAGAAGAAGAAGAAGAGAAAGCCATGGACATGACGCTTATCTCTTATTCCGCGCGGATGAACCGGCATGGGCTAGACGGCATCCATCCATCCTTCGCGACGCCAACGGTGCCCGGGCCAGCCAGCACGGCCGGTTCCTGCGTGCCACCTCCGGTTTAATTTACTTGAACCGGGGGCCAAGGCTGGTGCGTCAATGGAATGCACGCACGCACGCACGGCACGCAAGGCGCAACGCAACAAAAGCGGTTCGGGCCGAGCGACCGCCACCACCGTTGGTTTAGCCAACTTGAACCGGGGGCCAAGGCAGGCCGCTGCCCTGCCCCTCACGAACTCCCGCCCCGCGCGCGCGCTGCATGGGGGTGTGCATGGCGGCATGCAGGGCACGCGCACCACGGCACGTAAGGGGCAACGCAACGAAAGCGGTTCGAGCCGGGCCTGCGTTTCTACAGCTAGCGGCGGGGTCGTGACAAGAAATATTGTATCCGCCGGGACGCTTCTCCGGTAAATCCAAACGGTTCGTGTCCGTTCCCACGGTAGAGGTACAAAAAACGTTCGGTTTGAGTGGCGGACAAGCCCAAAGCCTGCTCGGTGCTTCTTGGCTCCGCCCATGGCTGCAGGTGGGGGCGGTGATATGCTCGAGCTGCCTTTCCACGCACTATACATGTCAAGAACAAAACTGACGCCTATCACCCCCCAGAGAAGATCAAGATAAGATTGGTGATGCAAAACTACGGACGAAAATCGGTAGGCGTAACTTATCGTCTGGGGAAAAAGAATAAGAGTACAAAGAAGAACTAGCTGGAAGCCATTTTACAACGGCTTGCGTTCGTTAATGCAAATATGTGCATGACAATGCAGTATTTTCTGGGTTGGGGGTAGGGGAGGGGGGCATAAGAATATAGTTCCATGACAGGGTGAGAAATGAGAAAATGTTGGGTGGAGCCAGAGCCAAATTTCTTTTCTCTCCTATATGAAATAGTATAGTAACTTCTGTATAGGGAAAATGAAATTCAGTCGTGTGTAAACAGTGTTTTGCTATTTGAATTGTTCCACACATGCCGCATTTGAGTTTGAAAGCCATGACTATTGCATTTACTCCAAAAATGGCATAAGCATTAAGTGCATATATAAGTTGATAGAACTATTATTAGTGCACGTGCTTAATTTTTACAACCAGGAATGCATATGCAAATTACACAAAACAATGGCATGGAGTTTCTCCTCCCGAGATCAAATGCACCATTATAAATAGTTTAAAAAATTCAGAATTAAACATTGTTGAATTATCAACATGCGAGCAAAATTCATGATGAAAAACATTCCTAGTGCTCGGGGTGAAAAAAATTGATTCTCCAAAAAGACTATTTTTTAGAATAGTTTGGAGCATTGATTTATTTTTCTTCGTCTAGAGCACTAGGAATGATTTGTATTGAAAAAATCACGTGTATAGAACATTCAACAATGTCTGTTGCAAAAGTATTCAGAATTCTTTTGTTTTATTTACTTTTTTTAATATTCATGGCGGGTGCATTTGAACTAGGGAGCAAAATAACACTTTCGACAAACACACAAGCTAAACATATTGATGTTATTCATAGATAAAACCTTACATAAGGTTTAGTGGCAATTCAAGGACTCGCCTTTGGTAATGACATTGCCTTCTTTGTCCTCTGTCGCGTCTGTTTACCGATACGGTAATAACCACAAAACGAGCTTTCTCGAAGAAAAAAGGGAATTACGATACGCCTTCCAAAAAGAAGGAAAAAAACATTCGCAAGATAAGTAGTTGGGTTGTTCTCCGCAGGCGACTCGAGCAATGCCCCTAACTTTAGTCGCCACCAGCCCTCCTTTCACTACCAATTCTCCTCCCTCGGCGCCGTCTGAGGTTGCCGCCGGGAGAGCCCACACAGCCACCAAGGATGGCGGCGACGAGGCATCATCGCATGACTTCAAATTTTGGTTGTTGGGTGCGTTAGGTCTAGTTGGCCATCGACACCATGGTGAATGTGTTGCGGCCTCTGCTGGTGGTGACAATGGCGGGCATGGCTTCCGGCAGTGTGTCAGGGTGCTTCTGGCATCAGAGGTGGCACTTTTCCGGTTGTCTGTGCCTCTATAATCCTTTGGCTCGAGTGTTGGTGGTCTGCGGCCTCTCAACACAACATGAATCTGGTATTCCGCCTCCCCCCTCCCTCGACCATCCTCGACCAGATCTGGATGTTTTCCTTATCGCCTCGTTTTCCTTGGGGTGGTCGGGGCTGGTTATTTTTTGTCATCCTCGACCTATGTTGTCCTCCTCACATCGCCGGTATCCACCTCCATATTTCGAGGTTGAACTGATCCCTCCCATGGACCCCTCCTCGACCATCCTCGACCAGATCTCGATGTTTTCCTTATCGCCTCGTTCTCCTTGGGGTGGTCGGGGCTGGTTATTTTTTGTCATCCTGGACCTATGTTGTCCCCCTCAGGTCATTGGTATCCACCTCCATATTTTTGAGGTTGAACTGATCCCTCCCATGGACCCCCCCCCCCTCGACCATCCTCGACCAAATCTGGATGTTTTCCTTATCGCCTCGTTCTCCTTGGGGTGATCGGGGCTGGTTATTTTTTGTCATCCTATACCTATGTTGTCCCCCTCCGGTCATCGGTATCAACCTCCATATTTTTGAGGTTGAACTGATCCCTCCATGGACTCCCACCTCGACTGCATCCGGATGTTTTCCTTATCGCCTCATTCTCCTTGGGGTGGTCGGGGCTGGTTGTTTTTTGTCATCCTGGACCTATGTTGTCCCCCTCCGGTCGTCGGTATCCACCTCCATATTTCTGAGGTTGAACTGATCCCTCCCATGGACTCCCTCCCCTATCTTGGTCCGGCGGTATGTGTCTCGATTCGGTAGTGTAAGATTGTTTGGTTGTGCAGCGTTTCCACAGTCACGTTCTTCCAAAGCACGTGTATGCTCGTGCATGTAAGTTTCACTGACGACCGATGGCCGCACTCCCATTGTGGTCATGGTAATGTTCTGACTGTCGCTCCAGTTGATGTTCTTTAGGTCATTCTTTGCCCATCTAGATCGTACCATCTTCGACTTCTTATCGAATCATGCCATTTTTTACAATATACCAATCGTGTCATCTTCGACGTCATAATCTCTTTCTTCTCGACGAATTACATGCGGCTCCCATGCATGGTTCGCCGAGAATTTGCGCATAAGCCCACGAAAAACCGCACAAGGCCGTGCCACCCAATTAGATCAGAGTCGAGGGTCGCCGGAGGAAGAAGACCCTCGCACGCACACACGTTGCCCCGGCCAATCCCAGCTCACGCGCCCCTCGCACCTCTCTCGCCATCACCTAACCTAACCATGGTTTGCTCAGGGCTTTAAATTAACCCCTCCATTACACATCTCCCTGTCCCTCTCCCTCTCGCACCCCCACAGCCCCTCGCAAGCTCTCGCGCACGCTCGCTCGCTCACTCAGGCACGAGAGAGCGAGGGAGGAAGGGGGCAAGAACTCGGACCCAAGGAGGCGGAGGCGGAGGAGTGCCGTGCCGGGGAGTGGGAGGTGCCGGCCCCTCGCCGGACGACGGACGAAAGAGGCGGCTGCGGCGCACCTGCCAGATCTGCGGCCCCGCCGGCGGCGGGCCGCCATTTCTGGGTCTCCGCATTGGTTCAGGTATGGACAGAGCCTCATTTCCCCCTTCGTGTCGGTGCTCGTTCCGCTGGTAGAATCCAGGGCCTTGGCCGCTCCGATGTCTCTCTTTCTGAGTGGAGAGAGCAGAAGGGCCGGCGTTTTCGGTAGGAAAAAAAAAAAACGGTGCTTCGTCGCCAAGGAATGGAGCGCGGCTTCGTTCTGGTAGCTTCTTGAGTAATAATTATTCCTTTTTTAGGATTCTCCAGGCTTTCAGCTGGGCCGGACTCATTAATGCCTTTCCTTACGCGTAGCTCATGTCATCAACCGCTAGATTGTCTGACGATTGTGTAGCTCGCTCCCGCAGCAGCTGATCTAATGTGTCTGAGCGAAGCTTGTACTCGCGCAGCTTCCTAGTGCGGATTCAGCTTGAAAGCTCCAAGATTTCTGTCATAAAAAAAAAGGCCTTTGACAACTGCATCTGAATTTTTACTGACTCTGTCGAGATGAAATGTAATAGCCGTTAGCTACGCAGGGAAGAAAACTGCACGATTGTCAAATTGAGAGGTAATTAAGCTGCTGGCCCGGATTCCGGACTGGATCGTGGGCTTTGGGTTTGTTTTCCACATGGAAAGTTTAAGAGATTTCCCTGTCTCATCAGTGATCAGTCTACAGAGATTTTGGGTAAGAAAAGGACAAATGCTATTGATGGGGGAGTGAACGGGGGACAGCACGAATCTCTGAATGAAACTGAAATAAAAATGCATCTATGTTCAACGAACATATCATATCTTCAGTACGAGGCTTAAAAAAAGCTAGTAGTCAAAGATGGGAAGTGGTAGCCCACTCCTTATGCATACTAACTTTCTGTAAAATATGGAAATGCTAACTCAAATCATGCGAAGTGTTTTGGTTTATATTCATTAACTGGGTGGTTGAGTTTACCATGAGAATTACCTATCTTCCATTTCATATTTATTACAGAGCAATAATCAGTAGTTTGGAAGTTGGATGAAGAATTAATATTTTCTTGTTTCGATGCTTATTAGCGGTTGTTTCTGACTTGAGAAAAAGATAATAACCTCCAATTGCTCTTTCTGTTTTTGCAGGATCTTATTATCCAAAGGTTGGGCTCATCGGATTTTGTAACACCTTCCCATTGAAGCTTTCTGTTGCTTTCTATCTAACGTGGAAGATGGAGTCTGTTGCCTGATGATTGCTACCGTGACACCTTTCTCGCACTCTAGCACAGCGTCATCTGCAGAATTTGAAAGGCGCAAGAGAGCAATTCCTTTGTTGTCTGCCATGTCTCGCAACTTGAAGAGCCCTGTCCAGACCCAGATGGGAGTTTCAGCCTTGAGCAGCTCGCTGATCGGTGATTACCCTACCAAAACTAGAAGCGAGGGGAGGGCTGTTGGATGGAAACGTGTTTTTGTCCAGACTGACACTGGGTTTGTACTGCCTGTTCAACTAGATCGTGGCGACAGTGTACACACAGTCAAAAGAAAGCTGCAGGTGGCCCTCAATGTTCCCACTGAGGAGAGTTCTCTGACACTTGGTGATCATGTCCTCAAGAATGATCTCAGCAGCATCCGAAATGATTCCCCACTGCTCCTGACCAAGACCTTCATGCATCGGAGTTCCTCCAGCCCATGCCTGTCTCCTACAAGCAAGGATCTCCAGCAGCAAAGGGATAGGGGTGGTCCAATTGAAGTTTTAGTGTGTCCAACCCGCTGCATTCAGGCAAAGCAGCTTGTTAAGGATGTTGCTAGGGCCATAAGAAACGGTGTGGATCCAAACCTTGTCAATAGTGGGCTTGGTGGTGCCTACTATTTCAAGAACAGTAAAGGTGAGAATGCTGCCATTGTGAAGCCAAATGATGAGGAGCCGTTTGCACCCAACAATCCAAAAGGTTTTACTGGGAGAGCCCTTGGGCAGCCAGGCCTCAAAAGATCAGTTCGAGTTGGTGAGACCGGTTTTAGAGAGGTTGCTGCATACCTTCTGGACTATGATAACTTTGCTAATGTCCCCCCGACAGTTCTTGTTAAGATTTCGCATCCTGTATTTAATGTGAATGAAGGCGTCGGCTCTACCAACAAGAAGGCTTCTGTGGGTGATCCGCGAACTGTCAGCAAGATTGCCTCATTTCAGCAGTTCGCTCCTCATGATTTTGATGCTAGTGACCTTGGCACTTCAAGCTTCCCTGTAGCTGCTATTCACAGGATTGGTATTCTTGACATCCGAATCTTCAACACTGATAGGCATGCTGGAAATCTTCTGGTAAGAAAGGTGACAGGAGCCGATCAATTTGGCAATCAGACTGAGCTGATTCCTATTGACCATGGTCTCTGCCTGCCAGAGTGTTTAGAGGATCCTTATTTTGAATGGATTCACTGGCCACAGGCGTCAATCCCATTCTCTGAGGATGAGCTTGAGTACATAGGGAAACTTGATCCAGTGAAAGATGCTGAGATGCTTCGCATGGAGCTGCCTATGATCCGGGAAGCATGCCTCCGAGTGCTAGTCCTCTCAACCATATTTCTGAAAGAAGGCACATTATTTGGTCTTTGCCTTGCGGAGATTGGTGAGATGATGAGCAGGGAATTTAACAGGATGGATGATCAGCCAAGTCAGCTAGAGGTTGTCTGCATGGAGGCAAGGAGGCTAGCAACTGAACGAGAAGAATGTTCCACAGAACATGATTCTGCAGATGAAGATGTGACCCAATTTGAACTTGACTGTGAAGATCATGAAATGCCAAAAACACCACCAGCCTGCCATTTTGAATTCAAGGGGGGAAGCTCCAGAAACCCGCTGTCTAAATTGGAAGAGGCCATTGAAGAAGAGGAAGATGACATTCAGGAGGAGGAAGAAAGCAATGCAGAAAAGTTAGCTTGCCCCAAGCCTGTCAATAAGTGGCTTCCTAACATTTCCAAGCTATCAACCTCACTGAGCAGTGTCAGTCTCATGGACAAAAGCCAGCGTCAGGTGCCTGCTATTCCGAAGGGTGCGGATTCTGTGAAAACCTCTGAGAATAACCAAGTTGGTAACTGGAGGACCGCGAATGAACAGCTCCCAACAAGCGCAAGCTTTGTGAAGCTGGCCGACATGGGTGTGGATACATGGGGCCTGTTCCTTGAGAAGTTCCAGGAGCTGCTCCCTGGCGCATTCAGCGCCAAGACAAGCTCTCGGGCGCCACCGGGCAGAGGGGGAGGCTGAGGATGGGTACTTCTTGTCAGTTTTGAGTTAGTGCAGGAGTAGAGAAGTCAGTTTGGTCAAGGTATGTGGTCGGTCGTCGAATAAAGCCATCCTTTACAATAGGGTTTGAGCGTTGAATATGCCTGCTTCAGAGGTCCATGTTCAGATGATGGCCTTTCCTGTACATAGTTTTCCTTCTTCTTTTTTCTTTTTTTCTTTTCTAGCTAGTTGCCTGGAGGAGGTTGGGATGTGATGTCTGCCCAGTTCTTGGCCACCCAATTCCTCCATGCATGATATGCATTCAAAGGTGCCATTCAAATAAAATAGACATGCAAGAAAAGTTTCTGGTGTGGTAATTAAACATTGTCCAGATTTCAGAGTAATGTTATATTTCAACTTGAAAGGTTTTTATTGTGCTGTCAGTTGTCATTGTTCTCATATCATTTATATATACTGTACCTGTTGTCACAGATGTTTCAGTGGGGTGTACCTTGCACTCTATTATTGATGCAGTTAAACTCTTCTGTCTCTGCTAGGTTATGCTGCTGTGAAATTTATTGTCTAGTTCATGCAGCAACATTATGAACATAAGGTCAGCATGCAGTTTAATAACCCCTTCATCGATTTACACTTTCTAGCATTTGTTACTAGAGTGTTCATATTACCAATTTGCCAGTCTATCAATTGAGAGACGGTCATCCTGCCAAACTCTACCTTCGGGATTATTTACATCTATTCCAACCCAAGTTAGACACCTTCAAAGGCCAAAACTAACTGATGATTAGACACCTTCAAAGGCCAAAACTAACTGATGATTTCATCAAATAGCAAGGAGAGACTTCAGGCTCCTACCGGCGTGAGTTCTTTCATGCCGGCGAGATCGCTGAGCTCCACGTGCTGGTACTCTATCCTCCTTAGTACGGTCCTGGTCTCGCTCCTCGGCAAAGTCGTCTGCCGCTGCCTTAGCCTTGAAATGGCCTGGGTGACCTCTGATATCCATGGCCGCTTCCTTGGGCTCCTGTTGATGCACCGGTAGGCGACATCGGCAAGGACCCTTGCCTCTTCCGGAATGCTCCCGCCAAGGAGGTTTTTGTCGAGTATCTCATCCCAGTCCACCTTTCCTTCCCCTCCAATCGCTGCCTAAAAGGAGACGTGCATAATGCTCACTGACTGGTACTACAAGGTAAATTTCACCCTACTGAAATCTTGTCAGAAAATACTGTAAGAATGCCTGAAATCACTTACTAGGTCAATGTACTCCATTAAGCCTTGTTGTGGATTTATGGCTGTTATGAGTTCAAAAAGTATTATGCCAAAACTGTAAACATCGCTCTTCTTTGTGAACTTGTTGGTGGACATGTAATCAGGGTCCATATATCCATAGGTGCCCTTGAGACCTGACTTACTTCCATCAAATACTTCCTCCTTTGATAGACCAAAGTCTGCAACCTGCACACACCAAGTAAAACAAACAGAGCACATTAGCATAGTTATTTTCAAGAAACAATTTTCTGCCATGGAACTGATATATTTATTTTAGTTGCATGCGTCTTCCATCAGAAATATCTTTAGCGGGTTCAGTTGATCACTGAACTGCAGACACATCGTCGTGAGACAGTATTGGTTCAGCTAAACAACTGGCATCCAGCAGGAGCAGGTTAGTTTATTACTAATGAACTCGTGATAGAGACAATACTGGTTTAGCTAAACCATCGGCATTAGCAGGTTCAGTTGATCACTGAACTGCAGACTCATCATGACACAGTAGTACTGGTTTAGCTAAGGTGGCAGCATAATACTAACACCTAAAAGTACACATAAAGAACAAAAGGCATTTGCAATGATCAGCATAAATACTCCGTCATAAATTGCCTAACCTTGGCCCTCATTGATTCGTCCAAGAGTATATTAGCAGACTTTAGGTCTCGGTGAATAACAGGCGGGACAGCCTGCACACATAGTCGTAGCTTTGATCAATTGCAAGATCAGGTCATTAACAATGGAGGTACGTGTTTAATAGCCATCAACTGTACCCCTTCATGCAGGTACTCAATCCCATGAGAGACGTCGTGAGCTATTTGCAGCCTCTCTTGCCAGCTCAAACTCCGTTTATTATCGCCTAACAGGATGTGGTATGAAAATAATTAGAGAGAGAGATTTCTTGATTCATAGCAACAGTTAGTTTATTCCCCTTCCCAATGCATGTCATGCTACATGCTCAGTGCAGAATTGCTACACAGATCGAGAATTACTACATATGTTTTCATCACCGAAAAGTAGAGAAATTGTGTCCCTTACCATACAAAAGGGTTGCCAAATTCCCGTTGCTCATGTACTCATACATCAGAATGTGTTGACCTTTTTCCACGCAATATCCAACCAAATTAACAAGATTTCTATGATGCAGCCGGCTAAGCAAAATCACCTGCAAACGGAGACGTGATCATGGTTATAGCAAAGTTTATCAGAGTCAAACGCTTCACTACCAACTACTACTCAACATGGACTAAAGATATTGCCAGTTGCACTGCCTTCACCCGCACGATGTGTCATCACTCAAGAACATAATTACAATGCTGACTATCTACTACCAAAAAGAGATAGCCAATAACTTTGCACAACCAAAATTAATAAGTATATGCCAATTCTTGGTGCCAAACCAACTGGAAGCCAATTTTTTGTTAGCTTGCCTCAGTTTTGGGTTGCAAGCAGTTGGAGCGAAACCCAGCTGGCTATTATCTATGGATCCCCAAATCAAGTAGTAATCGCAGGGACTGACCAAAAAAGTCACCTTACCTCTGTCTGGAACTCTCTTTCCCCTTGCGTAGAATCGCTCGCGAGAACCTTTACAGCCACGACTTCACCGGTAGCCATTACAGCCTTGTACACAGGACCAAACGACCCTTGCCCCAGAATCGTGGTGAAGTTGTTGGTAGCCTTCTGCAGATCCCTGAGCAACCAACCAACAGCAGTCACTCACATGGAGCAATCAGAAAATGTTACTCTGTTTTTTTCTTTTGGCTACTCACACCAACACCAGCATTCACAGTATGCATCATTATGGTATGAGTTTCATATGGGCTGATAGCTTCTGGAACTGGAATCACAGCTACGAAATGAAAACGGCACGAGGATTGCAATGGAGTGGAGCTGTAGTTGCCATACATACTTGTAGTGGTACTTGGGGATCCCGGAGACGGAGAGGGGCTGGTCCCTGCCGTTGTTGGCGCCCCGCCAGCCCCAGAAGGCGACGCGCTTCCCCGGCGGCAGCGGGTTGTGGCCCCAGTCGGCGACGCTCTCGGAGATGACGGAGACGGAGACGCTGGAGTCGAGGCTGGCGGTGGAGCCGTTGGCCCGCAGCGTGGCCGTGGAGGACTCGAGCGACCGCGTCCGCGTCCGCGCCACCACGCTGGCCCGCCGCCGGTACATCCAGATGGCCAGGAACACGCACGCCGCCGCGAGCACCGCCGCGCCCACGCCGGCGGCGACCACGACGGCCACGACCTTGGCGCTACCGCCCATTCCCGTGCCTTCGCGCGGGGTTCAAGACCATGCCGCGCGAGACGAACCCCGGCGCAGGCGCAGAGCGCACTCCCTAGGCTCCTCCCGATCCTCCTCCTGCCACGGAGCAGCAAAGCAACACGCGTCAGGTATCACTCCCGCTCCGAAACTCCTCGCGGCGCGACGTACGGACGCGTCAAGGCGCGTCACGCGCGAGGGGGTCGGAAACACCCCCGCGCCGGAATTCCGCGGCCATGAAGGCAACGCCGCGTCGGAATTCGGTGATCGGGCCGCCCGAACTAAAAGCGATCTGTCCAAAAGCCAGGCGGGAGGCGTGCATCGTACCTCAGCGCCTTTGGGCGCGAAGCTTCCGGCCTGGGACGGCGAGCCCGAGGGAGCAGAGCACGGGGAGCAGGGCGAGGATCGGCGGAGACGACGACGCGCGCGCGAGAGAGGTCTCCTCCTTCCTTCCCGTGCTCCGGCTGTTGCTTTCGCCGTGCGGGTTTGGGAGAGGGAGAGGAGGAGGAATTCAGAGCCGATGGGCGCGTGGAAAAGGCGGCTGCGTGTTTTGGAGGTGGACGCAGTCCAAGCGCTTCATCACAGGACAAGACTGAGAGTAATTAATGTCTGCGTACGTACTGTGCATCTTTTTCGGGGACGAAATTAATTATAGTAACTTATTAGTGATATCCGTCTCTATTTCTCGCTCTCTCTTCCTCTTTGATCTTTTCCTGAATATATTTCTCTCTTCTTTTTGTTTCTGAAGACGGAGGCGGAGCGGTTGGTGGTTTCATGGGAGCCGCCGGTTATGTGCGAATGGATCCCGTAGGAGACACCGTCTCGGCGTGAATATAATACAGGAACTTTCGCGGGGCCGCCTGTCGGCGACTTGTGTAGACGCTCAGATGCGTATCTTTGTAGGCTCCGGTGTGTACACTGAATGCGCTTAACCGTTAATCACAAAAAAAATTCTTCTGTTAGTAGGATTCTAGGAAAGAAATAACCGTTCCCGGAAGAGACCTTTTCGGTGTGAATGTACTCAAAATAAGTGTCTTCATTCTTTTAACACAGTACACACGCAAGTGCTCATATACACGCATATACACCCATCCCTATAAACGCGCACACACACCCTACCCCATGAGCATCTACGAAAAGATCGAGCTAAAGATATTATCTTCAAATTCTGAAGTCACCATAGTGTCTGCGTCAATGATTTAACGCCTCCTCCCACTGAATACGCATCGCCGGACACTTATTTTAAGACAAACGGCATATAATACAAGCATTTTTGGAAGGACCCTCTCGTCGGCAACTTATGCAGATGCCGAAATGTGTGTCTTGGTATACCGTGCGTTACATTGGATGTGCTTACTTGGTTAACCAGGTTTTTCCTGTTATAAAAAATATAACTAACGTAACAGCTTCGTCCGCGTGGCATTTTTATCAAATGCATACCCGAGCCATCAAGGATTGAAATCCAACTTCAACATGTATATTTGTATGAGCGGAAGTGTAAGGTGATATTTCTGTCGGTGAAAATAAACTTCAATCATATAGCCCCTCGACACTGGACATTTTGTAGACGTTGTGTGGATGTGTGTGTGTGCATCGTGGTGGTGTGTGCGGTGTCATCTTATACTCGCTATGTTTTAGATAAAAAAAATGTGTGGATGATGACATGGTGAATAATATTTTTCTTCACCTGGCTATCTTTTTTTTTGAAAAAAAACCCCCTATATTATTTAATTAATTAATAATGTTATTACAATCATTCATTACAAAATTCGCCACGCAGGGCGGAACACTATTAAGAAGAATCCCATCAGCTTTAATTATAAAGCTAAACCCGCAATTTCGCGGCGCCACCTTATTGGCCTGCCGATTAATTTTCGCAATTTTAAAGTTCTTGAGCATCACAAGATACTCAAGGCTTCTTTCTTCAGATCAATGAGCAGAGACTGTCAAGATTCTCATTTGCAAGGAAAGAACGGACAAAAGCACAATCAGTCTCCAAAATAATGGATTGGTGAAGAGTAATACCTATATAAAGGCCGGCCGGACAAGCACGTAGCTCAGCTTCGTTTCACGCTGCAACACCGGCCCAGAAAGTCCCACGAAGAAATAATAACTTCACGGATGAGTTCCTAACAACCACCCCCACACTGGCCGCACTAATACTCTCCACATAGCTGGCATCAACATTGATCTTGATATAATCATCTGGTGGAGGCTTCCATCCCACCTGTTCTTGTGATGTTGCGAAACCTGGTGTAGCACCTCCCACTTTCCCTTTACCTTTGTTACTAGTAACAACCTCAACAGAGTTGTGACTGACGTAAAAGAAGACCAATAGTTTACCACAAAAATTGCAGATGCGACAATGGATTCCTGCCCTTTTTCAAAAATTAAATCATTTCTCAGGTGCCATGCTCGCTGTAATGTAAATAAAACTTGCCCTCTCTGTTGCAAGCTCAAAAGATCCAACAAAATCAATAGCCAATCTGGTCCCGAGAATTTGAACCACTCTTCATCGTGAATATTCCACGATTCTCTCAAGGCCGGTCGCGGTGCACGAGCCTTAGGACAAATAACTAGGGCATGAAACGTGCTTTCCTCTTCTACTCCACAAATAGAGCACATACCTGAAGTAATCTGATGGTGCTTAACTCTATTGGTGCGGACCGCCAAGCTATCGGTCGCGCCCTCCAAGCAAAAATTCTTATCTTTTGAGGGATATTAGCCTTCCAAATTAAATTCCAGAGTCTTCTTTCTCCGCATGGATCACCACTAGATTGACCCAATTTATCTTGACTATCCTTCAACTTAAGTGCTAAATTGTACGCACTTTTAACGGAAAATATACCGTTATTCTCATAGTGCCACGCAATAAAATCCCCATCCCCATAAGCATGAATACGAATCTTAAGAACCTCCTCTGCGCATCATGGGAATAGAAAAGATACTTGATCAAATTTTCATCCCATGCCTTTCTCCCACTCAAGAACAAATCGAGACCCACTTCAATCTAGTATTGTGCCTTTTAGCTGAAATTTTAAGTCCAGTGTTCCTGGGTAACCAATTATCCCTCCAAATATTAATGCTAGATCCATCTCCCACCCGCCAAATGACACCATTCTTAAGCAATTCCAGACCATGCATAATACCCTGCCAAGTCACTGACGCAGATCGAGGAAACACTTGTATCAAGAATATGTCCATGAGGGTAATACTTTGCCTTCATCAGCTTAGCACACAACGAATCCGGATGAACCAATAACCTCCACGCTTGTTTGGCTAATAGGGCTTGGTTAAATAATCTGAGATCCCGGAATCCCATACCTCCCTTACCTTTAGACCTAGTCAATTTGTCCCAAACTAACCAATGTGTTTTTCTTCGATCTTCCTCATCTCCCCACCAAAAATTCCTGATAATCTGTGTTAACTCCTCACAAAGGGAAGCCGGGAACTTAAAAATACCCATAGCATACACAGGTAGAGCTTGAATAACTGATTTTATTAAGTCTTCTTTCACCCCACACTGCGTATTTCTCTATCCAGTCAGAGAGCCTTTTCAAAACCTTATCTTTAGTAGATTGAAACTTACCAGCTTTCATTCTTCCCTCAGAACCGGAAGTCCAAGATATTTATCTTGAACCCCTCGACCGTAATCTTTAAGATTACCATAATAGCCATTTGATTTTCCAAACTGCACTTTTTTCCAAACATCATGGAACATTTATCAGGACTTAATAATTGCCAAGTCCCTTTCTCGTACTTTGTCAAAATATTTTTAATGACAATTGCTTGATCAATGGAGCCTTTGAAAAATAACATACTGTCGTCCGCAAACAACAAGTGGGAAATACCTAGAGCATGTCTATTCAAATGAAACTCCTGAAGAGATAAATGCGGCTGAAGCATCATTAAGCAGCAAAGAAAGTGCCTCAGCAACAAAAAAGAAACAAGTACGCAGATAAAGGGTCCCCCTGCCTAAGTCCCCTAGAAGGTGAAAAAGACTCCAGCAACTGTCCATTGAAGCGGACGGCAAATTTCACCGTTGTAACACACGACATAATCCAATTTATCCACCTCGGTGCAAAACCCAAAGCCCCCATCATACATTGCAAGAAATGCCAGTCTACACGATCATAAGCTTCGCCAAATCCAACTTATACGCACAAAATTCCCTCTTAAATCTTTAAGCGTACTCAACGAATGCATACATTCAAAGGCTATGAGAGCATTGTCGAAATTAATCTTCCGAAATAAACGCACTTTGAGTAGGGGAAATCATACCATTAAGGAGCGGCCTTAGTCTGTTAACAAGGCATTTGGAAATAATCTTGTAGATAACATTGCACAAGCTGATCGGCCTGAAATCCTTAATAGATTGAGGGTTCTTAATTTTCAGGATGAGAACAAAAGTTGTGTTATTAATCCCCTCATATTTGATTGTTCATGTCATGGTCATTGACACTTCTCTCATCATATTTGATTTCTTTGTGACCAGTGGTATAAACATAAAAATAGTATGCTTTATAATATAAAGTGGGGAACCCTTTTTCGTTGAAACATAGAAATATTATATGATCATTTTGCAAAACAAAAAACAGAGGATGGGTTTGGATTGACTGTATCAGATAGGCACTATTGTAACGTCGAGGCTACACAATACACTTGTGGCGCTTCCCTTATGCGTATGACGATCTTCACGGGATGCGTAGAGAACTTAAGGCGGAGACAGAGATAAGGGAACGTTGACCGCCCAACAAAAGGTTACCTAGCTAAAAACATCAAGAGACCAATAAGTGTGGCAGGAGAGAGAAAAGGCTCTCTTTATTTTAAATCTTTGCCCCCTTTTCAATGGATATGAGCATCTCCTCCATTTGTAGGGAAAAGAGGATAGAGCCTATACGGGCCCATGGTTACACACTTACATATTTGTCCCCTGGGCTACAACATACCATGAGGGTTTTTTTTTTGGAGAATCTTAAATCAATATTTTGTGGGAATAACCCAAGAATATCACAATGAGATATGCTTGGAGTATACCCCACATGGATAGTTTTGTTCTTCATCCATCGAGTAATCATTGTTGGAGATGTGGTACAAAACAAATGGGATGAACCGTGCCCTAAACGTAGATTTTTCATTAACACCCCCTTGGTGCTGGCCATACCTTTTGTGCCCATCACTGTGCAGCGCATAGCCTCGATGGTACCCTTAGCATCAGGCACACCCTTCACATGATTTGCTTCCCACGTTGGGTAAATAAGGCGGCTAAATGGGACGCTAGCATTGAGTTGGTCTGAGGTAGGGTCGTACCCTCCTCCAACTAGCGTCGAATTTTGACGGTCTATGTCCATTATACTGGAGTCGGAAACATCAAACTTGATGAATTCAGAGTTAGCCATTATTTGTCTCGAATACTATTTATTTGCAATGCCGAATGTGGGCTATTTGATCCAACATGGAAAAGGATAGATGGAAATGAAATGTGGGGATTTATGCTCGCAAAAACTGGAAGATATATCACGTTGAGTAAAGAATGATACTCCCTCCGTTCCATAATATAGTGCGTGTAGATTTTTCGTAAAGTCAAACTTTGACCAAGTTTATAGCAAAAAGTATTTATATATACAATATCAAATATATAAAATATGAAATTGCATCTTATGATGAAGCTAATGGAATATTTTTGTCATAGTAAATGTAAATATTTTTCTCCACAAACTTGGTCAAAATTTGTGAAATTTGTTTTTCCAAAAAATCTATACACACTACATTATGGAACAGATGGAGTACAAATTAGAAAATATTTTAAAAAATTGAAACATACTTCAATGAAAGGCAATAAAATAAAAAAAATCCAAAGTTGAGCATGAGAAGCCAAAGTTAAATTCGTTCACCTTTATACTTCCAATTCAATCAATCATAATGAACCTTTGATTTCCGTAATTCCAATGAATCTTTTGTAATTAGCAAAGAAGCTTCTCTAAAGCCATGCCTATGCCTTAAATATGCTTGCTTAATTGGTAACATATTTGTATATTTTATCTCACAGAAAAACATATATGTATTTTGGAAAAATTGGTATGGCTTGTCAATCTTTTGGGACTTCAACATACATCTGACATCAGATTTTAAATCTGTCACCCCAGGGTACGTGGGATCTTGATCGAACACGTGGCAATTAATTGCTGCAGCATGACAATTTTTTCGTTGATTTGTTACGCTACATGGCAATTTTCACTGCAGAACATGGCAAATCCTTATACAGAAGCATGGCAATTTTATCTGTTTTTGCATGTCAAACCTGGTCGTCACATTTTTAGCATTAACATTTCCAATCTCCTAACGTGTGATATATATGGCTCCAACCTCCTTTTCTGAAAACAAATGTGTGATATGTCTGGCTTCCATTTTACAACAAAAAATATTCGTTAATGGGACTCAATTTCCACCCCAAAAAGAAGAAGAAAACAGGACACAACAAAATTTAAGGAAATGTATTTACCACAGACTGAATAATGTTTTGCCAAGTCAAAAAGAAATTGTATACATGCGACAAGTCAACGGTAGAGGCGTCTGGAGATAGTTCGAGAAAAAAAAAGGAAATCACAAGACTGTCACTGTACCACATTTGTCACTCCGGTAGGTAGTTTGATAAAAAAGAGAGAGGAAAACCAAAGACTGTCACCGTATCACACTCGTCACTCCGGCAGATAGTTGGGAGAAGAAGAAAAATCTCAAGGCCCTTCAGTGGATCACATCCGTCATCCGGCGGAGGCGCTCAGGAAAAGCTGAACAGTAATGGCGCGCGTGTCCTGCTCGGCTTCGCTGGTCGCTACTCTACTCGCCATCGCACAGTGTCGTCCGATTCTTCCAACTGCCACCCTTTGGACGGCAGTGCGTCTCGTCTCGTCTCTCTGCTTCGGGCGTAACGCCTGCCTTGTCCCGGTGGTCAGTGGTGGCGACCGCCGGAGCCGTTTCGGCCTCTGCTTAGAGCATCTCCAGCCCGCGTTCCAAGAACGGCCTTTCTAGACGATTTATTTGTGCCGGCGTCGAAAAAACGTCCCAGTCGCGTCTCAGGACGCCGAATTCCACCGGCTCGGGCCGTTTTTGCGCCCGGCGCCATGAGCGAACCCGGCGCTGAGGGCTTCGGGGGCTCGGCGCAAGGGGAAAAGTGTTCGGGGCCACGTTGACAGCGAAAAGTCAATCCACCTGCCCAGATTCGCCCTCCCCGCGTTGATCGCCACCTCGCCACCTGCCGATCCGCGCGACCGCCGCCCACTGCAGCCTAGGTAGACCGTCTCCAGCCTAGAAAAAGAAGGAGGCGTCGTCGAGGCGACCTCTTCGCCGCCCGCCCGGGCACCTTTTCGGCGCTTTCCGGCCGCACAGAACTGTCTGGCCGGCGGGCTTCGCCCGCCTCGCCCACTCAGGTGTTCGGCGAATTGCTCGGTCCGGCGATGGACTCAAGATGAGGAGGCGTCATGGCGTTCTTGGATGAGGAAGCGAAGTGGACGTCGAGGCGAGGAGCATCTCATGGTGCTCGCCGCCCTCGCCCGGCTGCTTCGCGGCGATGAAGCCGCGACGATGTGGCTCGGCGCTTGGGCGGGTGAAATCAAAGAACCGGCATCGTCTGAAAGGCTACTGCATGCTCTACTCGAACTACTTCGCCGACGCTCCATTGCACGGTGAGAAAACATTTCGGCGCCGTTATCGGATGAGCCGAAAGCTTTTCCTCCGGATTGTGAATTTCATCCGGGAGTTCGACAACTACTTCAAGTGCAAGAAGGATTGCACCGCACACTTGATTCACCTCGATCCGTAAGTGCACGACAGCCTATGAGGATGCACAGACACGGAGCTCTCGGTGATTCGCTCGACGACTATGGGCGCATGGCGAGTCCACCACCATTGAGTGTTTCTACAAGTTCTGCAGGCGGTGGTGGCGATGTTTAGACCGCGATGCTTGCGAACACCCAATGCGGAAGACACCGCTCAGACACTGGTCGAAAGATCAAATGTGGGAGATCATGACTTGTCGTGTCATCTTGCACAACATGATCATTGAGAGCGAGCAGGAAGAGCCGGTGTTTGACATCGAACCATACCACGTGCGGTCCTCTTGCCCAAGTTGATCATCAGCCACGGCAAAACCGGATGACTACCTCAATATGCGTCAAGAGATCCGAGACCCACAGGTGCATCAAGAATTGCAACACGATCTGGTGGAGCACCTATGGAGGCTCAAGGGCGAGGCCGGGAATGGTGATGAAACTTGAGTTTTTATTTATTAAACGATATAATTTGTAGTGAACTATTTGATTTATGTGATGAAACAAGCCGAAAACACGCCGAACTATGTAAGGAGCTAATTGATTCCTATTTATTTACGAAAATTCACGCCGAAACCCGCCGAACCGCGCTGAATATGGGTCGATTCACGTAGTTATCGTGCTGTTTTTGAACAGATTTGGGCCGAAAGCTGGGCTGAATTCGGCGCCTGAGGGCGACGGCTGGGTGCCGAACCGCCCCGGCGCCGATTTTATCGCCGGCGCACTCCCAGAACGCTCCTTTTCGACATCCCGAGGGGCCAAACGGCTGGAGATGCTCTTAGGTCCTTCTTCCGACCTCGTCCGCGAGGAAAATCGTTCCCGACGTCCTTTTAAAGTCTTGGTGTTGACGTTTCGTTTTAACCGATGATGATGATGCCGCCGGTTGTGTCTTGCGTGCCTGTTAGTATTACAGTCCTGGCCGTCCTTTTCTGGACTTTTTTTTTGAGGGGTTCAGTGAGCGTGATGGTTCTTCTGGTGGCTAGATGGACTTCTGGACTTTTACAAGGTGGAAAACCAAGCTTTGCTTGGATGGTTATACAAAGACCGCGGGTAAATGCCTCTAGCTTAACACAAAATTACAATCAAATTTGTAACTCGAAATTTTCCTTCGACGATGTGCGAGCATGCGTGTGGTGGTATTGGTGTGTGCAATGTTTGCAATGCCGCTGCACAAGAAATTCCTTTGTTCGTCTTTGTGCCCTCCCCTTGGACAGTGGAGATGGCATGTTTTTCAAAGATGCGCGCGACTAAACTGTGGAACCAAGAGGCAGACATTCAAATGCGCATGGTTCCGCACTGGGTCTAGCCTATATGGACTTTGTGTGGTAGAGAAACACTGGAAATTTTCTTTTGTACTTTAACGAATACCAACTTTGCTTTTTTTTAAATCCATTAAATCGCTGTATATAGCGATGGCATCTTTACTTAGACTTCATCTTGGTCGACGCGTTGAGTTGGTGACTGCTGACAGTAACCAACAATATATTCTGCCAAACCAACCTAGAGCTGCTTACCTCACATTCCCTTCATTCGTGCAAATAGAAGCACTGCACTGCAGGTTGCATTCCAGCTTGTATAAACTACTGAAGTGCCGCTTGCCGCACCCGGCAGCATCGCTGCCGGATACAGTTATATCCAATCACGTAATACGGTCATTGGAGTATTTCAAATATAAAAAATAGCATATTTTTTGTTCAGTACAGTGCCATAAATCAAATCATTATATATGAACTGACCCAAGAAAAATTTAGACAACCAACTAATAGTAGTGGTTTGGTTCATTAGATCACTTTAAGCATGTCACAGAAAATGCAACATGACATACCAAAAGCAATTCATAACCGTGATCCAAGAGAACAAATATATTCTATATAGTGATTGTAGTGCACCCTAAGGACCTGAGATGACGGCGGTGTGGAGCTGGCCCTGGACGGGAGCGGGGCAGGGAGGCGCGGGCGGGAGGAAGAGGAGAGGAGGCGACGGCGGGAGCGAGCGAGGGAGGAGGCGGCTGCAGGAGCGAGCGAGGGAGGAGGCGGCTAGGTCTCCGTCAAAGGAGAGGGCCCCTTTTATAGCCCCACTACGCGAAATGACCGAAATGCCCTGGTGGGGGCACGGTATTTACATTCTATTGCCATTGGAATTTTATCCGACGGCTCACAGCGATTTGGTAAATATCCGACGCCTCACGTGAGCCGAGCCCGAGATCCGACGGCTGAGAATCCAAAGCGCTGAGGAGACTCCATTTCGGTTCAGACTCTAACAAGGGGATGATTTGGGTAAAGCATTGGACGTAACACTCACAATCTTGGAAAGTTTCAGTAATGCCTCTCCTCAGCACAAGACTTTAGGAGGTCAAGCAACCAATGACAGCTAGTGGCGCTTAAATACGAAAAATTTGCGACGAACAATTACGCCACAACCCCCAGCTGGGTTTCCCTCCTCCGGAGACTTTTTGTCCAGCCAGCCATTAACAGCCAACGTTCACAAATCCAGGCATGTGAGACCAGTTCCGTGCTCACCAACCATTGCCTCATATAAACCAGCAACTATTGTTTCAAGTACTATGTTTCTTTTGTTATTCTTGAAACCCATTCAAGTACTATGTTTCTTGTCCTGGACTTGGCCTAGCAATCAAGCCAAGCAACTACTACACAGCTAGGCAACCCCAAAAAAACGCCACAGAAATGTACATACAACATCTGTCTAAACACTAGCTAAAACAAAAGAATTTTTCTTTCACAACTGCAAAAGGCAATTTGAGATGCCGTCTAAACCCTAGCAAGAGGCGGCAGTTTGATCCATCTGCTTGCTGGCCAACACCGAACTGATGGCTTGCTTCACGAAACCACTCAGGCATTCCTTGCAGGTGTTGGCTATCGCTGACGCTTTGGAAGATCCGGTTCTGCAGCTGTGCTTGCAGACCGGTTTGGGGAGCGCCAGGGCTACTGGTGGCGTATGCTCCAGTCCGTAGGAAGCCAAGACGGTGTGTGTTGCTGCTCGAGCGGCTTCCTTGAATCTGTCGGAACCTGAATCACAAACAGTTTTTACATATCAGATATATGTACAAGAAAGAAGGTTCCGTTGCTGAAAGGGCTGAAAGGAAAAATACATACCGTAGGTTTTGTCTATCTTGAGTAGCTTCAACTCAAGCATGGCCAAGCATGATATTTCACTTTTTGCAAGTTTACCGCTCTTCCTGAGTTTCTTGGATCCTTGATCATCACGTGTTCCAGAACAATGCTTTCCCTTGGACCCACCACGGTCTGGTTCAGAACTTTTTGTAACCTCAACTGTTGCTGCCATGGTACCAATTTCATTGGATGTTGCAGCACGAACGGCTGAAGGTTCCTGAGGGTTTACCCTGGGTTTTTTGGGTCCTTGATCATCACGCGTTCCAGAACGATGTTTTCTCTTGGACTCACCACGGTCTGGTCCAGAACTTTTTCTAACTTCAATTGTTGCTCCCACGGTACCAATTTCATTGGATGTTGCAGCACGAACGGCTGAAGGTTCCTGAGGGTTTACCCTGGGTTTTTTGGATCCTTGATCATCACGCATTCCAGAACGATGTTTTCTCTTGGACTCGCCACGGTCTGGTCCAGAACTTTTTCTAACTTCAACTGTTGCTGCCACGGTACCAATTTCATTGGATGTTGCGGCACGAACGGCTGAAGGTTCCTGAGGGTTTACCTTTGCACCAGATTGGCTCCCAGCGCTCGACACGATTTGTAGCAGAGAGATCGCCATGGGACGACCGGACGATAGACTGTTTGCAGATGGACGCAGCGCATCCATTTTAGGTTTCCCTGATCCAAGCGGGCCATGCACAGATTCCAATGTTTGATCAACATGTTGTCTGTGGCTTGATGAGGCAACTTTACCGCCACACGAAGATTCTGGTGTCTGATCAACATGTTGACTATGGCTTGACGAGGCAACTTTACCATTTGGACTTTCCTGATTTGTCATTCTACTCTGGAATGAACCAATTCCTTCACGAACTAATACATGGCGATTCCCAGGCAAGTCGCAGTGCCCTACAACATCCTTCCTGGGCAGTATATTATCCCTTTTTGCACCACGGTCAAATTTCATAGCGTTTCTCTGAGTCACGGTAGGAGAAAGGCTCTGCTTCTTCTGTCCCAAGATTGTATCAATCGGGCTGAATGAAGTTGACCTATTTCCCATAGAGAATCGAGGAGTGCAGTCTAGGGAGGAAGGCTTGTCACATTTCTTCCTTCCACCAGCAGACTTTGCCATTTCCAACATTTTCCATGCCTTATTGACATAACGGGTCTCCTTAGGCGGAGGTGCCGCAGACTGCTGATGCTCTTTAACAGAAGAACTAGCGCTATTGTTGTGTAGATGTGTGGCAAATCCCGCAGAACCTGCACGGAGAGCAGGCCAGTTCTCACGCAGCAGCATTATACGGTTATTAAGATTGCGAGAATTACGGAATGTTCTAGCTCTCTCAGTTCCAAAGCGAGCATGGGCATGCAACAATGCACGACCAGTGCCTCGCCCTTGAGGAGATTCATGAGAATATGATCCATCAGAAGAAGTACCCTGCGATGGCAAATCATTGGCATTTCTATCAGGTCTAGTGCTCCGCGTATTAGTCCTACGCAGTGGATTTATTTCGTAATCCTCATCCACAATGTCATAAACAGAAGGAACTGGGAAAGACCCACTGCTTTGTGCATTTGTCCCGTGCACTGGAATTGTCCCGTAATCTTCATCCACATTATCATAAATAGACGGAACTGGGATAGGTCCACTGCTCCTCGTATTTCTGCGGCGCAGTGAACTCAAAGAGTAACTCCCATCCACAATATCCGAAACGGAAGGTTCTGTAACTGGCTGGACAGTTGGAACTTCAATGGTAGTCCCACTGCTCCTCGTATTTGTGCGGCGCAGTGAACTCAAAGAGTAACCCTCATCCACAATATCCGAAACGGAAGGTTCTGTAACCGGCTCAGCAGTTGGAACTTCAATGGTAGTCCCACTGCTCCTCGGATTTGTGCGGCGCACTGAACTCAGAGAGTAACCCTCATCCACAATATCAGAAGCGGAAGGTTCTGTAACTGGCTCAGCAGTTGGAACTTCAATGGTGATTTCAATTTCACCATGATCACTAGACCCACCATCATCGATCTGACACCTCGAGTGCTCCTCCTTGGATGTTTCACAGTCCTTGCAGAACCAGTCTCCCTCTGGCACAGTGGTCCCTAGCCCCACGCAATACGTGTGTGAAGCCGCATCGCACAGCTCGCAGAGGAGCAGCAGGTCCTCATCACTGGAGCAGTTACATACGCTGCAGCCGCTGTTCACGTAAGGATCAGTGCTCACCACGCTACTCACATTGCCTCGAGGATGGTATACCTGTTCAACCAACACAGCACGTCAGTTCTGCTAAGAATTCAAAGGGTCCTAACAACAGAATATAAACTACCACCTCCTTTCGGGTTTACAAGGCCCACACACATTTTGAGGCCAACTATAACCATTTATTTGACCGACCAACAAATGTTAATTATATGCCATAATTTTTTATCATTGAATTCATATGTGAAAGAAGTTTCTGATGGTATAATGATACACAACTCATATATTATTGGTCTAATGGTCAAAATAAATGCGGGCCTTGTAAACCTAAAATGAGGGAGTAATAGAGTTACCAATGAATTGCTGGCATTGCGGTGCAAGAACTAAAATTTGTAAGTGCATTTACAAAGGCGTGACATCAAATGACTCTACATCTTGACACATAGGAACTGCCAGTGCCAATGAGAGAGGAGAGAGAATAAAACCAACTACAAATAACAACTAGCAAAGTGTATGTGTGTTGCACCAGATCCAAAGTAAATAAATATGTGCTCACAAACCTTAAAAACAATTCGACAGTTTATACCACTCAAACTTCTTATGCTTCATCCTGATTCGGGCTGTATAACATTATAAATATGTTGGGTTTCACTCCAGTTTTAGTCATCTTACCTATTCCACTATACAACAATCCTCTCAATAGACAAAAATGTGAAAAAGGCAGGGAAAGGCTCGGCAGCAGAGGCATGCTGGAGCAATTGAAGCGATCACGGGAGAGGCATTAGAAAATTTGAAGTGAGATCATAGTTGAAATCTTGAAATGACGGAGGACGATGATTGGAGGGAGAGGTGGCTAGAGGACGATGATTGGAGGGAGAGGTGGCTAGAGGACGGCGACTGCAAAAAAAAGATGACGGATGGAGGACTCAAAAGGAAATGGTTGAGGGCTAATTTAATAAATGTCGTTCGATCCCTTTGGCATACCCCTAGTATACAGATTAGATGGTAGTAGGACGCTAGAACCCTCTAGGCAAGGTGCCGAGTTCGACTCTCTGCTGACCCAGTATTTTAATTCTGCCCTTTTTGGCAAAACATCCCACGTGTGTATAGAAATCAACTCACCACCAACTCGAACCTTTAGAAGTAGGAAAGATAATCTCAAGAGTCAACCCTATTGCCTTTGCGCGCCGTCGCATTCAATGCTAACTCGACGTGTAAAATCAGCTTGAGACGCATACCAAATATATAGGTTATTTTCACTGTTCCCTCTGCAGCAGCAGTTACATACACAAAGAGGCCAAAGAATCGACGATTGGCTTCCCTTTGCAGCAGTTACATGAATCTTTTAAGGTTTTGCCCGTGCGGCTTAATTTTTTTTCCTGATTCTTAGTTGCCTGAATCTTTTCATAAATCTCAGTACTGTGAACTTTGCCATTATGGTGTCTGAAGCTGAAACATAGGAAGTGTGCAATTATAGAAACACGTCATGAAATATTTGACAGTCTAACTTATCCATGGAGCGAGGCATCGAGGTGACGAAGATGGCTGGATATTTATCGCGCAACTGATAGAAAAGACAATCATGGGGTTAAAAATGCTTCGGATTTGGCTACCTGGTTGCGCTCGGCGACGTTGACGATGCGCTCGGAGGGGAGGCGGCCGGGGACGGGCGGGCGGCGGATGGTGTGGAAGCGCGCCTTGCAGAAGGGGCAGCGCGACTCGACGCGCGCCCAGGCCATGATGCAGACGAAGCAGAAGTGGTGGGCGCAGCAGTCGAGCTCGCCCCGGATCGCCCGGCGCGAGTCCGTGAAGCAGATGCCGCAGGGCACGCCCTCGGGCGCCAAGGCCACGGCCACGGCCTCGGCGTCGTCGTCCATCCTGGCCTTGCCCTTGGACGCCGACGACGGGGGCGCGAGGCCGTCGCCGGCGGAGGAGGACATGAGGGCGGAGGGCGGTGGGTCGGTACGAGTGGGAGGCGCCGCGTTGGGTCCGGATCGAGTCGGATGTGTGGCTCGTCGGGCTGGGTTTCCGTTTCCTCGGTCGGAGCTTTGTTCCTGCGAAATTCTTTGGTGCCCGTATTTGGGCTCGGGAGTTAAATGGTGGACGGGAGATATGGGCTAAGGAGGCCGAGTTCGTGTCGTTTGCAGAGGAAGGCAAGGGGAAGGGGATTCGGTTTGGCACTTTTTGTTACAATAGATTTGGCCAGGCCCAATTTCTATTTGGCGCCTTAAGCACCATTTATAGGCTATTTTTCGGGCGGTTTTTCTTTCTGTTTTCCAGGACGGGTTTTAAGGTAGTTTTTCTCATGATTCTAAAAAAAAGATAGTTTTTTGTTCATTTTCACTTTTTTCTTTTCGTTTTTCTTATGTTTTTTATTTTTCTTTTTCATGAAATTTTTCTGTTGCCTTGTGACCATGAGGTCACAAGTTCGAGTCCTAGAAACAGCCTCTTGCAGAAATGCAGGGAAAGGCTGCGTACTATAGACCCAAAGTATTCGGACCCTTACCCAGACTCTGCGCAAGCGAGAGCTACGTGCACCGGACTGCCCTTTTTCATGAACTTTTTCAAAACTCAAAGAATTTTTCCAAGTCCGTGGACCTTTTCAATTTCCGTGAACTTTTCTACAAATTCACAGACTTTTTCCAGTTTTTGTGATTCTTTCCCCCTTAAATTCGCTTTTTAAATCTCAAATATGTGAACCTTTTCAAATTCTTGAACATTTTTGTACAGTTGTGAACTTATTTCCTCAAATTCATTAACTTTTTATCTTAATGCATGAAATTTATTCTCCACGAACTTTTTTCCAAATTCATGTTTTCTTTAGCCGTGAAATTTTTATAGTCGTGAACCTTTTTCAAATTCATTAAATAATTTTCAAATTAATGATATTTTTCAAAATTGTGAATTTTTAGTCGTGAACATGTTTTTCAAATGCGTGAACTTTTAGCTAGCAATTTTTCCACAAATTTCATGAACATTTTCAGAATTTTACGAACTTTTTTAATTTTTTATGAATACTTTAAAATTCATGAACTTTTCTGAATTCGCAAACTTCCTTATTTCATACGAACCTTTTCAATTCTTTTGAACTTTTCCCAAATTCACGGGTATTTTCAAAAAAAATCTTTTTATATTTTACATTTTCTTTTTAACAATAATTTATACCGGGGTATATAATATATATATTAATTGTTGTACTAAAAGAAGGGCCAAACAGTACTACTTCCTCAAAGCGGACAACAAAGTGAGCTCGGTCTAGTGGTTATTGCGCCAATGTCTAGCTACGACCGTTGATATATAGGTGTGTGAGTTTGAATCCCACCTCACATAGAATTTGTCAACTCTTTTTCTTTGCATTTGATTTTGAGCACGTTGCTGGACCAGCCTGGCCACGTGTCAAGGCGAAAAGCAAGAACCCTAATCGCAATCGATAACGCCAAAAGGAGCTCTCTCGGCTTAGCACTTCTCGCCTGAAGGTGGCTTTCAGGTCCTAAATCTGAAGCTTTAACGACCCAAAAGCCAAGTAGATGAGATAATGACGTCAACACTAGACACCAACTGCCTGTAGGGAATGGGAAATCAGTCGACCCAACCGTTAGATGTGATATGTGTACACCCTCGATCCATCATGTATCTCTTCCCCGATTCAACAACACTCACGTGAATGTTGCACCCTTCTCGCTGCACTCGTCGTCTGGCTGGCAATGGCCACCGCCGTCTCGTCGCTCCACTCGTAACATCACATAGCAGCAGCCTTCGGTCTCCCGTTCTCCACTTGCAGGAAGCCGTCGCCTCATCACAACAACATTTGTCGTTCCGTGTACACCGTCAGAGCATCATCTTGGCCACCACCTCAACAACACACTTGTCTTGCAACATTCGGCGGCCTCTCGTCGCGACCCGCGGCCAGCACGCAATAGCGAAAGATGGTGGTGTCCATCGCTTTTGGCGTCGGCAGCGCCATGCAATAACCCCTACAACATCTTTGACATCCCTTGCAAAGGTCGCCTGCAGCACCTTCGTGTCATATGTCGCTTGATGATACGTCTAAAATGTGTCTATACTTTTGCTATAGTCATGCTAAATTTATATCATTATTGCATCACTTTGGCATATTATTTATTAATTTATTATATTAATTTATTTCTTCCGTTTCAAATAGTATGACCTAACTTTATACTAACTTTGTACTAAAGTTAGGTCATCTATTTTGAAACGGAGAGAGTATTAATCAAGTGCCCAATATCAGTCGTTGTCTTTGCATTTTTCTTTTTGAAATTTGCAGAACTATAGTTTGTCGGGGACCAAAAAAGCAAGCATTTTCCTTTTTTGAGAAGTTTTAAGACATGAGAGCCAACATGGGCAAGAGCCCACCCGGAGGGGGCCAACCATGTCTCCATGGAGCCGTTGGAGTACAAAAGTCAAGAACGAATCTATCGATATCTCGATCAAACGTGAAAAAGGGGATTAAGTACAATATTTCGGCTGAGCTTGGACTAGACTTTTTTTGAGAGAGAGGGAGACGTGCGACCAAACACCGCAGACGTCGCACCCCACCCCACCCCACGTCGCGGCTCCGCGGTCGCAATTCACCGCGACGCCACCACTGCCACCATAGCAATGGCCGCCGGCGCCACCAGCGATAGCTCCACCGCTCCGGCGCCCCACGTCCTGGTCGTCCCGTACCCGGCGCAGGGCCACACGATCCCGCTCCTCGACCTCGTCGGCCTCCTCGCGGCCCGCGGGCTCCGCCTCACCGTCGTCGCCACGCCCGGCACCGCCCCGCTCCTCGCGCCCCTCCTCGCCGCGCACCCGGGCGGCGCCGTCCGCCCGCTCACCCTCCCCTTCCCCTCCCACCCGGCCTTCCCCGCCGGCGTCGAGAGCGCCAAGGGGTGCCCGCCCGTGCTCTTCGGCGCGCTCATCGTCGCCTTCGCGGGGCTCCGCGGCCCACTCGGCTCCTGGGTGCGCGCCCGCGCGGGCACCCCGGACCGCGTCGTCGCCGTACTCTCCGACTTCTTCTGCGGGTGGACGCAGCCGCTCGCCGCCGAGCTCGGCCTCCCTCGCGTCGCCTTCTCGTCGTCTGCTGCTTATGCCACCGCCGTGCTCCACTCGCTCCTGCACCGGCTGCCCAGGCGCGAGGACGAGAGCGACGACGAGTGCCCGATCGCGTTCCCGGATCTCCCGGGCGCCCCGGTGTACCAGTGGCGGCAGCTCAGCCTGCTCTACCGGACGTACAAGGAGGGCGACGAGGTTACGGAGGGGGTCAGGAGGAACTTCCTCTGGAACCTGGATTGCTCGTCGTTCGTGTCGAACACGTTCCGGCGGCTCGAGGGGCGGTACCTGGAGGCGCCTCTCGCGGACCTGGGCTTCCGGCGCGTGCGCGCGGTGGGGCCGCTGGCGCCGGAGGCCGACGCCGCGGGCAACCGCGGCGGGGAGACGGCGGTGGCCGCAGCCGACCTGTGCGCCTGGCTCGACAAGTTCGAGGACAAATCCGTCGTGTACATCAGCTTCGGGAGCATGGCGGTGCTGCAGCCAGCTCACGCGGCGGCCCTGGCCGCCGCCCTGGAGAAGACAGGCGCGGCGTTCGTGTGGGCGGTCGGGCCGGCGGTGACGCTCCCGGACGGGTTCGAGGAGCGCGCCGCGGCGGGTGACAGGGGCGCGGTGATCCGCGGGTGGGCGCCGCAGGTGGCCGCGCTGCGGCACCGGGCGGTGGGGTGGTTCGTGACGCACTGCGGGTGGAACTCGGTGCTGGAGTCCGCGGCGGCCGGGGTGACCATCCTGGCGTGGCCGATGACGTCCGACCAGTTCGTGAACGCGCGGCTGCTCGTGGACGAGCTGCGCGCCGCCGTGCCGTTCTGCTGGGGCGGCGTCGCCACGGCGCCGAGCGCCGACGAGCTGGTGCGCGTGCTCGAGTCGACCGTCGTGGGAAGGGGCGGGAGTGGGGCGACGTGGCTGCGCGGGCCAAGGAGCTGGCCGAGGAGGCCGCGGCCGCGGTGCGGGAAGGCGGCAGCTCGTGGCGGGAGGTGGAGGAGCTGGCGCGGGAGCTTCGCGAGCTCGGAGCCTGACTGAAGATCTACAGAGGATCCATGAAGCAGTTCGTGCAAAATTTACGACGACGACACAATTTCGGTTTCATTTCGACATAGAAATCATCGGTGTCTGCTGTAAAATGCACAGAAAGTTCAGTTGCCATACATCATTTCAACCACTTGTACAATGTTGCTGTAAAATGTACAGAAAGTTCACTCGTCATACATCACTTGTTCTTTGCATTCCGACCAGCTAGACATGGCATATCGGAAATGTCCTCAGATTTGCATTTCGATTTTCTTGTCAGTTCACTGCTCTTGATGACTGCTGGAATGTTTGGTTGGGGGTTTACAGGGTAAGTAAAAAGCTTTTGAAATACTCCCTCCGTTCCATAATATAAAAGTGTTTTTGACACTAGTGTAGTGTATAAAACTCTTTTTTTTCGAATATGCACGAGTGTGCATATCATATATTAAAGAAGAAGGGCAAAAGAATGCCTCCACCATTAGTTACACGAGCTCACATAGTACTTCACTTCTCACGCATATCCCACTGTGTAAAAAAACGCTCTTATATTTTGAGACAGAGGGAGTAATAAGCAGCAACAAACAGGGCAGCCTCGCCTCATACATAAGCAACTGCATCAAATACCGCCACCGTCTTGTCCAAGGCGGGCCGATTTCCTCCTGCTACCGAATCTCCACCTCCCAGATCTCGCATCCTCTCCGCCAAGGTTTCCATCCCCATGTGCGACCACAGTGGCCAAATGAAGGTCGGCAGCCTCACGGGTGCCCAAGTTTAGCATGCAGGTGCCCCAAGACTGTTAAGAGTAGCAGAGCATCTCCACCCACAAGGCTTCGATCACCTCCCACATTTTCTTTTCATCCTCTAACTCCAAGAGCTCTTTAGCAAGAATCCAGGCGTCATGTATGAGACCTTCTTCAGCTGGTGACGTCTCCATCTTGGTGAATATTCTCTCTGCAACCGATTTTTCCTCCAACATCTGTTGCTCTTTTTCTTCTTTCGAATTCATGCAGCGGTACAAGAGCCTTCCCAATCCCATGGCCATTGGTCGCCCTCGCACTCGGTGCTCCACCGGTGGTTGTGGGTGGAATTTGAGGATTTCCTTGAGTTTGTTGTAAGCGGCTATGAACAGATTCCGCCTTGTGCCGGCCATTAACATCTCTGGCTTTGCACACAGTAGGTACATCATGTAGTTGGATATTACTCTGCATCCCATTGCGCCTGCATGATACACTGATTTTGTACATCAAGTAGGGCATTCCGCATTCCTAGAGATCTCTTCGCTAGATTGAACGGTGCCGCATGCATGATTTGGTGATGTGCCCATTTTATAGAAGCACAAGTCCGTTGCGATGTGCCAGAGAAGGATACTCTCATCAAACGGTCTCTTCATGCTCCACCCTAGGACTTCACCGCATCCTGATCCTGCTATCTGAAGAGCCCATTGGCGCCCTGTGATTCTTGAACCTCATGTAATCGGCAACAACTCGTATGTCTTGCTTCCACCAATGTTTCATGTACCCAAGAATCAAGATTGTAATTCTCGAGGATGAGCCCAAGGGCATGAACCTGTTGGAAATATGCCCTAGAGGCAATAATAAAAGGATTATTATTATATTTCCTTGTTCATGATAATTGTCTTTTATTCATGCTATAATTGTATTATCCGGAAATCGTAATACACGTGTGAATACATAGACTACAACATGTCCCTAGTGAGCCTCTAGTTGACTAGCTCGTTGATCAATAGATAGTCATGGTTTCGACTATGGACATTGGATGTCATTGATAACGGGATCACATCATTAGGAGAATGATGTGATGGACAAGACCCAATCCTAAGCATAGCACAAGATCGTGTAGTTCGCTTTGCTAGAGCTTTTCCAATGTCAAGTATCTTTTCCTTAGACCATGAGATCGTGTAACTCCCGGATATCAGAGAGTGCTTTGGTGTACCAAACGCCACAAGGTAATCGGGTGACTATAAAGGTGCACTACTGTGTATCTCCGAAAAGTGTCTCATGGGTTGACACGGATCGAGATCTGTGATTTGTCACTCCGCATTACGGAGAGGTATCATTGGGCCCACTCGGTAATGCATCATCATAATGAGCTCAAAGTGACCAAGTGTTTGGTCACGGGATCATGCATTACTGATTTAGTAAAGTGACTTGCCTAAGAATTTAGATTGAACAAGGTATTGCGATACCAACGATCGAATCTCGCAAGTAACATACCGATTAACGAAGGGAATTGTATACGGGTTGCTTGAATCCTCGACATCGTGGGTTCATCCGATGAGATCATCGAGGAGCATGTAGTTGCCAACATGGGTATCCAGATCTCATTGTTGGTTATTGACCGGAGAGCCGTCTCGGCCATGTTCAGATGTCTCGAACCCGTAGGGTCTACACACTTGAGGTTCTTGGACGCTTAGGGTTGTATGAATATGAGTATGCAGCAAACCGAAAGTTGTTCGAGTCTCGATGAGATCCCTGGACGTCACGAGGATTTTAATGGTCCGGAGGTAAAGAATTATATATAGAAAGTGTTGTTTCGCCATCGGGAGAGTTTCGGGTCACCTAGATTGTACCGGGACCACCGGAAGGGTCCCGGGTCCACCGGATGGGGCCACCTATCCCGGAGGGCCCTGTGGGCTGAAGTGGGAGGAACCAGCCCTTGGTGGGCTGGTGCCCCCGTGTGGGCCCTCATGCGCCTAGGGTTGGGAACCCCAGGGAGTGGCGCCCACTTGCCTTGGGGGCAAGCCTCCCCCTTGGCCGCCGCCCCTAGGAGATCCCATCTCTTAGGGCCGGGCGCCTGGCTCCCTATATAAAGAAGGGGTGGGAGGCAGCCGACCCAACACCGGCGCCCTCCTCCTCGCTACACCTCTCCCTCCCGTAGTTGCTTACGGTTCGCCGGAGCCCTCACAGATCCACCACCACACCGCCTTGTCAGCTGGATCTTCATCAACTTCTCCTTCCCGCTTGCTGGATCAAGAAGGAGGAGACGCCACTGACCGACCGTGACGTGTGTTGAACGCGGAGGTGCCGTCTGCTCAAGCGCTAGGATCTCCGGTGATTTGGATCACGACGAACGACTCCTCAACCCCGTTCTCTTGAACGCTTCCGCACGCGATCTACAAAGGTATGTAGATGCACTTCAATCACTCGCTGCTAGATGAACTCATAGATGGATCTTGGTGAACGTAGAATTTTTTTTATTTTATGCAACGTTCCCCAACAGAACCAGCGTTGGATGAACATACGCCTGATGTACTTTTCCTTGAGGGCAAAGAATGCCATGAAACTACATTGGGAAACCATGGAAATACATCAGAAAACCCCGGGAAACGGGGCTTGGCGGAGCCTTTTCTCAAAAACCCCGCGAAACAAATTTCCTCCCAATCCCGGCCCAAGACCTATTTTATCTGATAAGTACTCCAGCGTAGCAGTACAAGATAACAATGTATATGTAACCTTGACATCCTTATCATTATAAGCTTCTCTGTGACTCTTGTGGAACAGAGCGATGGCTACGAATGGCAGGACCATACATGCCGCCCGGAAGTATACAGCAAGAGCCCAAAAGAAGATGCCTAAGCTAAAGTTCCTTCCGAGGGGCTCTATGTTGCGTTTTGTCATCTTTGCTTTGGTGTAGAGAAGATCGAAAGTGTCGGATAGTCTTTCTTGCAACCGCTCATATGCCTTTTCTTCATTTAGCTTCAAGAAGGATTCTATGATAACAAACCGATCATGATACGGAGATGCAAGGTCCACAAACAGCTTGTTGACATGGTCTGTTTCCGTAAAAGGAACATGCCTAACACCCGCATCAGCCGTTGAATCAGCTTCTCCCTGTGCCTGATCAGAGAGATGGTTGGCCTCAACATCATTTTCTGCTTGTGCTTCAGCATTAAAAAGAGCACATACTTTTTCCACATATTCTTCAAGCTTGATCTCGTCGCGGCTGTATTCCTCGTCGTCCATCTGCGCCATAGTGTCAGAAGCGCTGACTAGGCTATTAATGCTAGCACTCCTGAGAGCATATGGCTTCTCTAAGCATCTGATGCCCCCGAGGGTGAAGAGCATGATCGCTGCCTGCAACAACTTCTTGTCGCCGCCCTGCCATGATTTACAGACACGTAGATTGACACTGTGATCTGAGAGACGGCCGTGAGGACGTGCCGCTTCCATAGCTCGTTGTCTTCCATGTTGTAGGCGGTTATGCCGTCCTGTCCGCCCAGGTGCATCAGGAGGACCGGCGCCCACATCACCTCTAGGACGCTTTTGCCATGTGTGAAGCTGGAATTTTCCGGCTTCCTGTGGCGATTGAACAGGGCGGCGAGAGCATATATCGCCACCGCGTCGCTGCCTATGTATGCTAGCCATATCAAAAGTGGAAAGGAGGCAGAGACTGCAGACTTACGCCGGCCGGCGGAGAAGTAGAGGATCCATTGAACACATTGGCTGCAGATAACGAGAATTCGCAGCTGCCACTCCTCCCACCAATCCACAGCGGTTGAGATTCCCATCTGCAACTGCCTAGCTCTCAGCCTCTCACTTAATGGTCAATCTGAACAAAACTCACCCCTTAATCTCTCAATGGACAGTATATATGGACATGGTTAGCAGTAATTCGATGTTCTCGTATGCTGTCCGGCTGAATTTCTTATGTTGATCACTTTATAAAGTAGCTCGACGAAGTTGCCGTGCATTTAATTATGATCTGCATCTAGCTAGCTAGTCGGCATCTTGTTTATATGTAGTATATTCATATATGAACCAGCCGGCACAGTCCATGAGGGGCGGAGCTACTCATGACCTGATGTTTGGTTGGGGGTTTGAAGGGTAATAAAAAGCTTTTGGAGTCCGTGGGTGTCGCGGCAGTGCTGGTGGGAAGAATTCAGAACCTGGAAAGCAATGAATTTCTTCATTAGCAATCTACATATGTATTGACGGCATTCTAAAACTCTACAGTATTACTTGTTGATGCACCGCGAAGTGTAGTTCAGCCAGTACAGAAAGAATACCTCCATCGTCAAGCCTAGGACAACTGAAGATTGTTTTGCATAGGTTTACTTCTTACACCTTGTTAGACTAAGTATATATTAGATATACGTGTTGTAACATAATTTGTATTTGTACGGTTCCCTCTTATAAATATATGACAGCCGTACCCATCAAGGGTATCGAACATTGTTCCAAACCCTAATATGTCTAATATGGTATTAGACGACGCGTTCGATCCGCACCGTGCTTCCGCCTCCTCTGCCGCCGTCGCGTCGGCGTTCGCCGCCGTACCGCCTCCATCAACCCTGGCGACAGAATCGCCGTTCATGGCATCGACCCCGCTCGCCTGGGCTCGTCCGGCTGCATTGGGCTCGCGTCCTCCAGCGCCCCGATCGCCCCCGATCCATCCATCGCTTGCCAATGATGCATCGGTCTCGCGTGATGCTTCTCTGGCGGCGAACGCTACACAGCTGCCCTACGGCGCCTCTACACAGATGCACTACGGCGTGCATGCATCCCTGGCAGCAAACTACGGCGCTAACGCGCAGCTGTCCCGTGATGCGTCTCTCGCGCCGCAGCTCTACGGCGCCTCTACGCAACTGCCCTACGGCGGGCCTCCGTCTCGCGATGCGCCGCCGGCTCCAGGCCCCCGTGGTGCCCCCGTCCAGATGCCCTACGGCGGGCCGTATCCCGCACCGTTGTCGTGCTGTCGCAGGTGCCGTACGCTTCGTCCTCCGCGGTGTCCTACGAGGCGCCATATGGCGTGCCCTACGCCGCTCCTGCACCGTCCGTCACGCCGCCCCTGCAGCCCTACGGCGTATCTCCTACGGCGCCCTTCGGTCATCACCAACACTACCGTGCGCCTCCGTCGGCCGATGTGCTGATCCCATACAGTGCTCCTCCGACGTACGACTCGCAGCTCTCTGCATCGGTGGCTGAACCAGGACCGTTTCACTTCGCTCATCTGGTGACAGTGAAACTCTCTGCCGATAACTATCTCCTGTGGCGTGCTTTGGTGTTGCCGCTGATGCGTAGTCACTATCTTGAGGGGTATGTTGACGGTACTCTGCCGTGTCCTCCGGCCATGGTTCCGGTGCCCTCGGCTGCTGGTGGTTCTGTCATGGTGTCCAACCCTGCTCATCGTCGGTGGATTGCTCGGGATCAGGCTATTCTGGGTGCCATTCAGTCCTCGCTCACTCCCTCCGTGGCCGGCATGGTGGTCTTTGCCGCGACGTCGAGGGACGCATGGGCCACGCTCGACTCCAGCTTCTCCTCATAGTCGCTGGCTCATTCTTCTGCCATCCGTAATCAGCTGGGTGAGGTCAAGAAAAATGATCTCTCCATCACGGCCTTCTTCAACAAGGTCAAAACCCTGGCTGATACACTGTCATCCATTGGGAAGCCTCTCCGTGATGAGGAGTTCACTTCATTCATTCTCAATGGACTTGATGAGGACTATGATTCTCTCGTTGAAAACATCAATGGATGTGACACGCAGATGCCGCCTCGCGATCTCAATGCACGCCTCCTCAATACCGAGCAGGCTCGCTGCCGCCGCCTCCGCTGGCGCCTACACGGAGGGTCCTTCATGACGCTGCTCCGCTGGGCGCCACAAGGCCAAGCAGCGTAAAGCGCCACGACCTCGGGCAACTAGCCCCGTCCCCGCCCACCTCCACCTCCGTCGCCGCAAGCGGCTCCACCGCGAGGCATGTGGTGGTGGGGTTGAGTGTCAACTCTGCGGCATTGAGGGGCACTTACGCCCTCGCTGCCATCGCCGCTTTAAACGAGATTTTCTTGGCATTGGGAACAATGGGAAGGGCAATGAGAAGCAAGCGGCTCGCTACACCGGATCCCGGTTCACTCCTTCATACTCGGTGGATCCTGCTCGGTACATGGACACGGGCGCCACGGACCACTTGATTGACGAGCCAGCTTGACAAGCTGGCCACTCGCCAGCCCCTACACCGTCACGATCAGGTCCGCACGGCCAATGGATCAGGTATGCCCATCTCACATGTTGGTCGTGCATCTCTCCTTTCACGCACTCACTAAAACCTTGCGCTCGCTTGATGTCCTTCGTGTTCCTTCAACACACGTAGTTTACTCTCGGTTCCTAAATTAACTCGTGACAACAATGTGTTTGTTGAGTTTCACCCTTTCCATTTTTTTGTTAAGGACCGCACACGAGGGACGTTTCTTCTTAGTGGTCGAGCTCAAGGACGGCTTATACACGCTTGATGCGCCTACGAGTCTCTCAAGTTTTTAGTGGTGTTCGGGTGTCATCGCCGCAGTGGGCACTCTCGCCTTTGGCCACCCCTGGCCACTCCCATTGTGCGCCATGTGCTTCATCACATCGCCTTCCCGTTGAGTCGAGTAATAAGGAGTTTCTAGTGTGTGATGCCCGTCAACAAGGCAAGAGTCATCATTGTCTTTTTCTCAGTATCAAGTCGTGGTTGTCACGGCTCCTCTTGAACTTGTTTTTTCAGACGTGTGGGCTATGCCCAAACTTTTGTTATGCCCAAACTTACATAGTGGTCACAACTATTATGTCATTTCATCGATGCTTTACCGCTTTTACTTGGATTTATCTTATTGCGCAAATCATGTGTTTCATGTCTTTATGCAATTTCAAGCACATGGTGAAAGATTGCTTAAGAACAAAATTATCCATGTTCAACAGACCGGGGGTGAGTATCAGAACCTTAACACCTTCTTTCGTAAGCTTGGCATCTCACACCATGTGTCTTGTCCTCATACACATCATCGTAATGGTGCACCGAACGCAAGCACCGGCCACATAGTTGAAACTGGCCTCGACACTTCTTGCACATGCCTCTGCATGCTTCGGTTACCTGGACCGATGCTTTTGTTACTGCTTTTTTGATAAACAGATTCCCACACGACGCCTTCATGTGAAGTCTTCGCTAGAAGTGTTGCTTAATGAAACTCAGATTACTCCTCCTCAAAGTGTTCGTCAGGCGTGTTGGCCGCATCTTCGTCCGCATAATAAGCATAAACTTGAGTATCGATCCCAACAATGTGTGTTTCTTGGATACGTCCTCCATAAAGGTTACAAGTGTCTTCACATTCCGACAAATCGTGTTTACATTTCTCGTGATGTTGTGTTCGATGAGACTGCTCTTCCTGCTTTTCCACGCCACATCACCCACAGATACTTCCCGCCACCGAAGTTGCACTCTTTTCCGCTTTTGCTCGATCAATTTGTGGATGCTGCATATTCTCCTCTCGTTGTTGCCTAACCATGGTGCGTGGATCGACGAGGCGCCGACTTGAGCTTCGGATGATGATACGGCTACACTCAAGGCTACCGCCGCTACGCAGACGAGGCGCCGACGAGGCTGCCTTCGCCACTATCCCGTTGACCTCGACGCCGATCACGCGGCATGTCCCATGCACGTGGATCCGACGGGTGCCCGAGGTTCGGGCTGCGAACCGCGGAGCTGCCGGCCGGGCTGGGCCGGACTCGGCGGCTATCCTCGGCCGGGGCTCGCAGATCACCGAAGTTCGCTGCCGTCTGCCGGCTGACGCGGTCACGCCCGTTCGTTTTCGCCGACTTCGACTGCAAGCACGGATGCGCTTGTTGATCGCCACGGCTGCTGCCTCCTCGCTACTGGCGACGATGGCTCGTCTGGGTGTGGCAGCCAGCCGCCACCTCCGCTTCGCCGCGCCCCCATACTGCAGAAAAAGTGGCATCTTCCAAATCAAGAAGCGACCGACGGTATTTATCGCGTGGCTTGCGGCTCGTGTGGCGATGCCGAGGCCGACCTCACGATCGAACCACTTACATTTTCGAGCAGCGCTTGGCATCCCACATTGGCGTGTCGCGATGGAGCAGGAGATTCATGCTCTTCAAAGAAACAACACTTGGCGTCTTGTTCCACCTCCATCTGGTGTCAATATCGTTGACTCTAAATGGGTATTCAAGGTGAAGAAATATGTTGATGGCTCCAATGAGAGGTACAAGGTGTTGGAAATATGCCCTAGAGGCAATAATAGATTAGTTATTATTATTATATTTCCTTGTTCATGATAATCGCTTATTATCCATGCTATAATTGTATTGATAGGAAACTCAGATACATGTGTGGGTATATAGACAACACCATGTCCCTAGTAAGCCTCTAGTTGACTAGCTCGTTGATCAATAGATGGTTACAATTTCCTGACCATGGACATTGATGTCGTTGATAACGGGATCACATCATTAGGAGAATGATGTGATGGACAAGACCCAATCCTAAGCCTAGCATAGATAGTGTCGTTCGTATGCTCAAGCTTTTCTAAATGTCAAGTATCATTTCCTTAGACCATGAGATTGTGCAACTCCGGATATCGTAAGAATGCTTTGGGTGTACCAAACGTCACAACGAATCGGGTGGCTATAAAGGTGCATTATGGTATATCCGAAAAGTGTCTTGGGTTGGCACGAATCAAGGCTGGATTTGTCACTCCGGTTGACGGAGAGAGGTATCTCTGGGCCCACTCGGTAGGACATCATCATAATGTGCACAATGTGACCAAGGGGTTGATCATGGATGATGTGTTATGAACGAGTAAAGAGACTTGCCGCAGAAGCAGATTGAACAAGGTATCGGGATACCGACGATCGAATCTCTGCAAGTACAATACCGCTTAGACAAAGGGAATTGTATACGGATCGATTGAGTCCTTGACATCGTGGTTCATCCGATGAGATCATCGTGGAACATGTGGAGCCAACATGGGTATCCAGATCCTGCTTGGTTATTGACCGAGATCGCGGCTCATGTCTCAGATGGTTCCCGAACCCGTAGGGTCTACACACTTAAGGTTCGATGGCGACGCTTTAGGGTTATAAAGGAAGTTTTTATGTGGTTACCGAATGTTGTTCGAGTCCCGGATGAGATCTCGGACGTCACGAGGAGTTCCGGAATGGTCCGGGAGGTAAAGATTTATATATGGGAAGTCCTGCTTGGTCACCTAAAAGTTTCGGGTTTTATTTCCAACGCACGACCACGGGAGGGTCCCGGGTCCACCAAGTGGGGCCACCATCCCTGAGGGGCAGCATGGGCCAAGTGTGGGAGGGACCAGCCTGTGGGCTGGTGCACCCCCACAAGGTCCCAAGGCGCCTAGGGTTTGGGGAGGCGCCCCACCCAGCTTGGGGGGGCAAGTTTCCCTCTCCCCTTGGCCGCCCCCACCAGATGGGATCTGGCTGGCCGCCCCTAGGAGGGAATCCCAGAGGGCGCAGCCCCTCCCCTTCCCCTATATATACTTGAGGTCTAGGGGTCGCCCAACACATGAGTTTTCACCTCCATGGCGCAGCCCTGCCTCTCGTCTTCCTCTCTCCTGCGGTGCTTGGGCGAAGCCTGCAGATTGCCACGCCCTCCATCATCACCACGCCACAGTCACGGCCGGATGGAGTCTTCTCATGTTGGGGAACGAGCGTAAATTCAAAATTTTCCTACGTGTCACCAAGATCTATCTATGGAGAAACTAGCAACGAGGGAGGAGAGTGCATCTACATACCCTTGTAGATCGTTGCTGAAGCTTTCATGAGAACGGGGTTGAAGGAGTCAGATTGCTGTGATCCAAATCAATGGAGATCCTAGTGTCGAACGGATGACGGCACCTCCGCTGCTCAACACACGTGACAAATTTCAAGTGACGCCTCCCACGCCTTTGATCCAAAGCAAGGAGAGAGGGAGAGGTTGAGGAAGACTCCATCCAACAGCAAAGACAACGGCCCTGGTGGTGATGGAGGAGTGGCTATCCCGCAGGCTTCGGCCAAGCACCGCAGGAGAGGAGGAGGAGGAAGAAGAGATGCAGGTGGCTGCACCAACGAGAGGAGAGGTTCTCATGTGTTGGGCTGCTCCAAAAACCTCCAATATATATAGGGAAGGGAGGGCTGCGCCTCTAGGGTTTCCACCCCTAGGGGTGGCGGCCAGCCCTAGATGGGTTTTGGGGGGCGGCCAAGAGGGAAGAGAGGGAGGCGCCACTAGGTGGGCCTTAAGGCCCATCCGAACCAGGGTTTGCCTCCCACTCTCCCTTGCGCCTTGGGCCCCTTTGTGGGGGCGCACCAGCCTCCTAGGTGCCGGGTCCCTCCCACACTTGGCCCACGCAACCTTCTCGGGGCAGGTGGCCCCACTTGGTGGACCTCGGACTCCTCCTTATGGTCCCTAAGACGCTATCGATATCGCCTCAAACTTTTCCTGCTACCAAAACAGACTTCCCATATATAAATCTTTACCTCCCGACCATTCCTAACTCCTAGTGACATCCGGATCTCATACGGACTCAACAACATTTGGTAACCACATACAAACTTCCTTTACAACCCTAGCGCCATCGAACCTTATGTGTAGACCCTACGGGTTCGGGAGACATGCGCATACGACCGAGACGCTTCTCCCATTAATAACCAATAGCGGATCCGGATACCCATGTTGGCTCCTACATGTTCCACGATGATCTCATCTGATGAACCACGATGTCAAGGACTCAATCGATCCCGTGATACAATTCCCTTTGTCTAGCGGTATTGTACTTGCCCGAGATTCGATCGTCGCAGATCCTCGATACCTTGTTCAATCTCGCTTCCTGCAAGTCTCTTTACTGCTCCGTAACACATCATCCCGTGATCAACCCCTTGGTCACATTGTGCACATTATGATGATGTCCTACCGAAAGGGCCCAGAGATACCTCTCCGCTTACACGGAGTGACAAATCCTGGGCCTCGATTCGTGCCAACCCAATGTATACACTTTCGGAGATACCGTAGTGCACCTTTATAGTCACCCAAAGCATTGCCAGGACGCTTTGGTACACCCAAAGCATTCCTACCAGATCCGGGAGTTACACAATCTCATGGTCTAAGGAAAAGATACTTGACATTAGAAAAGCTTTAGCATACTTAACCACGCATCTTTGTGCTAGGCTTAGGATTGGGTCTTGTCCATCACATCATTCTCCAAATGATGTGATCCCGTTATCAATGACATCCAATGTCCATGGTCAGGAAACCGTAACCATCTATTGATCAACGAGCTAGTCAATTAGAGGCTTAATAGGGACATGGTGTTGTCTATGTATCCACACATGTATTGCATTTTCCGGTCAATACAATTATAGCATGAATAATAAACGATTATCATGAACAAGGAAATATAATAATAACTAATTTATTATTGCCTCTAGGGCATATTTCCAACAGTCTCCCACTTGCACTAGAGTCAATAATCTAGTTCACATCGTCCATGTGATTATCACCGATAGGTCACATCACCATGTGACCAACATCCAAGAGTTTACTAGTGTCTCAGAACTAGTTCACATCATCATGTGATTAAGACTCAATGAGTTCTCGTGTTTGATCATGTCTTGCTTGTGAGAGAGGTTTTAGTCAACGGTCTCGAACCTTTCAGATCCGTGTGTGCTTCGCAAATTTCTATGTCATATTGTAAATGCCGCCCACGCCTCCACTTGAAGCTTATTCCAATGGTTGCTCCACTATACGTATCCGTTTTGCTACTCAAAGTCATTGGGATAGGTGTTAAAGCTTGCATCGACGTAACCCTTTACATCGAACTCTTTATCACCTCCATAATCGAGAAACATGTCCTTATTCCTCTAAGGATAATTTTGATCGTCGTCCAATGATCCATTCTCGGATCATTCTTGCACCCCTTGACTGACTCATGGCAAGGCACACTTCCTAAGCGGTACACAAAGATAGCATACTATAGAGCCTATGTCTAAAGCATAGGGACGCACCTTCGCCCCTTCTCTCTTTTCTCGCCGTGGGTTTAGCTTTTAAGTCTTAACTTCATACCTTACATCTCGTGCAAGAACTCCTTCTTCGATCGATCCATCTTGAACACCTTCAAGATCATGTCAAGGTATATGCTCATTTGAAAGTACCATTAAGCCGCTTTTTGATCTATCCTCATAGATCTTGATGCTCAATGTTCAAGTAGCCTAATCCAGGTTTTCTATTGAAAACACTTTTCAAACAACCCTATATGCTTTCCAGAATTCTACATCATTTCGATCAACAATATGTCAACAACATATACTCATCGTAAATTCTATAGTGCTCCCCACTCACTTCTTTGGAAATACAAGTTTCTCACAAACTTTGTATAAACCCAAAATCTTTGATCATCTCATCAAAGCGTATATTCCAACTCCGAGATGCTTACTCCAAATTCTTAGAAGGACATACCGAGCTTCAGATACTTGTTAGCATCTTTCAGATTGACAAAACCTTTCCGTTGTATTACATACAACCTTTCCTCAAGTATAACGCCGAGGAAACAATGTTTTGACATCCCATTCCGCAAGATTTCATCAATCATGCAAGAATCGCTAATCCAATTCCAACAGACTCTTAGCATCGCCACGCAAGTGAGAAAACCTCACCGTAATCAACTCCTTGAACTTGCTCGGAAAACATCTTAACGACAAGCTTCGAGCTTTCTTAATGAATTCTTACCATCATTGTTCCGCCTTCCTTTTAAAATCCATCCGCACTCAATGGCCTTTACGCACCATCAAGTATTTCTTCCAAAATCATGGATCCGTTCTCGGATTTTATGGCCTCGAGCCATTCGCCTAATCCGGCCCACCATCACTTCTCCATAGCTCGTAGAGGTTCATTGTTGTTCAGCAACATGACCTCTAAGATGTGATTGCGCACTCACTCAAGTACTCACGCATCCTTGTCACCCCACGAGGTAATGCTTAGTGACTTGATCCAAACTTCATGATCACTATCATAAGCTTCTACTTCAATTGGTGTAGGTGCCATGGGAACAACTTCCGTGCCCCTCGCCACACACTAGTTGAAGTGACGGTTCATTAACCTCATCAAGTCTCCACCATCCTTCCACTCAATTCTTTCGAGACTAACTTTTCCTCGAGAAAGGACCCGATTCAAGAAACAATCCCTATTGCTTCCCGGATCTGAATTAGGAGGTATACCCAACTGCTTTTGGGTGTCCTATGAAGATGCATTTTGTCCGCTGGGTTCGAGCTTATCAACCCGAAACTTTTCCACATAAGCCGTCAGAGCCCCAAACTTTAAGAAACGACAACTTAGGTTTCTCCAAACCATAGTTCAAACAAAGGTCGCCTCAACGAAATTACGTGGTGCCCTATTAAAGTGAGTGCGGTTGTCTCTAATGCCTAACCCATGAACGATAGTGGTAATTCGACAAGAGACATCATGGTACGCACCATATTCAATAGGGTGCAACTATGATGTTCGTACACACCATCACACTATGGTGTTCCAAAGCGGTATTTATTGTGAAACAATTTCCACAATGTCTTAATTATGCGTACAAAGCTCAGAACTCAGATACTCATCTCTATGATCATATCATAGACATTTTATCCTCTTGTCACGATGATCTTTAACTTCACTCTGAAATTACTTGAACCATTCAATAATTCAAATTTGTGTTTCATCAAGTAAATGTACTCAACATCTACTCGAATCATCTGTGAAGTAAGAACATAACGATATTCATCGCATGCCTCAAAGACTTCATTGGACCGCACACATCAAAATGTGTTACTTCCAACAGGTTGCTACCTTTGTTCCATCTTATCAAATCGAGGCTTTTCAAATATCTTGCTCATGTGGTTTGATTTTGCATATCTCAAGTGATTCAAAATCAAGTGAGTCCAAACGATCCATCCGCATGGAGTTTCTTCATGTATGCACCAATAGACATGGTCCGCATGTCTCAAACTTTTCAAAAGAGTGAGTCCAAAGATCCATCAAGATGGAGCTTCTTCATGCGCTTTACACCAATATGACTTACATGGCAAAGTGCTACAAGTAAGTGGTACTATCATTACTATCTTATATCTTTTGGCATGAAAATGTGTATCACTACGATCGAGATTCAATAAACCATTCTTTTAGGTGCAAGACCATCAAGGTATTATTCAAATAAATAGAGTAACCATTATTCTCCTTAAATGAATAACTGTGGACAAGTATAGACATAATCCAATCATGTCTATGCTCAACGCAAACACCAAATAACAATTTTAGGTTTAACTCCAATCTCGATGGTAGAGGGAGCGCATGATGCTTGATCACATCAACCTTGGAAACACTTCCAACACATATCGTCGGCTCACCTTTAGCTAGTCTCCGCTTATTCCGTAGCTTTTATTTCGAAGTTACTAACACTTAGCAACCTAACCGCATCTAATAATTCTCGGTGCTACTAGGAGTACTAGTAAAGTACACATTAACATAATGTATATCCAAAATACTTCTATCGACCTTGCCAACCTTCTTATCTACCAAGTATCTAGGGTAATTCTCGCCTAGTGGCTGCTCCTTATTACGTAAGCACTTAGTCTCGGGTTTGGGTTCAACCTTGGGTTTCTTCACCGAGCAAAGAATCGATTTGCCGCTTCATGAAGTGTCCCTTCTTGCCCTTGCCCTTCTTGAAACTAGTGGTTTCACCAACCATCAACAATTGATGCTCCTTCTTGATTTTTACTTTCGCGATGTCTAACAACGCTAATACCTCAAGGATCATCATCTCTATCCTTGATATGTTATAGTTCATCACGAAGCTCTAGCAGCTTGGTGGCAATGACTTTCGAGAAACATCACTATCTCATCTCGAAGATCAACTCCCACTTGATTCAAGTGATTGTTGTACTCGCATAATCTGAGCACAAGCTCAACGATTGATCTTTTCTCCCTTAGTTTGCGGTGCTAAGAAAATCGCTTGAGGTCTTATACCTCTTGACGTAAGCACGAGCCCGAAATCCTAATTTCAGCCCTCAAACATCTCATATGTTCCGCGACATTTCGAAACGCCTTTCGTGTCTTCAACTCTAAACCGCTTAACCGAACTATCACGAAGTTATCAAGACGGTACGCCTGATGTTCGCAACATCCACAAACGACGCTTTGGGGTTCAAAGCATAATCGAGCAAAGGCATTAAGGACATAAGCTTTCTATTGTCCGCATAATCGCTACTTTCAACTTTCAACTATATTTTCTCTAGGAACATATCTAAACAAAGGGAACTAAAGCGAAGCCATTTACATAATTTGCAAAAGGTCTTTGACTATGTTCAAGATAATTAAGTTCATCTTATGAACTCCCACTCGTATAGACATCCTCCCGTCATCTAAGTGATTACATGATCCGAGTCAACCAGGCCGTGGTCCCATCATCACGTGAGAGACGGACTAGTCATCATCGGTGAACATCTTCATGTTGATCGTATCTACTATACGACTCATGCTCGACCTTTCGGCCTCCGTGGTTCCGGAGGCCATGTCTCAGACATGCTAGGCTCGCCAAGTTAACCCTAAGTGTTTTATGCGGTGTAAATCAGTTTTACACCCGCTGTATGTGAACGTAAGAATCCATCACACCCGATCATCACGTGGTGCTTAGAAGCTTACTTAACTTTAGCAACGGTGCACGCTTAGGGAGAACACTTCTTGAAATTGTTGTAAGAGATCATCTTATTTACTACCGTCGCTTCTAAGTAAACAAGATGCATAAACATAATAAACATCACATGCAATTATATAGTAGTGACATGATATGGCCAATATCATATAGCTCCATTGATCTCCATCTTCGGGCTCCATGATCATCATCGCCACCGCATGACACCATGATCTCCTTCATCTTGATCTCCATCATCGTGTCTTCATGATGTTGTCTCGCCTATTATTACTTCTACTACTATGGCTACCGGTTAGCAATAAAGTAAAGTAATTACATGGCGTTGTTTAATGACACGAGGTCATACAACAAATAAAGACAACTCCTATATTCTCGCCGTTGTCATACTCATCGACATGCAAGTCGTGAATCCTATTACAAGAACATGATCAATCTCATACATCACATATCATTCATCACATTCTTCTTGGCCATATCACATCACATAGCATACCCCGCAAAAACAAGTTAGACGCCCCTCTAATTGTTGTTTGCATGTTTTACGTGGCTGCTATGGGTTTCTAGCAAGAACGCTTTCTTACCTACGCAAAACCACAACGTGATATGCCAATTGCTATTTACCCTTCATAAGGACCTTTTTCATCGAATCCGCTCCGACTAAAGTGGGAGAGATCGCACCCGCTTAGCCACCTTATGCACCAAGTGCATGTCACCGGTGGAACCTGCCTCACGTAAGAGTACGTGGTAAGGTCGGTCCGGCCGCTTCATCCCACAATACCGTAAACAAGATTGGACTAGTAACGTAAGCATATTGAATAAAATCAACGCCCACAACTACTTTGTGTTCTACTGCAAAGAATCTACGCAATAGACCTAGCTCATGATGCCATCGTTAGAACGAGCGTAATTCAAAATTTTCCTACGTGTCACCAAGATTCATCTATGGAGAAACTAGCAACAAGGGAGGAGAGTGCATCTACATACCTGTAGATCGTTAAGCGCTTCATGAGAACGGGTTGAAGGAGTCAGACTGCCGTGATCCAAATCACCGGAGATCCTAGTGCCGAACGGACGGCACCTCCGCTGCTCAACACACGTGACATAAGTGACGCCTCCCACGCCTTGATCCAGCAAGGAGAGAGGAGAGGTTGAGGAAGACTCCATCCAACAGCAAGCACAACTACCGGGTGGTGATGGAGGAGCGTGGCTATTCCGCAGGCTTCGCCAAGCACCGCAGGAGAGGAGGAGGAGGAAGAAGAGATGCAGGCCGCACCACCCAGAGGAGAGGTTCTCATGTGTCGGGCTGCTCCAAAACCTCCAATATATATAGGGGAAGGAGGGCTATGCCTCTAGGGTTTCCACCCCTAGGGGTGGCGGCCAGCCCTAGATGGGTTTTGGGGGCGGCCAAGAGGGAAGAGAGGGAGGCGCCACTCAGGTGGGCCTTAAGGCCCATCTCAACTAGGGTTTGCCCTCCCATTTCTCCTTCAGCCTTTGCCCTTTGGCCTTTCCTAGGCTGGTCCCTCCCACACTTGGCCCACGCAACCTTTCAGGTGGCTTGGTGATTTCGGTGTCTGCATCGAACTGAACTTTTTCCATTTCGATTGACGCATCGGCACTTTTTCACATCAGCTCGACATGCTCTCAACACACTGATGTTCACATCATTCTCCAATGATGTGATCATCGTTCATGGTCAGATACATTGCATGTATCCACACATGTATAGCATTAATAACGATTATCGCGAACAAGGAAATATAATAATAACTAATTTATTATTGCCTCTAGGGCATATTTCCTTGTTCATGATAATCGCTTATTATCCATGCTATAATTGTATTGATAGGAAACTCAGATACATGTGTGGGTATATAGACAACACCATGTCCCTAGTAAGCCTCTAGTCGACTAGCCTGCTGATCAATAGATGGTTACAATTTCCGACTATGGACATTGATGTCGTTGATAATTCGGTGATCACATCATTAGGAGAATGATGTGATGGACAAGACCCAATCCTAAGCCTAGCATGCATCGTAGTTCAGATGCTAAAGCTTTTCTAATGTCAAGTATCTTTTCCTTAGACCATGAGATTGTGTAACTCCCGGATACCGTAGGGAATGCTTTGGTGTACCAAACGCCACAACGTGAATCGGGTGACTATAAAGGTGCACTAAGGTGTATCTCCGAAAGTGTCTGCTGGGTTGGTACGAATCAAGGCCGGGATTTGTCACTCCATGTAAACGGAGAGGTATCTCCGGGCCCACTCGGTAGGACATCATCATATTGTGCACAATGTGACCAAGGGGTTGATCACGGATGATGTGTTACGGAATCCAGTAAAGAGATTCTGCCGGTAACGAGATTGAACAAGGTATCGGGATACCGACGATCGAATCTCGCAAGTACAATACCGCTAGACAAAGGGAATTGTATACGTGGATCGATTGAGTCCTTGACATCGTGGGTTCATCCGATGAGATCATCGTGGAACATGTGGGAGCCAACATGGGTATCCAGATCCTGTTGTTGGTTATTGACCGGAGATCGCCCTTGGCCATGTCTCAAGATGGTTCCCAACCCGTAGGGTCTACACACTTAAGGTCTGGCGACGCTTAGGGTTATAAAGGAAGTTTGTATGTGGTTACCAATGTTGTTCGAGTCCTGATGAGATCCCTTGACGTCACGAGGAGTTCCTAATGGTCCGTAGGTAAAGATTTATATATGGGAAGTCCTGCTTTTGGTCACCGGAAAAGTTTCGGGTTTTATCAGAACGCACTGGGACCACTGGAGGGTCCTGGGTCCACCAAGTGGGGCCACCATCCCCGGAGGGCAGCATGGGCCAAGTCTGGAGGGACCAGCCCTGTGGGCTGGTGCGCCCCCCACCAGGGCCCAAGGCGCCTAGGGTTTGGGGAGGGGCCCCACCCAGCTTGGGGGCAAGTTTCTCTCCCCTTGGCCGCCCCACCAGATGGGATCTGGCTGGCCTCCGCCCCTAGGAGGGAATCCTTAGAGGGGCGCAGCCTCCCCTTCCCTATATATACTTGAGGTCTAGGGGTCGCCCAACACATGAGTTTTCACCTCCATGGCGCAGCCCCGCCTCCTCCTTCTTCCTCTCTCTGCGGTGCTTGGGCGGCCTCGCAGGATTGCCACGCCCTCCATCATCACCACGCCTGCCAGTGCTGCTGCCGGATGGAGTCTTCTCAACCTCTCCTCTCTCCTTGCCGGATCAAGGCGTGAGACGCCATCGGCTGTACGCAGGTTGAACGCGAGGTGCCGTCTGCTAAGACTAGGATCATCGGTGATTTGAATCACGACGCAATGCACGACTCCATCAACCCTGCTTCACTTGAACGCTCCGCTTAGCGATCTACAAGGGTATGTAGATGCACTCTCCTTCCCTCGCTGTCGGGTTTCTCCATAGATAGATCTTGGTGACACGTAGGGAAATTTTTGAATTTCGCCACGCTCCCCAACACAAGGCACGCCTCGCTTGCCAAGGGATTCGCATAACGGTAGACGGCATTGATTACGTAAGACACATTCAAATTCTGTTATTAAACCAACTACTATTCGTGTTCTTCTCTCTTTGGCTGTTATCATGGATGGTCGCCCAATGCCTTGACGCTCGTAATGCCTTTCTCCATGGAGTTCGGAAGAAGAGGTTTATATGCGCCACCGCCGTGTTTTGTTGATCCCGGCCACCCACATCATTTGTGTCGCCTTGTCAAAGCTCTCTATGGTTTGAAGCAGGCCCCGCAGGCGTGGCATGCCCGCCTTGGCGCCGCTCTTCGTGCACATGGGTTTGTTCCTCTACGTGCAGCACGCTCGCTTATTCTTCAAATGACCGAGGTGACTATGTACATTCCGGTCTATGTTGATGACATCATCCTTGTCACTGCCTCGCTTCGCCACGGATCGGCTTGTGTCCTCTCTTGGTGCCGAGTTTGTCGTTAAGGATCTTGGGAAATCGCATTATTTTACGGGCCTAGAGGTTCTTCATTCGGATAGTGGCTTAACTCTTACTCGTAAGAAGTACTCTCGTGATCTCCCTGGCTGCAGTGTGTATGTTAAAGGCAAGTCTCGCTACGACCCCCATGTCTCGCCACAAACAAACCGACAACTCTTGTTGGTGACTTGCTCTTCCCGAGGATGCCACCGAGTACCGCAAAGATTGTGGGTGGACTGCAAAGATTTGCTCATTACTCGACCGCATATATCATTTGCGCTTAACTGTGTGCCAAGATCTTCATGCACCACGTGATTCTCACCGGTCACCGTTAAGCACATCTTGCGCTATGTTCGTCACACCGGTTCATATGGTCTCCATCTTCACCGCACGCTCGGACTGATCTCAGATTTTCTCGATGCCGATTGGGCTGGTAGTCCCGATGATCGGCGATCCACGGGGACATGCTGTGGTTCTTTGGGCCTAACTTGATCGCTATGGCAAGCTACTTAAGCAAGCTACGGTGTCTCGGAGTAGTACCGGTTGAGTACAAAGCTGTTGCTAATGCCACTGTACCGAGATCATGTGGGTGCAGTCATTGCTTCGAGAGTTGAAGGTCTCCCCAACTCAGCACCTTTGTTCTTTGGTGTGATAACATCGGTGCCACATACCTTTCATCCAATTCAGTATTTCATGCCCGAACGAAGCACATCGAAGTTGACTATCATTTTGTGAGGGAATGTGTTGCTCAGAAGCTCCTTCAGATTAAGTTTGTTTCTTCTAAGGATCAGATATTTTCACTAAACCCTTGCCCTTGCCTTCTTTTGAAGGATGCCGTCGCAATCTTAACCTTCTGAGTGTTTCAGGACATAGTTAAGATTGAGGGAGGGTGTTAGACTAAGTATATATTAGATATACGTGTTGTAACATAACTTGTATTTGTACGGTTCCCTCTTATAAATATATGACAGCCGTACCCACCAAGGGTATCGAGCATTGTTCCAAACCCTAATATGTCTAACACACCTCTATCACAAGTCCGACAAGGAAGCATTATCGTGCGGGTTTACTTTGACAAAAATAGAGCATCGAGCTTTTCTGGACGTTATTTCTCGAAACAAGATTTTTCCTGGACGTTCACAAATGCAAAGTTCTGGGACCAAATGGATCAGCTGAGTGAAGACAACTGTTCTGATTCATCATCAGTTCTTTGATTGTAATCTTACTGCCCTCTATTTATTCTAGCAGCAAGCACATAAACTTCAGACAATTCTTCTGTAAAAAAGAACTCTGGCGTCACAGGATTCAGCAGATTCTGGATAGACCACGTGAGCCAGACTGACTTGGGCACTGATGTATACTCTAGTTGTTGCGATGCCTGCTGTTGGCTTTGTTCTTGTTCTCAACCTGGCACTTGTGCAGGCCACAATACCTGTAACACCCTTCTTCCTATAATTGAAAAGAAAAGCTGCTCCGCCAGTGTTTCGTCAAAAAAAAAATTCTGAATGAAGCAGTGTAATAACGAATTATGACTTCGCATTTGAAAACACCATGCACATTGTTGCACCTACCATAAATTCAAAATTCTAACTAAAATAGATTGTATGCACCGCTAACTTAAAATTGAGGGTTTTCCTTATGATTTCTAAAATTTCCCCTAATTTTTCAGAACTTAGAAAATATTGTCTTCGGATTAAACAGAAGCTTCTCACAGTTTTCAGATATCTAGAAATGACAACTGAGCTCAAACAGATGCATCAATGCTAGTACCCTTATTTTTTTTTTACAGTAGTAGGATATCATCACTTCTGAAAATATAAATAGCAGGATAAATAACCAGATCTGGTGAGTTTAAACTCAAAGAGGTCAAGGAGCAAGCATGGCCACCAGTTCGTCCATAACACCTGGGCAACTGCTCCTCAGGTGCTCGTATCCATCAGATGCCATGACTGCCTTCAGGTTACCCGGAGACGTCAGGAACTTGAAGCACGCCTTCTTCAGAGCACCACAACCATGCTGCTCAGCCAGTGCCAGCGTTGTCGCCGCCGTGCTCTTGCAGATGTGATCGCACAGCTTCCCCTCGCAGATCACCTTCAGCCTTTCCATGTTATACCTGTCTGCCGCTACCAGCAAATGCTGAGCAAACGCTGCCTCATCGCCCTCGCTCATCACGGGCAGCGAGTCGGTGTAGATGAAGTGGAGCAAAGCCTTGAACACCTTGGGTTCCATATCGTCGATTCGTATGTGAGTTGCGGTCTTCTCCTTCATGGTACCAAGCAGCTCCGCCTTGAAGACCGACGACCGAGCTGCGAGTATGCACCTGTGTGCAGCGAATGTCTGCGCACCGACCTCGAAATTGACATCGGCCGCCTCACCGGCCAAGAGCAGCTGTCCAAATGCTGGTGCATGTCAGATGGTGGCACCGGCACCACCACAGGCGGCCGGATTGGCTCGGTGAAGATCTCCTTTAACACGGTGACATCGCACCTGATGCTGAAAACATCATCCTTGAGGTGAAGGGATTCCTCCAAGTCATTTCTTTTGATGAATTGAGCGAAGCCCCATGCAGCTTCTTTGCTGGAGAAGTGTGTATCAGGCTGCTGAAACTGTACTGCGGCACTGGTTGCCTATCTTGGCCAAGCAAACTTATCTTGAACTTTGCTTTGACTTCGGTATCATCACTTCGGTCAGAGAAGAGAAAAACGGATATCCAATCGGTGTCGTCTAAGGCAACACCGTCAGGGTAGTACTGCACACACCATCGATGGCCTCCGATGGTGAAAGTATCGGAGTTGATGCGTTTGCCGTTGCCAAGCCCCTTGGTGCGGGAGTAGCCGTCTATCTTGACGACATGCGACCCGGACACGGCTGGAGCGATGATGGCCGACGCGGTCAGCGACGGCCCGTCGTCGTTGCCCACGGGAGACGGAGAAGAGGTGGGCATTGGCGAAGCCGTGAAGGCGAGAGGAACAATCGAACTGGTTAAGATACGCCAAGATTACAATCAAAACGAACTGGCAATAAATCTGAATCTGCGTGCTGGGCCGCGGGTGATCTCCTTCCTCTTATCCTGGTCGCATTGTGATTCGTAGCATGGACGAATCGTGTATGGCTAACCCTCAGTTGGAGCGGGAGGTGGCGGAACGACGAGTTGGGCGATGTGGCCGCGCGGGCGAAGGGCTGCCCGAAGAAGCGGCGACGGCGGCGGCGCGGGAAGGCGGAAGGTGGAGAAGCTTGGCGACGCGGGAGGAAGAAGGCGGGGTAGCTGGTCGAGTGGACGGCGGCTAGGGATTTGGGGATGGTTGTTTTTTTTTTTGAAAGGAACAAACATGTATTCCATAACCTACTACTTGCCGGCAGTATCACCAGCTACAAGGTTTGTTACAAATTCAGGAAAATGGCCAACCCAGATGTTGAAATTGTCATTCCCTAATTCAGTTCCTAGCGCAGCCAAAGTGTGCGCAGCTATGTTACATGTTCTTGAACAAACATTCAATTTTACATCATCAAAAGCGACTCTTAACTGGTGCTTTATTTCCTGAAAAAGAGCTCCCAGTTCAGCTAGATTATAAGCTTCAGTTGAAACTGCTTGCTTCATCGCCACAGAATCAGTCTCCAGGATGATCCGGCTGCATCCAATTCTAGATGCGGCGTTAACAGCATATAGCATAGCTAGTGCTTCGGCATGCAGAGCATTTGATAAGTGCTCCAAGCTTCCTGACCCTGCAGCAATCAAATCGCCCAAATCATTTCTGATTACGAAACCCCATCCGCCTGTACTTGTTACATCATGAAAAGATCCATCGGTGTTAATTTTCATAAACTCACTTGGGGGAGGAGACCACCCATGATTAACATGTTGCTTCTTGGCCATACTTCTTTCCTTGGTGTTCCTGAAAACAAACACATAATAATCAATTGAAGCTAAAATAATTTGAGGAGTTCTCATCTCCCCTCCTGCATTCACTTTGTTCCTCTCATGCCACCATCTCCAAAATAGAATACACACCTTAATTCTTTTCTTCCTCTTTAGGTGGAACACCTCTTCAAACAAGCTAAAAGGATCAGGACACTGAATGAGCTTCAGTCTAGTGTGTTCCATCTGGGCCATTCTCCATATGTTTTTCACCTTTTTGCATTTCAAGAAGCAGTGTCCCCCATCCTCATCAAAACGGTAGCATACAGGGCATCTGGTATCTACCTCCACCCCCCTGTGTTTCAGCCTTGTTTTGAGGGGTAAGCTGTGTGTCACCATCCTCCATAGAAAATGCAGCACCTTGTTTGGCAATGGTAATGCCCAAATTTTTTTCCAGTTGAAATTGGAAGTTTCACCTGTACCCTCCGAACAAGATGGTTGTTTGTCACTGGAGGAGAAGACGAGGTTGGGGATTCTTTTCGAAAGTGCTTTTCTGCTCGGTGAACAGTAAAATTGAAAAAAAATCGAAAAAATTCCGAAAGTTTTTTCATTTGAGTGAGCTCGGGTGCAGAAACTCTGCGTCCGATTCTTTTCTTTTCCTTCTCTTCCTCTTTCGTTCAGGCACACGTACAGAAGAGAACGCACGCCAAAGTTTTCACCTTCGCACGCGCGCTCGCGTCAACTACTCCCTCAGTTCAATTTTTTTTAGAGTCCAACAAGTGACAAGCCTACCAGCGAGGGGCCTCGCTCCACTCGCTCATCGGAAATTATTCTTTCTCTTTATATTGAATTTAGAGCATAACATAACAACACATATTAATCTGCTTTAAAGAGGAAACATGTAGTACTATTTTATTAAAAGGAAAAATAAAGTTAAACACACGGGCATTGTGTAAAAACTCCATTTCTTCTCCGAAGTAGTAGCACATAGCAGATTATCTCTACTCCTAGTGGAGCAGTTGGTAGCCTGGTACAGTTTATTTTCGTCCGATTTTTTTTCGTCCCACCTCCCATCAGCTTCTTCCACTGATTTTTCTCCCTCCCATTAGAAAACCAAATCCCATTAAGGGAGATCTTGTTTAGTGCTTCCTTTGGTAGGTGTTCATTCAATTCAATCATGTAAATAATAAGTAATTAAGAATTCAGAAATTGCACCATATATGTAAGATCACCTTGCTAAAAAAGATCTCTACTCCTAGTGAAGCAGTTGGTAGCCTGGTACGGTTTATTTTCGTCCGGTTTTTCTTCGTCCCACCTCCCATCAGCTTCTTCCACTGATCTTTCTCCCTCCCATTAGAAAACCAAATCCCATCAAGGGAGATCTTGTTTAGTGCTTCCTTTGGTAGGTGTTCATTCAATTCAATCATGTAAATAATAAGTAATTAAGAATTCGGAAATTGCACCATATATGTGAGATCACCTTCCTAAAAAAGACAAACATAAAAAATTTCTCGATAACCTGCCATAATAAAACAAGATATTACTTCATAACAAATCGTTAATCCCGTGCGCTATGTCATTTATTATTATCATTATCTCAACTATTAATTTACAATCACAAGTTCCCTATGGGCATACGCATACGCGCGCCCTGCGGAGGTACGTCGTGCACGACACCGTGGAAGATGTCATGGCCGGGCCTAACGCTGGTGCGATGCTCGAGAATGCCAGGGCATGGATCACAGTGTTGAGTACGACGGTGGCGGCCATGTGGACATGGTCATATTATATTTCTTTTCAGTCAAACACAGAGCCAGACAGGCTACATTCTCAAATCAAGTGTGTCCTTTTAAATGTCAAGAAATTCGTTAAGGGAGTGTCTCCTACATTACTCGGTAGTCGTCATCATCGTTGTTTGTAGCAGCCATTCATGCGATAATATTTTTGAAATCGAGCATTGAATCAATATAAAAATCAAACCATTGATGCAATTAATTAGCTAGAGAGTTAATTACGTATGCAATTAATTAGGTCTATTTAAATAGGATTTTTTTCACATTGAATTAATTTTTTAGACAATTATTTATGCCTACAGATAATTAGAAGTAGGGATTTTTTCCAATTAGCCAGATAATTAATTGATTTGGTTGGCGGTTAATTAGGTATGTAGAGAATTAGATAGGTCATTAATTATTTGTGAACTTAATTAATTAAGCAAACAGTGAATCATGGTGAATCATTTTGAAAGTGCTCATGGGCAAGGACGATCAACAGGCCCTCAGCTATATGGTCAAGCACCGAGCCCCGCTTACCAACATGAACAACGGCCATCATGCGCTCGCGACATAGGCGACCTATGTTGGAAATATGCCCTAGAGGCAATAATAAAATGGTTATTATTATATTTCTTTGTTCATGATAATTGTCTATCGTTCATGCTATAATTGTGTTATCCGGAAATCGTAATACATGTGTGAATACATAGACCACAACACGTCCCTAGTGAGCCTCTAGTTGACTAGCTCGTTGATCAACAGATAGTCATGGTTTCCGACTATGGACATTGGATGTCATTGATAATCGGGATCACATCATTAGGAGAATGATGTGATGGACAAGACCCAATCCTAAGCATAGCACAAGATCGTGTAGTTCGTTTTGCTAGAGCTTTTCCAAATGTCAAGTATCATTTCCTTCGACCATGAGATTGTGCAACTCCTTGATACCGTAGGGAGTGCTTTGGGTGTACCAAACGCCACAACAGAATCGGGTGACTATAAAGGTGCACTACGGGTATCTCCGAAAAGTGTCTTGTTGGGTTGGCACGAATCGAGATCGGATTTGTCACTCCGTATGATGGAGAGGTATCTCTGGGCCCACTCGGTAATGCATCATCATAATGAGCTCAATGTGACCAAGTGTCCGGTCACGGGATCATGCATTGCAGATGCGAGTAAAGTGACTTGCCGGTAACAAGATTAAACGAGGTATTGGGATACCGATGATCGAATCTCGGGCAAGTAACGTACGATTGACAAAGGGAATTGTATACGGGATTGATTGAATCCTCGACATCGTGGTTCATCCGATGTGATCATTGAGGAGCATGTGGGAGCCAACATGGGTATCCATATCCCGCTGTTGGTTATTGACCGGAGAGTCGTCTCGGTCATGTCTGCATGTCTCCCGAACCCGTAGGGTCTACACACTTAAGGTTTGGTTACGCTAGGGTTGTAGAGATATTAGTATGCAGTAACCCGAAAGTTGTTCGGAGTCCCGGATGAGATCCCGGACGTCACGAGGAGTTCCGGAATGGTCCGGAGGTAAAGAATTATATATAGGAAGTCAGGTTTCGGCAATCGGGAAAGTTTCGGGGGTCATCAGATTGTACCGGGACCACCTAAGGGTCCTGGTCCACCGGTGGGGCCACCTATCCGGAGGGGCCCTGTGGCTGAAGTGGGAGGAACCAGCCTCGGTTGCCTCGGGTGCGCCTTTGGGCTCCCACTACGCCTAGGGTTGGAAACCCTAGGGGTGGGCGCCCACCGGCTTGGGGGCAAGCCACCCCTGGCCGCCCCTGACACGTCCATTTTGCATCATGCTTTTATGTCAATATTTATTGCATTATGGGCTGTTATTTCACGTTATGTCACAATACTTATGGCTATTCTCTCTTATTTTACAAGGTTTACATGAAGAGGAGAATGCCAAATGGAATTCGGCCGAAAAGGAGCAAATATTGAAGGACTATTCATGCAACTCCAAAAGTCCTCAAACTCCACGGAATACCTTAGAATAAATAAAAAATCATCGCTAAAGATGACGGCCAGGGCCCACACTGCTCACGAGGGTGGGGGGACGCGCCTCGGGCGCGCCCCCTACCTCGTGGGCCCCGGTGGCTCTCCGACGCCCATCTTCTCACATATGTAGTCTTTCGATGAGAAAAATAGGAGAGAACCTTCGGACGAGACTCACGCCACGAGGCGGAACTCATGAACCAATCTAGGGCTCGTGAGCTTTTCTCGGGGACACTTCTCCTGGAAGGGGGAAATCATCACCATCGTCATCACCAACGCTCCTCTCATCGGGAGAGGGCAATCTCCATCAACATCTTCACCAAAGACCATCTCATCTCCAAACCCTAGTTCATCTCTTGTATCCAATTCTTGTCTCCAAGTCCGGGATTGGTGCTAGTAGGTTGCTAGTAGTGTTGATTACTCTTTAGTTGATGCTAGTTGGTTTATTTGGTGGAATATCATATGTTCAGATCCTATATGCATATTATTACCCTCCGATTATGAACATGAAAATGCTTTGTGAGTAGTTACGTTTGTTCCTGAGGACAGGGAGAAGTCTTGCTATTAGTAGTCATGTGAATTTGGTATTCGCTCGATATTTTGATAAGATGTATGTTGTCCAACCTCTAGTGGTGTTATGTGAACGTCGACTACATAACACTTCACCATTATTTGGGCCTAGAGGAAGGCATTGGGAAGTAATAAGTAGATGATGGGTTGCTAGAGTGATGTAAGCTTAAACCCTAGTTTATGCGTTGCTTCGTAAGGGGCTGATTTGGATCCATATGTTTCATGCTATGGTTAGGTTTGCCTTAATACTTTTGTTGTAGTTGCGGATGCTTGCAATAGAGGTTAATCATAAGTGGGATGTTTGTTCAAGTACGAATAGCACCCAAGCAATCGGTCCACCCACATATCAAATTATCAAAGCACTTAACGCGAATCATATGAGCGTGATGAAAACTAGCTTGATGATATTCACATGTGTCCTCGGGAGCGCTTTTCCTATTATAAGAGTTTGTCCAGGCTTGTCCTTTGCTACAAAAAGGATTGGGCCACCTTGCTGCACTTTATTTACTTTTGTTATTTGTTGCTCGTTACAATTTATCTTATCACAAAACTATCTCATACCACTTATTTCAAAGACTTGCAGAGAATACCTTCTTGAAAACCGCTTATCATTTCCTTCGCTCCTCGTTGGGTTCTGACACTCTTACTTATCGAAAGGACTACAATAGATCCCCTATACTTGTGGGTCATCAAGACTCTTTTCTGGCGCCGTTGGCAGGGAGTGAAGCGCCTTTGGTAGGTGGAATTTGGTAAGGAAAAATTTATTTAGTGTGCTGAAATTTTCTTTCACTTGTTACTATGGAAAGTAATTGTTTGAGGGGCTTGTTCGGGGTATCTTCACCCGTCCGGTTGAGCCAAGGGTTGCTCCTCAACCTACTGAACCTATTGAAAATGAAACTCCTTTTGAATTTCCTTCGGGTATGATGGAAAACTGCTAGCTAACACTTTCAGGAGATGGAACAAAGCATCCCGACGAACATCTACGCTTTGTGGATGATATTTGTGGACTATTTAAGCTTGCGGTATACCCGATGATGTTGTTAAGAAGAAGGTTTTCCCTTTATCTTTGGAGGAGACGCATTGACATGGTATAGGCTATGTGATGATACGAGATCATGGAACTATAAAAGAGTGAAATTGGAATTTCATCAAAAGTATTACCCTATGCATCTTGTTCATCGTGATCGCAATTATATATATAATTTTTGGCCTCATGAAGGAGAAAGCATCGCTCAAGCTTGGGGAGGCTTAAATCAATGTTATATTCATGCCCCAATCATGAGCTCTCAAAATCGACAATTCTCCAGAATTTTTATGCTCGGCTTTCTGATAACAATCGCACCATGCTCGATACTTCTTGTGCTGGCTCTTTTATGATGAAGCCTATTGTATTTGGATGGAATTTATTGGATAGAATTAAACGCAACTCAAGATTGGGACCTCGACGAAGGTAAGGAGTCAGGTATGACACCTAAGTTTGATTGTGTTAAATCTTTTATGGATACCGATATTTTCCGTAAGTTTAGCACTAAATATGGACTTGACTTTGATATAGTAGCTTCTTTCTGTGAATCTTTTGCTACTTATGTTGATCTCCCCAAGGAGAAGTGGTTTAAATATCATCCTCCGATAGAAGTAAAAGTAGCTGCACCTATTAAAGTCGGAGAAAAGACTGTCACTTATAGTGATCCTATTGTTCCTACTTCTTATGTTGAGAAACCCCCTTTTCCTGTTAGAATGAAGGATCATGCTAAAGCTTCAACTGTTGTTTGTAAAAGCAATATTAGGACTTATGCACCTCCTGAACAAGTCAAAGTAGAACCTAATATTGCCATTGTTAAAGATCTCTTGTCTGATAATATCGATGGGCATGTTATTGAATTCTGTGGTGAAACTGCTAGAATTGCTAAACCTTGTGTTAAAGATAAGCATAGACCTGTGGTAGGCGTGCACTGTTATTTCTGTTAAAATAGGAGATCATTGTTATCATGGCTTATGTGATATGGGTGCTAGTGCTAGTGTTATACCCATTGACTTATATAAAGAAATTATGCATGATATCGCACCACTGAGTTAGAAGATATTGATGTTACAATTAAACTTGCCAATAGAGATATTATATCTCCAATGGGAATTGTTAGAGATGTTGAAGTCTTGTGTGGAAAAATCAAATATCCCGCTGATTTCCTTGTTCTTGGTTCTCCACAAGATAGCTTTTGTCCCATTATTTTTGGTAGACCCTTCTTGAATATTGTTAATGCTATGATAGACTGCAAAAAGAATATTGTTACTGTTGGCTTGGATGATATGGTTCATGAGCTTAATTTCTAAATTTAGTAAACAACATCGTGAGGAAGAATTGCCTAGTAAGGATGAAATTATTGGTCTTGCTTCTATTGTCGTACCTCCTAGTGATCCTTTGGAACACTATTTGCTAGACCATGAAAATGAGATGTTCATGAATGAAAGAAGGGAATAGATGAAGTATTCTTTAAACAGGAACCTATTCTGCAACATAATTTGCCTATTGAAATCCTAGGGGATCCTCCTCTACCCAAGGGTGATCCCGTGTTTGAGCTTAGACCGTTGCCTGATAATCTTAAATATGCTTATCTTGATGAAAATAAAATATATCCTGTTATTATTAGTGCTAACCTTTCAGAGCATGAAGAGGAAAGATTATTGAAAACTCAAGAAGAAGCACCGTGCTGCTATTGGATATACTCTCGATGATCTTAAGGGCATTAGTCTCACTCTATGTCAACATAAAATAAATTTGGAAGCGGATGCCAAACCAGTTCGTGATCCTCAACGACGTTTGAATCCTAAAATGAAAGAAGTTGTAAGAAAAGAAATACTCAAGCTCCTGGAGGCAGGTATAATTTATCCCGCTTTGATAGTCGATTGGGTAAGTCCTGTCCATTGTGTCCCTAAGAAGGGAGGTATTATCGTTGTCCCTAATGATAAAGATGAATTGATTCCGCAAAGAATTATCACAGGTTATAGGATGGTAATTGATTTCCGTAAATTAAATAAGGCTACTAAGAAAGATCATTACCCTTTACCTTTTATTGATCAAATGCTAGAAAGACTATGCAAACATACACATTATTGCTTTCTAGATGGTTATTCCGGTTTCTCTCAAATAATTGCGGTTTCGGCTAAAGATCAATCAAGACTACTTTTACATGCCCTTTTGGTACTTTTGCTTATAGACGTATGCCTTTTGGTTTATGTAATGCACCGCTACCTTTCAAAGATGCATGATGGCTATATTCTCGACTTTTGTGAAAAGATTTGTGAGGTTTTCATGGACGACTTTTCCGCCTATGGTTCCTCTTTTGATGATTGCTTGAGCAATCTTGATCGAAGTTTTGCGTAGATGTGAAGAAACTAATCTTGTCTTGAATTGGGAAAAGTGCCACTTTATGGTTAATGAAGGTATTGTCTTGGGGCACAAAGTTTCGAAAGAGGTATTGAAGTTGATAAAGCCAAGGTTGATGCTATTGAAAAGATGCCATGTCCAAAGGACATCAAAGGTATAAGAAGTTTCCTTGGTCAAGCCGGATTTTATAGGAGGTTCATTAAGGACTTCTCAAAAATCTCTCGGCCTCTGACTAATTTATTACAAAAAGATGTACCGTTTGTCTTTGATGATGATTGTGTAGAAGCATTTGAAATACTTAAGAAAGCATTAGTCTCTACACCTATTGTTCACCACCGATTGGAATTTACCCTTTGAAATTATGTGTGATGCTAGTGATTATGTCAGAGGTGCTGTTCTAGGGCAAAGAGTTGATAAGAAATTGAATGTTATCCATTATGCTAGTAAGACTCTAGACAATGCTCAAAGAAACTATGCTACTAGCGAAAATGAATTTTTAGCAGTGGTGTTTGCTTGCGATAAGTTTAGACCTTATATTGTTGATTCCAAAGTTACTATTCACACCGATCATGCTGCTATTAAATATCTTATGGAAAAGAAGGATGCAAAACCTAGACTTATTAGATGGGTTCTCCTGCTTAAGAATTTGATTTACATATTGTTGATAGAAAGGGAGTCGAGAACCCGTTCACGGCATAACTTGTCTAGGCTAGAGAATGTTCTTGATGACCCCTTACCTATTGATGATAGCTTTCCTGATGAGCAATTAAATGTCATAAGTACTTCTCGTAGCAGTCCTTGGTATGCTGATTATGCTAATTATATTGTTGCTAAATTTATACCACCTAGCTTCACATACCAGCAAAAGAAAAAGTTTTTCTATGACTTGTGGCATTACTTTTGGAATGACCCACACCTTTATAAAGAAGGAGTAGATGGTGTCATTAGACGTTGTGTACTGAGCATGAACAGGAGCGGATCTCACGCAAGTGTCACTCCGAAGCTTATGGAGGACACCACGCTGGAGATAGAACTGCACATAAGGTATTGCAATCTAGTTTTTATTGGCCTACTCTCTTCAAGGATGCCCGTAAGTTTGTTTTGTCTTCCGATGAATGTCAAAGAATTGGTAATATTAGTAGATGTCAAGAAATGCCTATGAATTATTCACTTGTTATTGAGCCATTTGATGTTTGGGGCTTTGATTATATGGGACCTTTTCACGCCTCTAATGGTTACACTCATATTCTAGCTGTTGTTGATTACGTTACTAAGTGGATAGAAGCTATTCCAACTAGTAGTGCTGATCATAACACTTCTATTAAAATGCTTAAGGAAGTTATTTTTCCGAGGTTTGGAGTCCCTAGATACTTAATGACTGATGGTGGTTCACACTTTATTCATGGTGATTTCCGCTAAATACGACGTTAATCATAGAATTGCATCTCCTTATCACCCATGATCTAGTGGTCAAGTAGAATTGAGCAATAGGGAGCTCAAATTAATTTTTACAAAAGACCGCCAATAGGTCTAGAAAGAATTGGTCCAAGAAACTTGATGATGCATTATGGGCCTATAGAACTGCTTATAAAAATCCTATGGGTATGTCTCCTTACAAAATGGTCTATGGAAAAGCTTGTCACTTACCTCTCGAATTAGAACATAAGGCATATTGGGCTATTAAAGAGCTCAACTATGATTTCAAACTTGCTGGTGAGAAGAGGTTATTTGATATTAGCTCACTTGATGAATGGAGAGCCCAAGCTTATGAAAATGCCAAGTTGTTTAAAGAAAAAGTTAAAAGATGGCAATGACAAAAGGATACAAAAGCGTGAGTTTAATGTCGATGATTATGTATTGCTATACAACTCTCGTTTAAGATTTTTTGCAGGAAAACTTCTCTCTAAATGGGAAGGTCCCTACGTTATCGAGGAGGTCTATCCTTCCGGTGCCATAAAAATTAACAACTTCGCACGCACAAATCCGAAGGTGGTAAACGGTCAAAGAATCAAACACTATATCTCAGGTAATCCTATAAATGTTGAAACTAATATTATTGAAACCGTGGACCCGTGAGGAGTACATAAATGACACTTTTCGTAACGTTCGGACCACGAAAAGGAATAGGTATGTGGTACGGTAAGTAAACCGACTCCAAAACAATTTTTAAGGCAATATTTCTCCGTTTTGGAATATTTAGAAAAATAGAAAAATAAGTAGCAGTCTGGGGAGGACACGAGGCCTCCACGAGGGTGGAGGGCGCGCCCCCTCCCCCTGGGCGCGCCCCCCTGCCTCATGAGCACCTCGTGTGCCCTCCGGACTCCGTTTTCTTGCACGATACGTGTTTTGGCTCGGTAAAAATTCATTATATATTCTCCCGAAGGTTTTGACTCCGTATCACGTAAATATCTTCTTTTCGTTTGAGCTGTTTGTTGCAGATTAAGCAAGATGTCTTCTCAAGAGTCGATCGGGAGAGTCGGGTATCTAACCCAAGCACCGGAACCAAGGGCAACAAATGACGCCGACCACTTTGGGCCAAAGAACGGAGGAAGAGATGGAGGTGACACGATGAGAGTAGATGCCATGGAAGATCAAGAAGTTACCTCTCGTCTCCGAGCTGGGTTTACGATGGGGAACCACAGAGCTCAAATATTCCAAACTCGGTTATCCCTTCCAATGTTAAATTTCTTTCCGTGAAAATATGAGGAGGAGTGTCTCTTGTTCTCCAAAGCAGCCTATGCAACACCCTTGGGTGCAAGGAGCTTTTAGCCGTTGTGAGGAAGCTCGCAAGGAAATAATGGACCTCAAGCAAAGCAAGTCAATAAGCTCGAGGAGGAGAATCAGATTCGAGGGGAATCATCGCCAAGAATATTACGCCGACGCATAAAGAAGGAGAGATATAATCACATGGGTATGGGCACTCCCTTGGTAATCGCCAAGCTTGGGGAGGTGCCCAGTATCGTATCACCATCACAACTCCTATCTTTACAGTTTTTCTTAGTTCGATCCTAGTAGTAGTATCTTGATTTAGTAGAATAAAGTTGTGGCATGATCTAGTTTTGAGTTTTGCTTTATGATCTTTCTTTGTAATCGAGTCCGTGAGAGCTATATAATAAAGATTAGTGTTGAGTCAAGGGCTTGAGTATTTTGCCATGATCTTGGGTGATTAGTGGAAAAGAATAAAAAGAATCAAAGAGTTCATATTGATCTTAGTGAAAGTGATGACTCCACATAGAAAGAGTATGATGATTAAAAATTGTTGGGAGTTGGCAAATATAGCTTTGGTTATTGTTGCAATTAATAGGAAGTAATAAGGAGAGAGAGGTTTCACATATAGATATATTATCATTGACATCTTTTATGATTGGGAGCACTCATTAAAATATGACATGCTAAAGAGTTGATGTTGGACAAGGAAGACAACATAATGAGTTATGTTTTCTTGTATCCGAGATAAAGTATGTTGTCATGGATCCTCTAACATGTTGAGCTTGCATTTCCCCTCATGTTAGCTAAATTCTCAAAGACCAAGTAGAGATACTACTTGTGCTTCCAAATACCCTTAAACCAGCTTTTAGCCATGAGAGTCCACCATATCTACCTATGGATTGAGTAAGATCCTTCAAGTAAGTTGTCATCGGTGCAAGCAATAAAAATTGCTCTCTAAATATGCATGACTTATTAGTGCAGAGAAATAAGCTTTGTCTGAACCTGTTGTGGATGCAATAAAAGCGACGGACTGCATAATAAAGGTTCACATACAAGGGGCAATATAAAGTGACGTTCTTTTGCATTAAGATTTTGTGCATCCAACCATAAAAGCGCATGGCAACCTCTGCTTCCCTCTGCGAAGGACCTATCTTTTATTATTATCCTCTACCTTGTGCAAGAGTCACGGTGATCTTCACCTTTCCTTTTTCATTTTATCCTTTGGCAAGCTCAGCATGTTGGAAAGAGTATGATATACATATCTAATTGGATGTGGGGGAGCATGAATTGTTATTGTTGACATTACCCTTGAGGTAAAAGGTTGTGGGGCAAAACTATAAGCCCCTATCTTTCTTTGTGTCCGATTAAAACTCCGTAACCACAAGTATCGCGTGAGTGCTAGCAATTATGAAGGACTAAATGATAGTTGAGTATGTGGACTTGCTTTTAAGCTCGACATAGACTCTTTCCGATGTTATGACAAATTGCAATTGCTTCAATGATCGAGATTATAATTATTAGTGCCCAATAATGTTTCTGATTCACGCTTTGGCTTTGTGAATGGGTCATTACTTAAACTTGAGTAATCATATGACAAAATCTATTTATGTTGTCATATGAAATAATCATGATGCCTTCATGTCCGTATTTTGTTTTATCGACGCCTCTACCTCTAAACATGAGGACATATTTATTGTTATCGGCTTTTCGCTTGAGGACAAGCGAGATCTAAGCTTGGGGAGTTGATACGTCCATTTTGCATCATGCTTTTATGTCAATATTTATTGCATTATGGGCTGTTATTTCACGTTATGTCACAATACTTATGGCTATTCTCTCTTATTTTACAAGGTTTACATGAAGAGGGAGAATGCTTACCGGAATTTGGAATTCAATGGAAAAGCAGCAAATATTGAAGGACTATTCTGCGCAACTCCAAAAGTCCTGAAACTCCACGGAATACCTTAGAATAAATAAAGAAAAATCGTCGCCAAAGATGAAGGCCAGGGGGCCCACACCCTGCTCACGAGGGTGGGGGCGCGCCCCAGGGCCTCGTGGGCCCCCTGGTGGCTCTCCGACGTCCATCTTCTCACATATGAAGTCTTTCGATGAGAAAAACATAGGAGAGAACCTTTCGGGACGAGACTCCGCCGCCACGAGGCGGAACCTTGGCGGAACCAATCTAGGGCTCCGTGCAGCTTTTCCGCCGGGGACACTTCCCTCAGGGGGAAATCATCACCATCGTCATCACCAACGCCTCCTCTCATCGGAGAGGGCAATCTCCATCAACATCTTCACCAGCACCATCTCATCTCCAAGCCCTAGTTCATCTCTTGTATCCAATTCTTGTCTCCAAGTCCGGGATTGGTGCTAGTAGGTTGCTAGTAGTGTTGATTACTCTTTAGTTGATGCTAGTTGGTTTATTTGGTGGAAGATCATATGTTCAGATCCTATATGCATATTATTACCCCTCTGATTATGAACATGAATATGCTTTGTTAGTAGTTACGTTTGTTCCTGAGGACAAGGGAGAAGTCTTGCTATTAGTAGTCATGTGAATTTGGTATTCGTTCGATATTTTGATAAGATGTATGTTGTCCAACCTCTAGTGGTGTTATGTGAACGTCGACTACATAACACTTCACCATTATTTGGGCCTAGAGGAAGGCATTGGGAAGTAATAAGTAGATGATGGGTTGCTAGAGTGACAGAAGCTTAAACCCTAGTTTATGCGTTGCTTCGTCAGGGGCTGATTTGGATCCATATGTTTCATGCTATGGTTAGGTTTACCTTAATACTTTTGTTGTAGTTGCGGATGCTTGCAATAGAGGTTAATCATAAGTGGGATGTTTGTTCAAGTAAGAACGGCACCAAAGCACCGGTCCACCCACATATCAAATTATCAAAGTACCGAACGCGAATCATATGAGCGTGATGAAAACTAGTTTGACGATATTCCCATGTGTCCTCGGGAGCGCTTTTCCTATTATAAGAGTTTGTCCAGGCTTGTCCTTTGCTACAAAAAGGATTGGGCCACCTTGCTGCACTTTATTTACTTTTGTTACTTGTTGCTCGTTACAATTTATCTTATCACAAAACTATCTGTTACCACTTATTTCAAGATTTACTTGCAGAGAATACCTTGTCCGAAAACCGCTTATCATTTCCTTACGCTCCTCGTTGGGTTCGACACTCTTACTTATCGAAAGGACTACGATAGATCCCCTATACTTGTGGGTCATCACCCTCCTTGGAGATTGCATCTCCTAGGGCCGCCCCCTAGGGGCCCTATATAAAGAGGGGGGGAGGGAGGCCGCACCCATGCTCTTGGCGCCTCCTCTCCCTCTGCTACACCTCTCCTCTCGTAGTGCTTGGCGAAGCCTTGCCGAGATCGGCTGCCGCATCCACCACCACGCCATCGTCTTCTTTGTATCTCCATCAACCTCTCCTTCCCCTTGCTTTGGATCAATAAGGAGGAGACGTCTTCCCAACCGTGACGTGTTTTTGAACGCGGAGGTGTCGTCCGTTCGACACTCGGTCATCGGTGATTTGGATCACGACGAGTACGACTCCCTCAACCCCGTTCTCTTGAACGCTTCCGCTCGCGATCTACAAGGGTATGTAGATGCACTTCTCTCTCTCGTTGCTAGATGAACTCCATAGATTGATCTTGGTGAAGCGTGGAAAAATTTTCTTTTCTGCAACGTTCTCCAACAACCTAGCGTTCTTCAAGATGGATGAAGACTATGCTCCGCAGGATGTCCACACTCTGACGGTTGCCGAAATGTTCACGGGTGAGGACAACACCGCCAGTGGTTCATGCTATAATAAAAGGAAGAGTGTTCTAAGAATAAGAAGGAAAAGGAACTAAAGCCACCAAGTGGTCCATGGTGTTGGAGAAAGAAAGGGTGTTCCAAATAATAAGAGAAAATTAGAAAGAAAGAGTATTTTATAAAATAAGTAGGAACAAGACCTAAAGTTGGCGAGGAATGAGAAAGAAGAAGATGAGACATCGATGACGAACACACTAATGTTGACGTGGTGCTAGTTGGCGCCAATGAAACGGGTTAGCAAAGAGGCGAGGAGTAGAAGATGTAGGCAAAGACGACGAAGAGAAGAACGAAAATTATCCCTTCTAGCTATGTGGGGTAGAGGTGGAGCTTATTGGCGACTAGGAATACTTCCATGTTGTCACTCACTTCCAATGTTAATGTGCATTTGCAAAGTTGAATGGACCTTTGAGAATGATCTCTGTAGTTATTTGTTATTTTTTATCAATAGTATGTGTTAGTTTAACCCACTCTGTCATATTATAAACATGAAAAATTTCATCCTTATTGCAATGCACAACAAAGATGAGGTGGGCGTCATCTAGTTTTAAAAGAGGTGGCTCCGGGCAGAAAAAAGCAAGAAATGTCCCACTACGATGGAAAACCAATCCGGAATAGGAGGTTCCGACAGAAAAAGGAATGGTGCGTCGTTGAATGGGTTTTTTGTGTTGAATCCGGGTGTTAGAGATAACATTGCGGATAGCCCGTAGCAACGCACGGGCGTTCTGCTAGTAAGAGCATAATAATGATCATATTGCCATGCATCATTCATTCCACCAACTACTTGATGGACCAAAAATAATTAAAATGGAGGACATGCATGAAGACCTTCATGTCATCTTGATTTAATCTAGATGCTAAATTCGCTGTAACTAATACACTTATAAGCTTTGTTGTTGGTGGTCGCGAGATCTTATGGGTTTCACCTCTAGCCTACTCCAACTGGTTGGGACTAAAGGCTTTGTTGTTGTTGTTTTTGTTGTTGTTGTTCTTGTTGTTGTTGTTGTTGTAATACACTTATTAGATCTTCCTAGAATACTTTTTGTTTTCATTTTTTAACTTTTGTTTATACTTTTAAATATTCTAAATAAATATATTACAAACACTATTCTTAAATCATTTAAAAAAATGCTAACCAAGCATTTAAAAAATGTTAAATTGTGTATAGAGAAAATGTTTCTCATGTATACGAAAAATGTATACAAAAAATAAACAAATCGTGTGAAAAAAGTTGATCATTTATTTTTTAAAAGTTAAATCCAATATTTTGAAAGCATGTTTAACAAGTATTTGAAAAAATGTGAAATTTGTACAGAAAAAAAGTTGACCATGTATAAAATAAAAGTTTAACAAGTATTTGAAAAATGTTAAATTTGTGTAGAAAACAATGTTGATCATGTATCCACAAAATGTTAACTTGTATTTAGAAAATGTTAACCAAGCTTTGATTTTTTTTCAAATGTATAATATAAAAAATGTTGACCATCTATTAAGAAAATTTCGATTTGGCATTTGAAAAATGTTTCTCAGGCGTTTGATTTTTTTAATTGTGTATAGAAGAAATGTTGACCAAGTATTAAAAAAATATAGATCTGGTGTTTCAAAATGTTACTCAAGCATTCAAAAAATGCTAAATGCGTATAGAAAAATGTTGACCATGTATTGAAAAATGTAGATATGGTATTTGAAAAATGTTGCTCAAGCATTTAAAAAATGTTAAATATGTATGAAATGTTGATCATGTATAATGTAGATATGTTATTGAAAAATGTCACTCAAGCATTTGAAAAATGTTAAATATTTATAGAAAAAATGTTGACCATGTATTCAATAAATGTTAATTTTGTATTTGACAAATATTTGAAAAATGTGTCAGATATATACCCAAAATTAAGGCTATGCTCAAGTTAATATGGTTTATACGGTTCAGTTTATTTGGTTTTTATAATTTTGGCTTTGGAGAAAGGCAACCAAAATAATTACACAAACTAGCCACCAAACCTTATTAACCAAAATAGACCGGTTTGGTTTATTCGGTTAGCCAAAAAGCCGAAGTACATGTACCCATCAGTCTAAGAGACCAGACTCATGAAGAGCGATTTACTGTACATATTGTATACAATAAGCACGAGAGCCATTTGTAAGGATACACTAGCTCATGACAGTCGTTTCATGCAAAACAATAGTAAAATATTTATAGTAGATCAAACCAGTGGCGAATCTAGCACACAAATAGAGGGTAGTCCCAACTATAAAGGGCGTTGATTTTTTTTAGTATGAAGACAACACATAATGCATACACACCGCCAGGCAAGCTAATCCAGAAGGCGCCCCTTCATCTTTGTATATAATCGAAAAATCATTAATAAAGAACACTTGATTGATTACTTTTAATCGGCATATGTCTCTCTAGCGTCGGGACGCTCGGTCGTGAAAAACCTTTCTGGTCTCTTTATTCTATTCTATCTTCAAACAGTGTGCAAGACCTTTTTTTGAGTAAACAGTATGCATGACCTGACCCTTGAGGAGGCTCTCGAAGAAGCGCTGGTTAGCTAGTTGCTCTGTCAGCGAGAAGAGGTGCTGCAGAAAAATTGGGCCTTGGAGAGCACGCACGTTCTCTATCGCGGTACCACACACGTTGTAATTAACCCGCTGGCGGCTGCCCCGCGGGCCCAAGAGCAAGAGAGGCCCAGGGACAGCCACGAGGCGCCAGAGCCGAAGAGAAAGAATGGTGGCGTGGCTCGCGCTGTGGGAGGGCCCGAGGGAGAAGTGCTCCTGATTGAAGAGAAGAGGCTTCTTCCGCGGCCATTGGGACTGGAAGCCGCCGCCGCCTCCGCCTCCGCCTCTTCCCCCCCTATCCACTCCCACCTAAAACCCTAGCTAGACCCCCTCAGCCAGCCGCCCATGCTCCTCCTCGCCTGAGCTCCGCCCCCGCCCCCGCCCCTCTCAATGGCGCTCCAGCTTCGCCGCCTCCTCCCGCACGGCTACGCGCACCGCGCCGTCACCCTCGCCACCAAGCCGCTGCTGCCGGCGCCGGCCATGGTAATTAATTCATTTCCATTCGCCTCCTGCTCGTTACTACCAGCACGCTTCCCCGTCTGATGGGGCGTTCGCCGGGTGAGCGATGGGTGTTCGACGTTTTGCCTGTGTGACCAGTTTCGATGGGAGCAATTTGCCTTGTTGACACCGTAGTGGTACAATGCCAGTGGTGGTTGTCCATTGTCCATAGTTCATTTGACCATGTAATGTTATGTTAGTACACCGGCATTCATGTTGCGAGAAAAAGACATGCTTTACCTACACACCTTGTGTTGAATCACTGTATCGAAACACACATGCTTTAGTTTTATACTGCTCTAGTTAGACCACTGCTTCTTCTGTAGCATCATTCATTTTTGTTAACACGACTAAGATTAATATGGCACTGATAGACCGACAATGCTTTTCCCCTTGCACCATGCTTTTCTTTTACAGTATTTTTTTTCATGATTCTGTCCAATAAGCATGATCAAACACGGATATTTATGCATGCTCTCTAAGTATTGTGTATGTGTTACCTTTGCAGCTTCACTTTGGGACTTCCCAGAGATACTCATGCTCCTTCATGCCTTATTCGCCTCTCCGTCCTTGTCAAATGTGTGGAGTCGCAGTACGGAATAGTGCAACGAGGAAAATGTCTCTAAGAAATAGCTCTCAGCTCGCCCTACAGCTCAGAAGCAGTGCCTTTTTGACTACTGGGCTCTCGGGGTACCACAGTTCTGTAAGTTCCAGGGCTGCAGCTATCTGTGGAGTTGCTTTAAAGGCTACCAGTAGTGTTAATTCACGGCTCTTCTCGACTGCATATGGTAAAAAGTTAAGGCTTCTCATTAGAAATAAGAGCTCATTTAGCCATCCAAATATAAATAGGGAAGATGGGAGTGCTGCCCATAGTTACGTCCATAGATCTGAGAGACGCAAAAGCACACTAGCTGCATGTAGCACCATCGCTGATGAGGCTTCCACATCTACTAGCAAGTGCAGCGAGAGTGGTACAGATACTAAAAAGGACATTGCGAAGAAGAAGAATTCTAGAGGCAGCAAAAAAGAAGTTAGTGCAGATGTGAAAGAAAAGAAAGTTTCTACCAAGAAAAAGAGCACTTCTGCTAAAACTAGTAAAACAGCAGCAAAGACAACTGAGAAAGCTAGTGCGAAGCAAGAAGAAAAGAAGGTCGACGATCTAAACCAAAGAAAGGGTTGGTAGTTCCAAAGAGAAAAAACAGTAACCAGATCGAAGAAACCTGTGAAAGCAAGGAGTCAGCTGCTATTGCAGCCGCTGAAACCAAGAATTGCATGGAGACCACTGTTGATAGTTCTGGTAGCGAGAGGAGGCCACTTGTACCTCTTTACCCCCCGGTAGCTAAATCAGTAGTTGTTGTTGAATCAGCTACAAAAGCAAAAGTTATTCAAAAATACCTTGGGGACATGTATGAAGTATTACCTAGCTATGGTCATGTGAGAGATCTAGCTGGAAGGTCAAAATCTGTCCGCCCTGATGATGACTTCAGCATGGTATGGGAGGTGCCTACTGCTGCCTGGACACACCTTAAAAGCATTAAAGTTGCATTGAAAGGGTATGTTCTATAGGCTGGTTGTTGCTAACTTTGTTCAAATTTCGTTCTTGACATATATGTTTGCTATGCATTAGTTGCTCGGAAAGTATGACACATTAACATAATTAATTACTTCTACGTTCTATGGGTCATATGTTTGTCTCTAAAAACTTGTATTCCATGCAATACCATATGTCCATATCCTTGTCACTTTCTGCAAGGCTTAACTGAGTGAACACATGACAGTCGTCTTGGTTTCTGTTTTACAACATGTAGTTTTAACCTTTCTTGGACGTAATGTAATGTTGTGAGTACTAATATCTTTTTGGGATGCATGAGCCATTCACCTTTGATCATAAATTAGATTGTCCGTGAAGTGTGCACAGAGTGATAAACAGTATCATGTCTTAAATCTCCTAGATTTATTATGCTCTATCTAAACTTGAGCCTTTCGAGGACACATGGACAGAAACTATAACAACAATATGGCGTTGGTGATGGTTGGTTCGTCTCATATGCAGATTTTTTATTGTTAAGCTGTTCCTGCAGATAGTTTTGTGTTCAAGTATTTATGCCTATATTCTTCATTGCCACATCTAAGTATAGGCTAATTAGTTAAACCTTTTCTTTCTCTAGATCTGCCTTCAGCTTATAGTAAGTGTCATACATGTGTCTGAGTTAATTCTTACTTAAAACTAGGGCTAACTGTATATATTACATAAATTTGCTAAACTTGTCTTGTTGCAAGCTTCTATGTTGAGTTCCCCTGCTTTATGAAGTTGTTGCTGATTGTCTTCTGTTATTATTGCTTATTTCTTATCTCCAGAGCAGAAAATTTGATTCTCGCTTCTGACCCTGACCGTGAAGGTGAAGCAATTGCTTGGCACATAAAGGAAATGCTTGAACAGCAGCCGGGTGTGTTGGGTTCCCATGTTACTGTTGCAAGAGTTGTCTTCCATGAAATTACAGAGGATGCTATTAAAAACGCTTTAATGTCTCCAAGATATATTGATATGGACTTAGTTAATGCTTACCTTGCACGTCGTTCCCTTGATTATTTGATTGGGTTTGGCATATCACCACTTTTATGGAGGAAGTTGCCTGGTTGTCAGTCAGCTGGACGAGTCCAATCTGCAGCTTTGGCTCTTGTATGTGATCGGGAGACTGAAATAGAACGGTTTACCCCGCAGGAATATTGGACTGTTGATACTGAATTCAAAACCCAGTGTTCGGATTCTTCAAAAGGCCTATGTCTTACATCCCGGATAAAGCTTCTCAATTCAAAAAAGTTGGATCAGCTTTCTATAAGCTCTCAAGAAGAAGCACGAGCAATAGAAAAGAGGATTTATTCTTGTCAATTCGAAGTAAGAGGTGTTAAGAGAAGCAAAATTTGCAAGAATCCTCCAATGCCATATATAACATCCAGCCTTCAGCAGGATGCAGCAAACAAACTACATTTTGGTGCAGGGCGTACCATGAAGGTTGTTTCTACTTAATAAGAACTTAGATGCATAGCTTTATATTATAATACTGTCATTTACATGTAGTGATCTTTTGACTCATGTGGTTCACTGTCTGAATGCAGGTAGCCCAGAAGCTTTATGAAGGGATCAGTCTTTCGTCAGAACAAACAACGGGGTTAATAACGTACCTCAGAACAGATGGGTTTCATGTACGTACCATCCTACTTTAGTTGATTGCCAAAGTAGTATTTGTTTGTAAATGTCTCAAGTTGATTGCCAAAGTAGTCTTTCTGTTTATAAATGTATCATGTTGGTAGGGTAAAACAATCTCTCGGTCTCTTTTCTGTGATCTGTGGTTGTTGGTTTAAATTGGCGCATTCACACAAAAAACCATCAGATTGGTCACTCTATATACAAGTGACTGTAGATAAAGATTCCACATGGCTCTGTCTTTAAGGGGAGTGACACTTGGATAAAGGAGGGAGATTATAGAGTGGGATGATCTTTGTTTCTTGCTTGAATCTGATGCTGACACAGTGACAATACTCATCCTTGGATTGGAAGCCGATAAGTTTTTCAAGTAGAGATGCCAGCTTGGTGCTATGGCCAAAATATGGATGCTTTTGCTTAGTAGAAGAAAAAACTTAGTTATCAGCTCAAACATCTGATCTGGAAAATGGAGCTCTATAGGTCCTTACTGCTATTCCAAATAAACTGTCTGCTCTATTATTTCTTGACTTGCTTTTCTCATTATTTAGTTCCATTCATGTATATTTCTAGTACCCTGGGTAGCTACAATAGTTATAATATCACAAACGAACAAGGAGGAACTCATGTGCATTTTAATGAAGAAATATATGCATGAGTTCTTCAAGCAGTGATGATTTGAACTTAGGTGGTGAGATTGTGCATCCACTCCCGCCCAAGTGAGTTAACTTTTTACACCAACTTCAATTACATGAAACACATAATGGTTTATATATGAACATTATTAACTCAAATACTCGATTTGGCTACAAAATCTTAGTTGTGATATGTGCATGAAAGATACTACTTTCTATCCTTCGATTTGAGAATTTCTTGTCAGTTATCAGTGATAGTTGATTGTTATGCTGTACTTGTTTTAATAGCCTGAAACTGTTACCTTATTTGTTTATTCTGTCCTTCCCATTGAAGATTTCTGATGGAGCCGCAGGAAGATATTCGCTCGTTAGTGAAAGAAAGGTAATACTCTATTGGAATATTTTGTGAAGCTTGTTTAACTAAGTTTGTTCTGGGTTGCTAATCTATCTTGTTTCATGTTTAGTTGATCAGTTACGTTGTGCCCAATAATCTGATTTGTGCTTGCGTGACCAATTTCAACATTTCTTTCTCGTTGTCAGGATATATGGGATTGATATTGTGAGACATAATATTTGATACTATATTACTAAATATTTATAACCTTTCAATTGTTTTGCATTTTTGATGGAATGGCTGGAGAGCTTTCTGGTATCATTTTATGAGTTTATTTCTTTTCTTGTCTAATCTTGTTTTTTAGAAGCTACTCCCTCCGCTCACTATGTTTTGGATATTTCAATATGGACCACATACAAACTGAAACGAGTGAACAAACACACTAAAACGTGTCTACATACATCTGATTTAGAAAAAAGTTAAATTATCTTATAATAGTGAATGGAGGTAGTAGTTTGAGAGATCAGTATCTTGGGAGTTCAACATGTTACCTTCCTGTTTATCAGTATGTCACCTGGGGTTTCCATTCTTGCTAACAAGTATTTGTTCTAGGTATGGAGAGCAGTATGCACCAGAGGATATTAGGAAGTACTTGAATAAGGTGAAAAATGCTCAAGAGGCCCATGAAGCCATAAGGCCCACCAGCATAAGGAGGTTGCCATGTAATAAACCCTCCTGTACTTCTGTGTTCACTCAATTATCGATGCTGCACTACCATAAATCATTTTTTGTGTGCTTTTTGGTGGTGGTGTGCGCCGGGGGGGGGGGGGGGGTTGTGGTTCCGAAAAACATACTTGGTATGCGCTAGTGGTTCGTGAGTTGCAGATTTCATCTATATACTCTATTTGACAGTTCAAGCCTATTGCAATCTTTGGTTGCTAAAGTTTTATTGAGTATCAACTAAAGGTGTTTCCTTTACTTATTGTCCTTTCTCTGCCTGTTTAATACTTTTAACATTTCTCATTTGTTCCGATGGAGAGAATTGGGACAAGGAGACTTGAAGTACAATGGCGTTGGGTGACGGTGAGCCGCTGTTGGGTCAGGAATACATCCAAAAGAGACTATCGAAGATAGACAATCAATGGCAAGACAATCGTAGGATTTTAGGGACCATCGGGCTAGACACTTGCACCCTCCCTCCACTCCATATTGATGACACCGACAGGCCAAACCTTAGCTCCTTCGACCCACCCTTCTCTCTTCCCTATGGTGGGTGTTGTTTACTACTCCCTCCGTTCCAAAATAAGTGTTGTTGTTTTAGTTCAAATTTGAACTAAAACCACGACACTTATTTTGGAATGAAGGGAGTAGTTCATTACGAATCAAGAGGTGATATATGTTGTGTGTTTGAATGGCATGCTTGGTGTTGTTTACTAGTTCATGTAAGTTCTCATGTACTAAGCTGTTCCACATCTACCACAACCTTCTTTATATCACCTCTTGATTTGTAATCAGCAGGGTTTTGCCATCTGTTGTGTACATGCTTTATAATTGACCCATTCATAATGAATGATGGTTATGCTTGAAGTCTGCATGCGCTGTACGGCTGAAAGAGTACCTGAAGCGTGCATTTTCCATTTTCAGAATTAAAAATTACTAATGTTTCTTTGTTTTGCCAAATCTTCTGTAGCATCTCCTGTTCTTACTTGCATATATATATATTTGAGCATTATAGCTTTGGTTTATTGTTTTCGATTTTTAGTTCTATGACTATCATTGTATCTCTTTCAGCATCTTTGATTGGAATACTTGATGAGGATTCTTTGAAACTGTACACTCTAATATGGAGAAGAACAATGGCTTGCCAAATGGAAGCTTCAAGGACTGAGCTGGTTGGTTACTGTCTTCATTTTTATCTGTTGTTTATTACTCCATTCTTTGGGATGGCTGGCCACTATGTGCATTTTTACAAAGCCATATTGTCTCCAGTAATGTTTTTCTGAACCTTGGCTCAGCTAGACCAAAGAATCTCACTGTACACATGTTTTCGAGATTCAAGACTGCAAATAATTTGGCGATCAGCCCCCTACTCTTTCCTCATTAAAAACCATGAATAACATATGCTTCCAATTTGAAAGAAATGTGAATTCAACAAGTTTGCAGTGCATTGGTAGCTTGCTGCTCATATTTGTATTCTATATCGTTGGTTCAGTTGACCGTAGGTTTAGGAAACTCCTCTCATCCGTCTATGGAAAATCATGACAGATTGACAGGTATAGAATTAAGAGTGATTTGTTAGTTGACGTCTAATCAAGCTAACCTATGTTCAGCTCCTTTCTGTCGATAAATGAGGCAGCTGTTTTTATGACAGAGCATTGTGCCTAAATGTATCGATATTTCTTTGTTGTGTCAGTCTGTTTTTTCATTACCAGCTAAGCCATCTGTTTCACCTTTCACGACTTTCACCAAGCCATCTTATGAACAGAACCAAGTCAGTATAGAAAGCTGTCTGATGGCCATATGAAGTGAAATGCTTTACCCTGAACCTTCCCCCCCTTTTTAAATAATGGTAAAAACCGGAGAGAATGCAACTATTTTAACCATTAAAAGGGATGTCAATAAAACCTCCAGCTCTTTTTGAGAGTAAGGGGCAAGTCCGGCCCAGCGCTTTAAAAAGGGATATCTGCATTCTACAGGAATCTATGCGAAGTGCAAGAATAAATGTGGTGGTCATCTTTTGAGATTAGTTGTATATGATATGATTGAGTATTTGAGTACAAGAACATCATGATGAGGCATCTACCTATTAAAATTTGTTATAACTTAAGGGGGACAAATTTCATCCGATTTATTGTGGCTCTTCGAACAGATTTCTGATTGTTGTGCGAAATATATACATTTTGATGCTGTATCAGTTACTGAAAATAACAACCATTTTCTTTGACATGCAACTTAAAGACATGCTAAATTCTTACATTTTTGTTTTAGATTTTCATTATTTTATATGTCCTATAAAATTTTATGCTTAGTTTCTGTGTGCGCGTTAATAATTGCATTGTAGATTCAAGCTGACATTAGTAATCCTGAAGGCGACATGATTTTTCATTCATCTGCATCAAGGCTTGACTTCAAGGGGTACCAAGCCGTCTATGAGGTAGGTTATAATTTTAATCCATCTAGGCTTCTTGATCTTCTGTCACTTATGTTTGCCCAGGTAAGAAAATATGTTGATTGTCTTCTAATGTAGCCTTCTCCACTTTCCTTTATGCTACTTTGGCCAGCCTATGAGTAGATTTAGTAGAAAATATGCTGTATTCATCTCACTCATGACAACATTTCATGTTTCAAGGGATGAGGATGATTGCATAATTGGGTTGGTCTTTATCATCTCCGTAACCTTAATTTGGTTTGTATCTGTTACGACGTGAGCTGGTCCACACCAACATCAAAGAAGGTGCTCAGCCTGCTGCAAGATGTAGACGTGATAAAGTTCCTTTCAGTTAATTTCATAGGCCTTAAGCGAATTGTTTAAGATATGAAGAGATTCCTTTCTCTCTATTACTTGAAGTTGTCAGGGCCTCCCACCCTGTTCGAAACAGGAGGCAATCCATTGAGTTGAATTAAGCAAGAATTAGGGAGTTTCTACCTTTAGCCTTGTCCCAAATACGACGCGTGTCCCTCTCTTCCCTCCACAAACCCTACTTCATAACACCGCATATATATTTATGTGTGCATTAGGGGTGATGGCTCAAATACAATCTTTCCGATCCACTGCTTTATTCTTTTGGGTATAAACATAGATGACAAATGTATTCTCTGTTAGATGTGGATATAATTTAGAATACAGGGGCCAAACTAAGAATTGATATATGATTAGTCCATCCCATAGTTCTTTCTGATTATTCCTCTGTATGTTTCCCATTCATAGAAATCTTACTTTTGGCAATACTTGTGGAGCACATGAATTATAGTACCTATGTTCCTCCTTCTCTATAGACTCTTATGTGGCATCAGGGTTTGATTTCCAGAGACTGGCTATAAATTTCCCAGTTGGACGCTTCCGGTTTTCTGGGGAATTTTCGGTGGCGTAAACGGACCATTTTATTTTTTTGTAAAACCTAAGGATCATTGTATGCAACAATGATAATACTAATACACGTGTTCTTCATAAGATGCATATCAGGAGGGTGTGCTTAATGGTCTCAACTCTCAACTGTCTTGTTTTTGAAAAAATGGGCTTTGGCCTGTTATGAAAACCGACCATTTTCAGCAGGTTCTTCCTGGTTAGTTTGGCATCTTCTACAAATTTAACATGTCCTGACACATTTTTTGTGGGGAAGTTTTGACTCATTTATGGTGTGAATCTGTGAAGTATACACACAAATATTATACATTGCTAAGTATGATCATTAACTTGCTAGTCTGTTATTGATTTTTTTAACTGAACTTGCTTGATTGTTTATCTTCCACTGATGCAATTTTGATCTTTTTTGCATTCCGTATTCTTATATTATGTATGTGAATAAGATATGCCCTGTTTTTCACCAGTAAATCTACCGAATAGCTTATTTATATTGAATTTTCGTTGTAGTGTTTTGTGTTGTGCCGTTGTGCGTAATCATGTAATCTCCCTGTAGAGTTTCTTTTTTTTTGAGAAAACGCAAAAGACTTGCGTTTCTTTGTATTGAAAAGATAGAGTTTGTTACAGCCTCCTAGGAGGAGCGATTACAGACAGTGATCTAAATCAATGTACGTCCCATGTTTGAGGCAGGATGGCACGCAGGCCACGGGCTCCCGCTCGTGCCCAGAGTGTAGCTTCATCCTTGATCTGTGCGATCAGCAAGTTGGTCGAAGGGGTCGCGCCATTAAACACGCAGTCGTTGCGATGCTTCCAGGTCATCCAAGGGATCAGCAGAGTAGCGGTGGTAAGGCCCTTTTTCATTGGCTTGGGCGTGTTCCGGCGCGCCGAGCGCCACCAGTCGGACAGGGATTCCTCGTTGGAGGGCGCGCTGCATGGCATGCGTAGCCAGGACAGGCTCTCGTGCCACACTTGTCTGGAGAAGGAGCATTTCAGCAGAAGATGCTGGATCGATTCGGGCTCCTGATCACAAAGTGGCAATGAGGCGTGGCAAATTTAGCGATCCGACGAGCGAGCGTCGGCCCAAAGAACGCCTCAGTGAAGCGAGCGATGAAAGAACTTGACACGCGGAGGTGCCACCGTTCGATTCGATTTTCCATGCGAGGCGAGGCCGAGCCTTGGAAAGTGGCGAGGTAGGCGGATTGCGCCGTGTAGTTGCCTGCCGCATTCCACTTCCAATGTAGGCGATCCGGCTCGGCATTGAGTGTTATGTGCTCGAGCGCGATCCAGGTGGTCAGGTACTGGCCGATCTCTCGGATGCCGAGAGTGCCCTGGATGTCTGATGCCCATTGGTGCGCTTGCAGGCCATCCACCACGGTCCTGCTCTTGCGGCGATTCTTCGGGATGAGGGCATGTAGTTGTGGCGCTAGTTAGAGATGGAAGCGTTAAGCCATCGGTCCTCCTGTAATGGCGGTGGCCGTTCCCGAGGATCATGGTGGTGGGCCGCGAAGAAGGCGCTCCGTGATGCAGGTGGAGGTCGAGGCGGACCATGCCGGGTGTCCGTCGCTTGCAGGGCGAACCAAAGCCATCCGGTATGCGAGGGCGAACTGTGCGCTCCAGTCATGAACTCCAAGTCCACCAAAGCGAGTTAGGCGGCGAGCCTTGCTGCCGATTAGCGTGTGATGTGCAAATGCGCCTGTGCGGCCCGCCCATAGGAATCCTCGTTGAATTTTTTCCAGGAGCTTGAGGATCTTCTTGGGCGGCGCGAGCACAAGGAGTTGATGGATGGGGATCGCACTTAGAACCGATTTAACGAAGGCAAGGCGTCCAGCTTTGTTCATGAGATGCGCCTTCCAAGTGGGGAGTTTTCCAGCAGTTTTGTCGACAAGGGGTTGGAGTTGTGCAGCGGTTGGGCGCCCAAGGGTGAGCGGGATCCCAGTGGTAGCCGAGCGTATCGCCGCGGTTAGGCTGACCAGGTTGGCGATGGTAAGGGGCAGCCATGTCGCCGTCAGATCCGATCGGCGTGGGTGCTCTTGAAGTTCACCCATAGGCCGGACGCTGACCAAATAGTTGCAGGATATCCGGACGGCGAGTGTGTCGCTTGTCGAGGTGGCGAAGAGTATGACATCGTTCGCGTCAACGAGAAGGGACGGAAGCGCTTCGGCGGTGCAGTTTTTGTAGCACGTTGAGCTCGGCGTATGGCGAAAAAGGCGTCCCAATGTGTCGACAAAGGCAAGCACGAAGAGTCGTGGGCGTCTGGGATCACCTTTGACGAAGCGCCAGATCGCGGTGTCGCCGCACCATTGAGGATGACCTTTGTGCTCACGACGATAGGAGAATGGCGATCCGGCCAAGGAAGCGGGCTGAAGCCATACCGACGCAAGACCTCAAAGAGGAATGGCGAGATACGGAGTCAACGCTGCGCGAGGTCGAGCTTCGGGAGAATGGCGGGGCGCCCAACAAGTGGAGAAGACGGGCCGATTGTCGGACGAGGACGAAATTGTCGTGTAGGCTTCGTCCCGGGATGAAAGCGTTCTGAATGGGGCTGACCAGCTCGTTCAGTTTGGGCGCAAGGCGGAGGGATAGCACCTTCGCAAAAATCTTGGCGACGAGGTGGATTAGGCTGATGGGCCTATAGTCGCCCAGCCCGGCTGCATCGGAGCGCTTTGGGATCAGCGTGAGCAATGCTTGGTTCAGGCAACTGAAGCCCCGCCCGCGGAGCGCGTAGAGCTGCTGGAAGACATGGACGAAGTCCTGCTTGACAACTGGCCAGCATGAGCGCAGGAATTCTGCGGTGAAGCCGTCCGGGCCGGGCGCTTCTTGTGGCCAAACAATAACAGCGACTGCCAAATCTCCTCATCGCCAAAGGCGTCCAGTCATCGAGGTTGGAGGCGCGATAAGGGTCGTCGAGGTTGAGGTGCACTCGCGAGGGTGATCCGTTCCAAGCCGGGAGTCAGCGCATAAACGCTGGCTGCCAAGTCGCCAGGATCGGTGAGAATGGCTCCCTCAACCGTGAGAGTGTGGATCCGGTTCTTACGCTTGCGATACGTGCATCGACGATGGAAGGAGGTGTTCGCGTCTCCATCCTTGAGCGATATAACACGTCGCAGCGTTGGCGCGAGTGCGCGGCTGGCGGCGAGGCGAGGTAGAGGAGAGCAATCGTCTTGAAGCCAATCCTCGTGTGGCGTCAATTGGCGACCCTCTTGGGCCGTGTCAAACCGCAGCAGCAGCTCGCGTGAGATCGCGAGCTGGTCGCGGATATTGCCCACGGTGCGCGCGCTCCAGCTCGTGAGCTTGCGAGCGGTGGCCCGCATGCGTCGCATGATGCGGCGAAACGGGTCCGCGTCATCCACGGAGTGCCAGGCGTCCGCGACCACGTCATGGAATCCCTCGACTCGTGTCCAGTAGTCCTCGAAGTGGAATCGCGGCGTCTTTGAGGTAAAGCGGCGATCTAGGAGGAGGGCGTGGTCCGAGATGGCCAAAGCCAAGCAGAAGGTGACACTCACCATGCTGCTCTTCCCAATCCGCGGTGCATAGGACGCGATCAAGGTGAACCAGAGTTGGCGGGGTCTGCTCGTTCGACCAAGTGTAGCGCCGGCCGTTTAGATATATCTCCTTGAGAGCAAGGTCGTTGATGACCCGTCGGAAGCGCCCCATCATGCGGCGGTTTAAGTTTCCGTTGTTCTTATCCTCGTCGCGATAGACCATGTTGAAGTCACCGCAAAGCATCCATGGGCCAGCACAGTTGGCGCGGACATCACGTATTTCCTGGAGGAACGCGATCTTGTCGTTGTCATGTTGCGGCCCATAGACGATAGTGAGCCACCAGGGGTTGGCGCGTGGGTAAGCGTGGCGGATATAGCGTGTTTGTGGTGGCGAGGGTTCTTTGATCATCGCCAAATTGCGCTTCGAGCCGTGAGAATACCGCCCATGGTGCCGATCGCGAGCAATGCAGCGTAATGGTCGTCGAAGTCCGAGCCAAGTGTCTCGAGGACAGTGGACAAGCCGATCAACTCCATTTTAGTTTCGGAGGCGAACCAGCGAGATGCGTTAAATGGGTACAATGGCGGCGGATAGCGGTCTGGCCGGTAGCAGCGTTGAGGCCGCGCACATTCCATACTATGATCTTCGGGGCGTGATCCATGGAAACATGGTCGACAAGGGAGGAGCGGGGCACGCGCTCAGACCTCGATCGGGCTACCGTTGATCACCGTGGTGATCGGCGCTGTAGATGGGTCAGCGGGGAGCTCGCGACCGACTAGGGCAGCGATGGCTGCAAGGACTGTCTTGGGGATCGGTGCGGCGAACAGGTTGTCGTAGGCCTTCATTGCTTCCGGTGTGATTGGCTCATCAACACCAACGATGCCCAGAGTGCGCAGTAGTTGGACCTGCGCGCGACGTTCGGCAGTGGGTGGCGCAGCCGCCTTGGACTTTGTTGTGGTCGCAGATCGCCCACGCCGTGGCGGCGCGAAGTTGAGAGGTTGCCTGCGTTGCTTGCGGCCTGGGGCGGGAAGAACAGGGTTGAGCTGTCGGGTGGCCGCGGCAAGGAAATCGCCCAAGGTCCAGTTTCCCGTCGGGGTGGTGCTCGGCCGGCAGCGGCGTAGCGTGACTGGAGGCGAGGCAAAGCGGGTCGCGCACCGAACGGCTGGTGTGGGCGGTGCGGGACGCACATCCTCGATGGTCGGGCCGGCGGTAGCCGTATCCAGGACGGGAGGTGGCCTGGGCAGGGTCGGCATGGGGTCATGGGCCGTCGAAGCGGCAGCGACTGGGCCTTGGGTGCGCTCTGGCGTGCTGGTGTGGGCTTGCCGCATCTCTTCCTGAGTATTGTCCATGGCAGTCAGTGCACGTCCGGGATCGGTCCTCGCCAAAATGGCGAGGCCAGCGATGGACAAGCGGCGCTTTGTCCCGACAACCAGTCGGCAATGACATCAACCTCTGGAGGCGGATAAGGTGGGCGCCACGGTTGTGAGTCGGGGACCTCATTTGCCACGAGGATATCTTGTCGGGATCCCGAGCGCAATGATTGGTGGGCGGTCCCGAATCAATTTGCGGCGCAGCGCTGCGTAATGGCGACAGGACGGGCGTGGTTGTGGCGGGTTCGACCTCTCTGGTGGGAGGCCGCACCGGCGTCGAGGAGCGGTCGGTGAAGCGGCGATACGCGTCCGTCCGTTAGGGGAGATCTGGCATTTGGGATCCACAATGATGTGGCGGTCCGGCCTCTGGAGGCGGGGCGCGGCCCAGCGTTGAGAACCCGGCCGGTAAGCAACGTGTCGCGTCGGCCGTGGGAGTGATCCTGTCGGCACAGGATCGTGATTTATGCAGCTTTGGCGATCATGACCAATCTTTGCCCGCTTTTTCTTTCCTCCCCTCTTTCCTCTTTTGGCTTTGTGACGAGGGCGATGGGCGTCATCCAGGGAGGTGGGCCAGGCATCCATGCGCCGGGTTGTAGAGCGTACGGGCGGCGGCGTTTGAGCCAAGCGCTGCAATGATTACGCCCGGACGATGATCGGCGGCAACAAGGCCGTCGGCAGCAATCTTGGCAGCGAAGAATGCGTCCGGCCGCATTCATCCACAACCATGCCGTCAAGACGTCCCTTCCCGGAAAGCGGGCGCCAAGACGGGCGAAGCGTTCGCTGCATGGCCAGCCTGGGCGGCTTCGTCGGGCCATGATCGGCATCGGTCGTCGCCACTATCGTTGCATGCTCATCTCCTCCCATCCGGCGAAGCCGCAGAGATCGGTGAAGCGCGAGCTCGGTCGATGGCGGAAGCGAACGAGGCGATAGCGATAAGATGCGTGAGAGTGGTGGCCGTAGGGCGGAGGGCGGTGCATCCGGGTGACCTCGACAATCTCGGCGTGGCGGCCTTGGCGGATGCCGGCGAGGTCGTCTTGTAGCGTCCGGAGAAAGGCGGGAACGTGGCGAGTGTCGTGGAGCGGCGTCTGCGGGTGGAGGCGCTCTACCCGCATACACTGGATCCGAGGATGTGCTCCGCCGTCGCTAGATGCCAGGCCTGGGCGGGGATGCCACGGAGCTCGAGCTCAACGCGGTATTCGAACCCACCGGAGCCGGCATGGGCAAGCTTGCACCATGGGCGTAGCGACAGCGAAAAGCGAGGGCATCGGATGTAGTGGTCGCCGTTCATGCGGTCCTTGGAGGCGCGGGAGCCGAAGATGATCAGGAAATCTTCAGGCTTGTGGAGGTGGGTGGTGAAGTCGCCATCTTGAAGCGAGCGTGGTGCCTGAGGCCTTGGCGACATCGTCAGCGGACACACGGGGCTGAGTACCGTGATGGTGGCCACCATCGCCGATTGAGCACCTCCTTCTGCCTCCTCCATCTCAACGGAAGCGCGACATGATGATCTGCGCTGGCTCGTGGCGCTCACGTCGGCGTGACCGAGCGAGTAGCTGGGCGCAGCGCGCGTACAACCAGGAAGCGAGGCGCGCTGGGCGCGGCGATCCATTGGGGCGTGGGTGGAGTCCTGGCGGCGCGGTGCTGCCGTCCGTGGGGGCGGCGGGTGAAGCGCGACCGCGCGGCGGTGGAAGTCGCCTGACCCGGAATCGTGGCGGAGATGAGGCATCGCCCGGGCAGCCGAAAGTCGTTAGTGCGATCAGACGGGCCGCGGTGGCAATGGAAGCAGGCGAGCCGGCGAAGCTCGGGGGATGGCTGCAGCTTGGCGCCGCGGGCGAGCTCGGCTCGAGCTCACGGGCAGGCCTTCATCGGTTCTTCGTAGCCTTGGTAGCCCTCGGCGTCCACCCTGGCTCCATACGAGATGCGATGAACCTCCGAGCGGGGCCCGAGGCGGGCGGAGGCAGGCAGCCTAGGGGCCGCCAGCCTTGAAGCAGGCCCGGCGCCGTGAGGCCCGTGGGTGGAGTCTGGCGGCGTCCATGTAGGAGGCGGGAGGGCGCGCCATCAGACCAGTCGAGACCAGCGGCTGCCCCGAGGAGACGCGCTCGCCGGGAGAGGAGTGGAGTGGGTGAGGCGCCATGGCAGGAGTGAGGGGAGGCTACCCGGCGTGGAGGCGGCAATGGCCCGGGGCTGGTGGGGAGGAGAGCTAGGGGAGCGGGAGAGCTAGGGGAGCCATCCCATAAGGAGAGCTCTCCAGGAAGATAATTGCGCACAACTTTCTTATCTAGTTTTCTCCATAGGACGTCTTATTTCCTACTTTTGCTTAAATGCGTGAATTTCTGCTAATTCATCAGCATCTAGTTTTCCTTTAAGGAGTTGATGTTTAAGCTTTCACATGGATAGAATGAGAATGTGAATGTTTTAATTAAAGTTTGTATTTTATAAAATTTCTGTGTGTCCGGTGTTCAGTTTTATGAGCTTACTGAACCCATTAATGAGAATGTGTTGCTTGTAGGACACTGAAGCAAGTGGGTCCAGTGAAAGCCCTGAAGGAGAAGCTGCACATCAGGATAATTTTGTGGCCTTGTCCAAATTAAAGGTTAGCAGCTGCTGATTACACTTGTGTTTATGTGACCACATATTGCTGGCCATCATTGAACTAAGTCATAGCATATATCCTTTTTCTCAGTTGAAAGATTTGGCGTCTCCCGTTAACGTGAATCTCGGGCAGCACTTTACTAAACCTCCATCCCGTTATTCTGAGGGTGCATTGGTCAGTAATAACCTACGGTTTGGATTTTTCACTTGTTGTTGCTCTTATAATTGTACATGCCTGAAATAAGAAGGTTTCCTTAGTATTGGTTTGTTCTGTAACCTAAGATTTTCACCGCGTGCCTTGTAATCTCCAGATAAAAAAGATGGAGGAACTTGGAATTGGAAGGCCGTCTACGTACGCCTCTATAATGAGGGTGTTGCAGGTAGCGTAACGTGCTACTTATTGTTATGCCCAAAATACATCACATTCCCTTTCTAGAATGTCCATTTAGCTCTTTCTAGTATATCTGATGATTTCTGAGTCGAGTCTCTGAATGACATGTTTGGGTTAGTTGGCTCATGTAGTTGCCCCTCAACTGCTGCATATGTCCTCATGCATGTCACAGTTGACTTTTAGGTTGCTGGGAAAGCGACTTTTTTAGTGGTCTGCAACACGGGTTCGATTTTCTAGAACTGGCCTACTCTTTTGAGTTCTGGCACAGACTAGATATATAGGTATTATGTTTTGATAACAATAACACATGGCCAAGACCAGTAGTTGAGAAGGGCCTATGGATTCACCATATGCCAATTTGTAGTTTCATTCATTATCATCGGCCGTACTTTCTTAATTCATTATCATTATCAACTACTTCTGCGAATGGATAAGAGTTTTTGCCATACTTGTGCCATCCAGGACCGGAAATACGTGACAATAAAAAGTCGAGTTCTGCACCCTGAGTTTCGTGGTCGAATGGTATGTTCTTGTTCCTGATGCCATCTTCACCCTTCTACAAAGATCCTGTTTGGTCAAAACAACCTCTGTTCTGATTGCCATCTGAAACCATTATGTTGATTTGCATAGAAATAATGTCTGACAGTTAAGTGCATTGTTTTTATATCATATTATCTCCACTTCCAGTGCATTTGTATGCATTTTACCAACGCGTCATCTACTCATCTTGTCATTGTACCTTTATTACTCCTTTTTATGTCTCTAAGATGACAAAGATGGATTAACTCACTAAAAGCATACACATATTGCTCTGCAAACCATTTGCTCATTACAACGTTATACATTTCATGGTTTTGAAATCTTCACCTGTTATTTCATTTTTCTGCTGTTTAATTTTGTTGCATATTGTTTTAGACTGTGTTTTAGGGTATTCTTTCAGTTCACCTAGCTGAGGTTGCACTATTTCCAGTTTTCTTGTGCCTGATATTTCAGCTTTCTTGTGTCTTTTAATTTTAAATATGCTCAACCATATGTTTTTTCAGGTCTCAGCATTTCTTTCACATCTTTTCTCTGAGATTGCCGATTACAGCTTTACTGCTAACATGGAGGCGGAGGTACTAAACACTTTCCAACCTATAGCTTATCTGTACATTTTGTATGTGCTTGTTCTTTACCATGGTTTCAGAAACCAGCTTATCTAGCGGCTTAGGCAAATATGAAATTCCAGGAAATCTGCAGGTTGATTTCAGTAGAAAGTGAGATCCACATACTTTGAAAGAAAGGTTACACTATGCTCATAGTTCTTTTGTTGCTTTAAATAATACTATCAACAATATTATTTAGAAACGTGTAACTGGTTCAAAATATGCAAAATTGAGTGGTTTTGGCCTGCTGTTACCCCTGGTTCAGCCAGCAATATGGCTGCAGAATGAATAATTTTGGAATTGTGATTCTGAATCCATATAAGAAAACTTGTTATGGCAAGGCTACAGAGTCATGATGGAATTCTACCATAGGGCTATGATTTATAAAGCCCGTCTGGAAGCCCAATTTTGATCCTAATAAAGGCTTAAATTACAGGCCCGTGAATAAATTAGTCCGGGCCTTTCAAAATTTGTTTGGATCCCCTGTTTTAGTGGAGCCCTGGTCCGCCATATGTCCTCGATACATCAGGAAAGTAATAATTTGGTAGGTAGAGGTACGTCTGGATATAAATATGACAAATATCGGGATCTTGGCGCGGGGATGCCGGGCGACTGTGGCGGCGATGGGCGGGTTCCTGCGGATCTGGCGGATATGCAGGAGGGCAGTGGAAGACTAGCCGTGGCTGGCGGGCGGCCGGCAGCAGAGCAGCGGTGGCTAGGGTTGGGAGAAGGAGAGGCGCGAGGCGTCGGTCTCGTGGGTTGCAAAGCGGTTCGCTACTGTGGCACTTGGAAGGGCATTGGAATGTAATAACGAGCAACTTCCGCTCCTGGTTTTTGTGAAGCTGGGCTGGCGTAGCTCCTGGAAATTGCACTGCGGGGGGAATTGCTCCGCGGAGCGGGCTTCGTGGAGCTGTGGCGTTCGGGCCAGCTTCCCGCCCACTTCTGGAGAAGCGTGGAGCAGGAGAGCTTCGAGCGGGCCCTTGGTTCTGTGTTTAACTTCAGGATTCCCATTTACAAGCCAACTAAATACCTTGTATCCAAACGACATTTACAAGGGCAAAGGAATACAAATGTATACTCTAGTTTTTGGTGGTGCTCAGTAAAATACTGGGGCATGTGATTTACAGGTTTGCAAGTTTTATGGTTTCCCAAGCGGAGCCTAACGGATAGCCTTTTTCCTTAAAGAGGATTATAATCATAAATTCATAATGGAACCCAGGGTACAGAGTCAAGATGAATTCTACCTTAAGGCTATGATTCTTAACTGGATTGCCCTTTTCCTTAAAAGATGAGTATGGGGATGATTTGCGAATAGGAGATGTGGGAATGTAAAGTTTTTTCTTTCTGTTGTTAACAGTAAGTAACTAAGCATGTGAGAATTCAGTTGTTGTAATAATCCTATTACTGTTTCTTTTTCTGCACATAAACAGCTAGACAATGTCTCTGCTGGTTCAACTGAATGGAAGGGCCTCCTGACAGATTACTGGGAACGATTCAGCAAATACTGCACAGATGCTAGTCAATGGGATGTTAGAAAGGTAATTTTATTTGTGGTTTCTGGGAAAATCTGTACCCTGGCACTAGAAGTTTTTTCACCTAGAATAACTACTTGCACGGTGCTATTGCTCAATGTTTTTTCCTGAATGTAGCAAATTTTGCGTTTCTTCCAGGGATACATAAAAATGATAAGTTTTGGGCTGAGATCATTCTCTATGCCTACGGGTGCATCTTGTTTTGGATGGATAGTTTTCATTATCGGATGAAATGCTTTCTATCACGGACGTGGCTGTTCTGATCCTGAGTTGTAAAATAAATAAGAACTGATTTTTTTTGTACCGAACTTTGAGAAATGTTTTGATTGGTTACAAGTTTCATCGCCAGATGGCATTTGTGGAAAACGTGGGGGGAAAAAACGATGCTCCAAAACAAAATCATTTTTATTTTATTTTACTGAACACCTGAGCTCGGATCAGAACAGCACTTTCGTTTCTATCACCCAAGTAAATCACAGTTATAGAGTATTCTTGTCCAAACAAAAATTCATTTATATTACGTAATTGCCATTTTTCCAGTGCTCATTATAATATTATGGTAACAGGCTTATAGATGTACAAAGTAAGATGTAGTCAGCTCACTGACCACCCCAGGTAAATGGCATACTGGTCCTAGCTGGGATTGCTGAACCCCCAGTAGGTTGCTGAATCCCACCCATTTTAGCATGTCTAATCCTTTTGATAGAGATCATTGTTAGTGTTTAGCAAATACGGAGTAATATGTTAATATGTTACCATATTATCTTACAGTTACTTCTAAGTATTGAAATTTGAATCTGGATTTGAATTACCAACCTCGTTGCAGGTAGAGAGAATGCTTGAAGAGAAATTCCTTCCTATCCTCTTTCCTGACCTTGACACCGATAGTAGGGTTTGCCCTAGGTAATGCATACCATCATCGTACCTTGAATGTATTTTATGCTGTTTAGGAAGTTCAAATATTAATGCTGGCCATTTCCCAAACATAAATGTTTGCACAATTCGTACATGTTCATTTGGCAAGGGAAATAGGATGTTACCCTATTATGCAATGTATTAACCATGTTTCTTCCTTAATACAAGTACTTAACATGCTTGCTGAATATCTGCAGTTGTTCTGAAGGGACCCTGAGATTTAAAGTTAGTAGGTATGGCAGTGAAGGCTATTTTATAGGCTGTGACCGACATCCGAAAATGCAAGTATGATCTTTTATCCCTACTAATGAATTAAATGCCTTGAAGTTGGGGCTCAATACCTGCTGCAATTCTTGTTTTCTCTTGTTACAAGTTGTAGTTCCCACTGCAGTTTCTTGATTATAATAGAGTTTCGTCATATCTTTTGTATGAGGATAATGCAATCATACCTAATGACTAAACTAACTATGATAGGTACATCGCCCGCACATTATCAGATGAAGATGACGAAAATGAAACCTCCGAGGAAACTCCGAAGTCTTTTGAACCTCGGTTACTTGGTGTCAAGCCTGATACAAACGAAAAGGTTTTTTCAGTCTGTATGGTATCTTTTTTTTTTGCGACTAGTCTGTATGGTATCTGGCTTTATTTATTTCTCAGGAACCAAGTGTATAACATTTTTGCTCGTTCTACAGGTCTTCTTAAAACAAGGTCCTTATGGTTACTACATCCAGGTTGGAGAGGATAGGAAAGGAGCGTCCCAGAAAAGGGCTCCTATTTCCGAGGTAATTATTACGGCACTTTGAAAATTGTCCTTCCATAAACTTACATGCAAATATCTTTTAAACTACTTTTCAGGTCAAAGATATTAACTCTATCACCATCGAAGATGCAATTGAGCTATTGCAGTATCCAAAAGTTCTGGTATGCTTTTCTATAGATTTTAACATTCTGTACGCGTTGTTCAGTTGAATCATGACAATATTGTTGTTAACAGGGGAAACATCCTGATGATGAGCATCCTGTACTTATGACACATTCTAAAGCTGGATTTAGCGTCCGGCACAGGAGAAGCCTTGCTCCAGTGCCAAAGGTACGTGTTGTTGTATTATTATAATGTTTTTATCATCTATGCCAGAAACAATATGAAATGGGATTCCCATGTTGGTGGCATTGTTGTCAACTGGTTACAAATTTTTATAATAAAAAATCATATGCAGTTACATTTATACAGTTCTCAGTTTGGACTTTCTCATTGCAAGTCTAACAATGCCTTGAAAATGACTGATGGCAGACTCACGACCCAAAGAAGGTTACACTTGAGCGTGCACTGAAGTATCTGACGGGTAAAAATGTCAAAAGTTTGGTCGACCAAAGGGAAAAACTAACAAAAATGCAGAACCCATTGAATGGCATTAAGTGATCAGCTGTCACAGATGCAGATGCAATGTCGAAACTTGCACAGGCTCCGAATAACAAAGGTCAATTTCAAGCTCGTGCACAAAATTCAGAGTGGATCAGTGGTAAGAATGAGCAGTCAGTACTTATTCAACTGGTTATGTGTGCCTAGCTGCTGCCGATAATTCCCGGCAATGCTTTTTGATGATGATGGGCCTCCATGCGTGAAAGGACAGCTGGTCAACTAATAAGCATATAAAACATGTGCGCATGCGCTCATGTCTTTTGAGTTGTATTTTTTGCTGTATTTCTCCATAATCCCTCATAAAAGAGAGATGGTATACACGCAGATGAGCAACATCTCTCTGTGCTTCATTCTTTTATGGGTCAGCGTCAGCAGCTGTATAGAAAACACAGATGACGGGCACCTTACCAGATTATATACACCCATAGTTTTTTTTTTTGCCACTAACATTTTGTAGCATCCTTAAGCTGCTAATGTCATCATAAAATCCTGTGGTCGATTCAAGTGGCCACCCTTTTGTTTCTTTGCAAATGTATCCTGCCGCAGCAAATAATGTAAAATTTAAAGTTTTAGTGGCTTGGTTTAGTGGTCACTGATTGTTGGTTTATACTAGTACCTGACTTGTAATTGTACTAGCATATTCTTGGGCAAAGGAGAAAGGACTATTGAGTGCTCGCCGCATTTGATGCCAATTAGTGACATGATAGCTCATAAATCAGTACGCCATTTTTTCACATTGGTGCATCGTTTGCATGGTTGGATACTTGTATTTCACTTAAAAGACTGCCTTTATTTAAAGATGACAAAGGAGAGCTGGTGATTCAACAGCCGTATAAATTAACCTTACCTGGACTTTGCCGATATTCATCTATACCATACCAATCAATCATCTTTACAAGTTCATGTACATTGTCCCTTTCATGGTTGTGACTTGTGAGGTTGAGCAGCCATGGTGTGGCAGTAGAGAACATTTCATGTCTTATGTTTGGGAGGCATCGAGGAATACGGGAACACTAACCGCTCATCGTACACGAGGCAATGCTTGGCCTGTTCATGTTGCTCGCTGCTTCTGCCCTCTTGTTGGTGTGGTGCGAGGAAATATAGTTCTACTAGATCATTGATGGCGCGCGTTGCCGCGCCCCTCCATTTTGACAGTAAAATGTTATGGAGTTGCAAAGTATGTGAAGGGAAGTTCAAGTCAGTAATAGTGATGTTTATATACACAAATTATTCTATATAAATATGAATTTTACAGAGATATATAATAACTAATGTATAAACAGGAGCAAATTTGATCTTTTGGAAAACTTTAAATAACATTTTTGAGTTGTTTTAAAGATTCAAGCTCCGTGGAGTCTGCAAGCAAAAACGTAGCTCTCGGGCTTTGTATCCATGAGACTTCTTGGATGACCCAACCACAACCCACTCTAGTTATCCTCTGCCTTGCCGAGACCCGTCCATTCTTAACAACATAAATGGAGATATGGAGAAATATAATATGGAATTCAACAAGAAAATATTATATATTGTTACAAACAATGATAAAATAACCAGTAAAATGATTGGTTTAGTTACCCGATCTGATGAAAGCACTCTAAATCAAACATAGCCAATCCATCAATCAGATTTAAGACCTTGCAAGCAACTTTGAGGTCTTGCAGAGTTCCACACACCATGGAAAGAAGTTTGATAGGATGGAGCGGAGACTCGCAATATGCAAATGGTGGTTATGGAAATTAGGTGCTATTTCCTATATATCCATGGATGGAGTGTAAGTTCCCATTTAACAGATCCACTATGTGCTATTATCATTTGAAATGTAGGCAACTCAATTAACATTTGTATTGTGTGAAATTATGGTAAAAAATCTGAAAACAACGATAGAATTGAGAATACAGAAAGTAAATTGAGCACTACCAGATGCATATCAACTTATAGAGTCCACAGTCATTGTGTGTTGCTTTCGAACATTGATAAACCTGCACCAAGAAAGTAAATCGAGCACTACAAAAATGTGTACTCATTCCTATAAAACAGTGACATTAACATAAATTTAGATAGAGAAGAAACATATAACCATACCACTTCCACTAAACTAAGATAAATGAAGACAAGTTGTTAAATTTCACAGATATGCAAACAAAGCTTGTTGTAAGGAATATCAACATATAATTAAAATTTATATAGAGAACAAAACCCATACTATCAAGGCTAAACTACTGGACCTACCATGAATTTAAATCTCTATATCACAGGTGAAAACTAACCTGTTTAGTTAGTGCAAGAATTTCATCAGCACATCTATTAGATGGTCTCTATGATGCATTAGTTGGCATATCCTAAAAAAGAAAAGGGATACACAATTCTCGACTGGACATAGCAGTGACTTTTATTTCCAGTCAGCGTATTTCGTAACCACATATGACATGGATACATAAATGTTTGTACTCATTGAGCCTGAAAGGAATCATGCTATCACACTATTTCACTTACAGTGGTACCTCGTGCTAACAACACATTTCTTCACCAAAGCCATCTTCAAAACTTGGACCATCAAAACAATAAAGAATCAACTCACCTATTTTCACATGCAAGTCCGCATCCAAACCAATACTTGTGTTTATTTAAAAATGTTACCAGAATACAGGAAGAGAAGAAACATATTTCTTGAAGTTTCTAAGCAATCACATTGCGCAAATTAGTAAAGATAACGTCAAAGTGTTGTGGCTGTGTACAGAGAAATAGAACATAATACAAGCCAATGAATGTATGAGATAGATTGGAACTCACTGTTTCTCCAGATGGGACTTCCATTCCAATTCCTTGGTCTGCAAAATAGGAAAGCTCTTTTAGTGGAACTTGCAGAATCACAATGCGAATACTGTATAAATAAATTCTCGCGCCGAACGATCAGTTTCGGCAATATTATGTGTGTCTGCTACTCAAGATAAAAAAACTTATGAAAAATAACATTACGTTTCTATCTTTCACAATTCAAATAGGAGCATATGTAAGGAGATAGAAGGGCTTGCAGGAAATATAGTTTGGTTGGGTTCGGTAATACCAATGGGCCTCTCCATCATATGAAAATAAGTTAGCTGGATAGATACAGAGAATTGATATTTCTATTATGACTTATGTCTGTCAGCAAGTCGCATTGTAGACCACTGGGTCTGTCCATCATATAAAAATAAGTAAATTGGATAGATACAGATAATTGATATTTCTTTATGACTTTATGCATGTCTGCAGTATTTCTTCAACTGTCGGACTATTATAGAACCAAACACACTATAATCTGAAAGCTCTTCATGCAATGATACAAAGAGTAAAATTAACTTGTAGTTGATAAAATAACTGGGGCAAACTTACTAATAGTAAACCTGATATATTTATCCCCTGTTTACCATACTTTTCAGGAAAAGGATGTTAAGTCTATTGGCTCAGTGTTATCAGAAGGAGATCAATCCAACCAGATTTCTGTACTTTTCAAAATTTGACATGCATGGATGCACACGAAACAATGGTTGAAGAAAAAGGACCAGTTTTTGACGTGCATCCTGTGACATCTTGTTTGAAGAACTAACAAGAAAGAAATCTCACCTCCTTTGTCGATTAACTGTTTTTCCGTGTGGGTGTGCTAAAACTTGTTTTATCAAAGATTCAGCAACCTGAAGGAAAACGACACAATGAACAAGATTTTACTATTACTTCTAACAATACGTGTTTGATCTGATTATAAAAATAAACGAGCCATTGCTGCTGCCACGAGCATGAGGCGTCACCATAGATTGTGTGTTTTATTTCCATGGAAAGCACGCCAGCTTTTTTTTTACAGATCCCTTAAACATCTCAAGAACGCGACGCATATTACAACAGGAAAGTTAAGGAGATGCGAAGATGTGACTCCATACCCACTTGGACCTACCCTCCTAGGGAAGGCACGGCTGGCGTCGAGGGAGCGCGGGGAATTGCGGCCACCATCTTGGACGATATAGCCTGCCAGTGAACGCCGTAGGGTTGGCGCCGCCTCCTACCGATGGAGATCGGGTGGGGAACAGGCCGCCAGAGGAGCAGAGAGAGAGGGAGAGAGAGGCTTCAGATCGGCTGGGTTCGTTGACAGAAATGAATCTGAGTTGGGCTGTCGTGCACAAGCCCAATCAACCAGCACGCTCCGATTTTTCCACCGGAATAGCATCCCTCAACTGACACTCAGCCCACTTAGCGGGAGACGGGTGCCAACGGAGATCGAACGACCAGGATTGGCTAGATCATAAAAACAGACGGCTCTGGATGCTGATAGCGTGAGAAGGCTGGGAGGGTGCTCAGTTTTAATGTATCTAAATGGGGACTAAAACGCACGGTGAGAGAGGAGGCGGGCAACAGACCGTAGGAATGCTCCCAAATGTTCTTCATGTCTCTCTCAAATCCTAACACCAATATCCTCAAGTCTCACACAATGGCATTAGAGCAGCGAGTGGTGGAGCCGTCTCAGTTAGGGTCACGAGGAGAGCATCCATCGCCGTTGGCCCCCAACTGCACATACAAAAAATAACAAAGTTTCAGATTCTGCTCAAGCAGTGCATGATTCCCCGTTGGAGATGCTCTAAACCGATAGTATGTAGCAAGAGAGAGAGAGAGAGAGCAAAGGGACAAATTAACACTGCATGATTCCCATCCGAGCGCCTCACATGCCACAAAACAATGACCACAAAAACCAGGCCCACCAAACAGCAACATATTGAAGCATTAAACACACTGGGACCCACATGTTAGAGAAACAAGGGTGTTCGATGGCCTCAGTGCGATCGTAGCCAGTTGCGCGTAAACTATAGAGGAATTTGTTTATAAATATTCTCATAAAGTTTCAGATTTTAAAATATTGTTTTGCTATGTTTTCTTGCGGGATGTAGCGGGGGTGCACCAAGCTGGATGTAGAAGAACCGCTTTGCTGACTGCTCGCCACAGTTGATGCCAAATGGTGACATGATAGTACGTGAATCAGTACGCCGCTTTGCTGACTGCTCGCCACAGTTGATGCCAAATGGTGACATGATAGTACGTGAATCAGTACGTCGATATCTTTTCACATTGCTGCATCCTTTTCCTTGGTTGTTGGATCGGACTAGATACAACTAAATGCTATTCCATTAATTAAAGTCGACAGAGGAGAGATGCGACGATTTCCTTATTTATAGTCGACGATGGAGAGCTGGTGGTTCAACAACGGAGAGAAATTGACCCTTCCTGCACTTTGGCACTCACGCAGATCATACTAATAATTTATGCAAGTTCATGTAGATTGTCTTGCTAATGGATGCGAGATTTGGGCAGCCAAGGTGTGGTAGTAGAGCACAGTTCATGTCTATGTTTGGGAGGCATCGAGGAATACGGCGACACACAATACCCCAGATACACGAGGAAATGCTTGGCCTGTCCATGTTGCTCACCGGTTCTGTCCTCCTGCATGCTTGGTGCCAGCTGCAACTCGATCCAGTCATGTGGATGGCACGAGAATCCATCGTGGTTTAGACAACCCCAAACGTGCATTTCTGTTTGTGTGTGTACTGATGTGATTAGATGTAGTTCCGTAGGAACTAAAAATGTAAGATGCGCACAAAACGTGAGTAGCAACAGAGAGGGAAATAGACCATCTAGAAATTTCCCCAAATGTCTTTGTTCATGTCTTCTCAATCCCCTCCAAAATACAGTACTAGTAACACCCAAGATCAACAAGTCTCACAACATGGTATTAAAGCAGGTCAATCTTGTGTGATATTACTAGTTTACCACGACGAGTGAGCACGGTGCTGTGACGCCGGGAGCTGCGACTTGTGGAATCGTCCCAGTTAAGTTGTGCACAAGGTCAGGGGGGAGCATCCATCGTCGTCGACCCCCAACTGTGTTGTCCGCCGGGTAGCACGCGCGGGACGTCAGATTTGTGTCTCCCGGTGCCTGTTGCATTGCCGTTCTTTGAGGCTGCCAGTGCTACTGCACCAGTCGGCCGGCCGGATAGCTGGGTATCCAATTGATTGCAAGTAGTCCTGGCCATGGGCAGCCCGGCCCGGAAAAGCCCGACCCGGCCCGGCCCGACGCTGCTCCCAGGCCGGGCCGGGCCTAGATTTTGAGCCTGAAGGCTGGGCCCAGGCCCATCGTTCTCGTGTTTTCCTAAGGCCGGGCCGGGCCGGCCCGAAGCCCGATGGGCTTTTACGTGTTCGGGCTGGGCTCGGACCCAGAAAACAGGCCCAATGGCCGGGCCGGGCCTGGGTTTTTTGCGTCAGGCTTGGCTAGGCCCGGCCCGAGGTATAGCGCTAGCTGATTGATACCGGCACGTGTATCTAGTACTTTCTCCGTCCCAAAATAAGCATCTCAACTTTGTACTAGCTCTAATACAGAGTTGTATTAAGTTTGAGACAATTATTTTGGGACGGAGGGAGTACATCACCAGGATTTGGCTACGGTGTGGACACTGTGGAGTACAAGTACAGTTCAGTCTCTGCATGCAATTAGTACAAGCATACCTTATGGAACTTAAGTCCTTGTGGAACTTGTGTGGGATAAAGTTAAAGATAAGTTTTTTGGTAAGGGTTGACTAGCTGCATGAAATGCTCAGTAAGCAATAACATTTACAAATAATCCTCAAAGCCCCCAAGGGTACTCTTGAGACTAACCTGATTAAATTGTTGGGGACTGAAAACTATATTAGTTGGGCGCAGTACGCTTAGTAGTAGTAGTAGTAGTTGTTGTATTCTTATCATTATACTTTTTAAGACCAGAAACAATATGAAATGGGATTCCCATGTTGGTGGCGTTGCTGTCCACTGTTACATTTCTTATAATAAAAATCATATGATGTTACAATTATACAGTTCTCAATTTGGACTTTCTCATTGCAAGTCTAACAATGCATTGAAATTGACTAATGGCGGACTCAAGACCCAAAGAAGGTTACACTTGAGCGTGCTCTGAAGTATCTGACGAATAAAAATGTCAGAAAGTTTGATCGACCGAAGGGGGAAAACTAACAAAAATGTAGAGCCCGTTGAATGTCATTTTTTTTGTGGTGGAAATGGCATTAAGTGATCAGTTGTCACAGATGCAATGTGGAAACTTGAACAAGCTCTGTATAACAAAGTTCAGCGTCTTCAGGGGGAAGACTGACCCTACTCAACTCCTCCCTTACTAGTATCATCTTTTATTACATGTCTATGTTTATGCTTCCTAAGAAGGTTATTGACAAACTAGACAAGCATAGAAAAAAATTCTTACGGCAAGAGACTGATGGTGCGTGAAAAGATATCACTTGGTCAACTGGTCTAGAATATGTAGATCTAAGAATAAAGGAGGATTAGGAGTTAAAGATCTACATAGACAGAATATTAGTCTACTCACCAAGTGGTGGTGGAAACTGGAAACTGAACAAGGCCTTTGGCAGGATGTGATCCGTGCTAAATATTTCAGAAATGATACGGTATCCTTGGTGAAAAGTAAATTTGGGGATTCCCCCATTTGGAAAGCTATTATGAAAGTGAAGGATGTGTATTTGGCTGGAAGAAAAGTGATTTTGAATTCTGGTAATGTTGCGGTATGGAGCGACCCTATCAGGGTGATACTCCTATGGGATCAATTTCCTACCTTGTACATCATTTGCAACTATCAGGAAATCACGGTTGATGAGTTTAGAAACTTCGAGGGCAACGATCTCTTTAGAAGAAACCTACATCCTCCCCTTACGGATCAGTGGAACGATCTCGTTAAGGTGGTAAACTCCTGGCATTTATCTGATGAACCTGATCAGATTAGCTGGGCTTTGGGCAAAAAAAGCAAATTCTCGACCAAATCGGTCTACACTTATTTGGAAAGACACTTGGCTGGGTGCGATTACAGGTGGATGCGGAGAGCTAAGATTCCCTTAAGATTCAAATATTTCTTTGGCAATTGTTTCAAGATGCGATTCTGACTCGTGAAGTCATGAAGAGAAGGAATTGGGCAGGCAATCCTAGATGCTCGTTCTGCAGAGATGTTGAAACTTCGCAACATCTTTTTTTCACTTGTCCTGTTGCTCGAGTGGTTTGGAGGACGGTTGGGTGTGTGTTGGGCACATCTCTGTGCCCGAACAACATCTGGCAATATTTTTCCTGGTGTTACATATTCCTACCTGATGGGGCCAAGTTTTATACCTTTGGTTTGGCAGCCGTATGCTGGGCTATCTGGAATTGTCGCAGCAGGACTACTTTTGAACGAAAACTACTTAAAACCCCATTTAATGTGGTGTATGCTGCTTGTGGTTTTTGGCATCTTTGGGGCAGGTTTGATGGCTGGTGATGATCGGGAGGCCATGGAGCGTGGTGCCAAGATGCTCAGGTCGAACGCTTCAACTATGATGAGAATCTGTGCGACTCAACCCAAAGCAGCGATGGATTGATGCTTCTCGCTGACGCTACGATCTTACTTTTGCCAGGATAGTTGTCCCACTCCTGCGCGAGTGTTCTTCCTGCTCGTTTGTGAGCCTTGGGGTTTATGAACTGTTGTTGGCTTCCTTTGGAGTTTCAGCCTTTCTGTTTAGGTCCTAGTGGTTTGCGTGATCGATGGTGTCACTGGATTTTCGCCCCACATTGGGCTGCTCGATGACGAGTGCCCATGGTGGGTTTCCTAGTGATGCGTTGGACTCGCTTTTTTCCCTTTCTAGTTTCCTTTATCCGGTTCGATGTGGGGTATTTGGTCACTGAACTATGTGTATTTCCGTTATGAATATAATGGAAAGGGGTTAAGGCCTGGTTCAAAAAAAAACAAAGGTCAGTGTCAAGCTCGTCACAAAATTCTGAGTGGATTAGCGCTAAGAATGAGCAATCAGTACTTATTCAAGTGGTTATGTGCACCTAGCTGCTGCCGGTAATTCTGGTAATGCTTTTTGACTATTATATGGGTCTCCATGCGTGAAAGGACAGCCGGTCAACTAATAAGCATATAAAACATGTGCGCAGGCCCCTCCTCCTCATCCCCCTCTTCCCTTCCTCGCAGCCGCCGGGCAAGCCCAGGGCGCCAAGGATGGTGGCAGCGGGGCCTCGGTTGCCCTGCATCTGCGTGGGGAACCCCGGATCTGGAGTGGCGGCTCCATTGGCAAGGCACGGCCGGCTAGCAGCCATGCAGGCAGTGGATCTGGTGTCCCAGCCACGCGGGCGGCGATATCCGGTGGTCGTTGGCGGCCGATGGCGGCTTCTGCGGCGGTCGGTGGGCGCAATCTGGCGCCTCCCCTCCTCCATTCGGCGTCTTGGCGTCGGCTGGTCGGTCGCTTCCTCTTGGTCATTGGTTTTTGTCTGAGGCGCTGGTGGTGGCGGGGATCTAGTTGAGGCGAAATCCTGGCCGGCCATGACCGCGGCAGCGGCGGCCTGAGGTGCCGTTCCCCTCATGGGCGTCGGTATGGACTGATCTCCTCACTTCACCTTCCCTAGGTCTCTCGGTAGCCCTAACTGTTAGGCGGCGGCAGCTCATGGCGCCGTTCCCTTCTTGAAGGCGCCCGCTTTGGGAACCTTGGGGTTGGGTGGCGCTTGTGGGTGGTGGGCGGCGGCGGTGGTGCGGCCCTATCCTAGCATGGATTCGTCCGTTGCTTGGATATGGACTCGCGTAGGTGGAGGTCGTCGGCTGGCGTCGTGGTGGCGTCAATGGCGGAGGACCTGCCAAGGCTCGCGTAGGTGGAGGTCGTCGTTTGGCGTCGTGGTGGCGTCGATGGCGGATGACCTGCCAAGGTTGTCACCTCAATTTGCTCTGCAGATGGACCAGTGGAAGATGGCGGCGACGACGTGCGTCGAACCGGTTTGAGCCCCGGACCCGGCAGATGGCTTGGTCGAGGCCTCCGGCTTTAGATGTTAGGCTTAGGTGAGAGGTCTGGGTATGTGGCCTAGTTTGCACCCCTTCATCATTTGAATAGGAGTAGCAGCAGATGTTGCCAAGATGACGGATTCAGGCATATTGTTGTTGTACTTTGTAAGGTCCTCGAGAATAATCAGTAAAATGGCCGCATGCATCTCCCAGTTGCAGAGGACGGGGTCATCCTCCTTTTCCAAAAAAAAAAAAACATGTACGCAGGTGCTCATGTCTTTTGAGTTGTATTTCCTGCTGGATTTCTTCGTAGTCCCTCGTATAAAAGAGAGTATATACACGCAGACAAGCAACATTTCTATGTGCTTTATTTTTATGTGGGTCATCGTCAGCAGGTGCATAGAAAATACAGATGACGAACAACTTATCAGATAATATACACCCATAGTTTTTTTTTGCCACATCCATTTTGTAGTAAATTTAAGCTGCTAGTGTTAATCATAATATTCTGGGGTCGATTCAAGTGTCCACCCTTATGTTTCTTTGCAAATGTATCCTGCTGCGGCAAATAATGTAAAATTTAAAGAGAGTTTTGGTGGCTTGGCTTAGAGGTCACTGATTGTTGGTTCATACTACGTGATTGCAATAGCACTACTCCCTCCGTACATGTGCATTTAGGCATCTTAGGTTATGTGCCACGACCGAGGCTAAGGAAAAAATGAAGAACTTAATATTTATTTGCTAATTAATATCATTGCATGCAGAGAACTGACCACTGCATGCCATGCTAGATAGTAAGTCATTGAAGGCATACACATCCCATGTCCTCTATTGGGTTATTCATTTTTTCGTGCTAAGAAATAGAGAACGAGATGGAGAGTTAATGCATCACGTGTAAGTGTTTTGGGATTATTTGATTTTCGTAATGTGGCTGCACTAGTACGGAGGGAGTAGCATATTCTTGGGCAAAGGAGAAAGGACTATTTTGTGCTCGCCGCATTTGATGCCAATTGGTGACATGATAGCTCATAAATCACTGCACCATTTTTTCACATTGCTGCATCATTTCCATGGTTGTTGGATACTTGGATTCGACCAGATTCACTTGAAGACTATGCCTTTATTTAAAGATTACAAAGGAGAGCTGGTGGTTCAACAGCCGATGGAAATTAACCTTACCTGGACTTTGTTAGTGAAGAGATGCATATCCATGTATACCATACCAATCAATCATCTTTGCAAGTTCATGTAGATCGTCTTGCTAAAGGATGTGAGATTGGGCAGCCACAGTGTAGTAATAGAGTACATTTCATGTATATGTTTGGGAGGCATCGAGGAATATGGCCATACACAAGCCCCAGCATACACAAGGCAGTGCCTGGCCTGTCCATGTTGCTCACCGCTTCTGTCCTCTTCCACTCTTCGCGGTTGCTGCAACTCGATCAAATGGAGTAGTTGGCTCACAAATCCTTCGTGTTTTAGATAATGCTAAACCTGTATTACTATTGGTGCGTGTACTGATATGATGAGCTAAAGTTCTATCGGAACTAAATGTATAGATGCGCAGAAAATAAGAGAAGCAACAGAGAGAGCAAGCGAGCATCAGATCGTGGAAATTCTCCCAAAATGTTATTCAGGTCTCTCTCTCCTCTCAAATCCCAACACCAAAATCCCTAAGTCTCATGATATGGCATTAGAGCAGGTCGATCCTGTGCGATATTACCCCGACTCGAGTGAGCACGGTGCTGTGACACCGTGAGCTGTAAGTGGTGGTGTCACCGAGAGAGCATCCATCGTCGTTGACCCCCAACTGTGTTGTCCGCCGACCACCCTGCCGCCATCCAAGACCATCGGATTTATGCCTGCTGCCACCTGCTGTGTTGCCGATCTGTGTGGTTACATGTGATCTGCGCCATGAAGTTGCTGCGCGTGCTGCTGCTACCTTCTCAAGTACAGTTATTCTTGCTCACTATTAGTAAGTTGTTGTACATGTCGATATAATGATTTAATGGAATTTTCTTGATCGAGAAAAAGCAAGTGTATCTTACTGGAACTTGAGTCCTTGGTGAAACTTGTGAACTAGTTGTGACTTGGACTGTATGAGAGATAAAATTGAAGACAAGATTTGTGAGACTCTAGTGTTGTCAACCGTGTGAAATGCTCGAAAAAATGTTTCAGCAACACTAACAGCTACAAGTCCGAATAAGGCCTTTCCTAACTGGTTGCACGCGCAACCAGTATCGGAGCCGTCACTGCACCTTGTGGATTGGCGCTAGCCTGACCCACATGGCGCTACCCGGATTCGGCTATTTCAGTTTTCTGAGCGCCATACGAAGTGAAAATACACGTCCTATCGTATCTGGCGTCCTACCTACGCTCGCGCCTAGCGTACTCGCCTACCTCCCGGTCCATTACCCCGTGACCAGGCTGCCCCATCCACCCAAGCCAGACGCAATTCAAAATTCGAATCCCAGTCGCAGCTGCATTGACCGGCGGAACCACGCCCTCCTCATCGCCGCGCCTGGATCTTGATATTTCTTCACAAATCACCAATGGATCTCGGTGGGGAGTCAGAGTCATTAACGGATCTCCTGTTCAGGTTTCACAAAATCCTCTGTTTCTTTCTTTGTCTTCTCCGGCAAATTCCTCAAATCTGAATCTTGCCATGTCCATGAGGGCGTCCCAGATCTGGCATTGCTAGAGGAAGGGGAGGAGGACGACGATTGGGGGGTGGAGGGACATATGGCGTTACCGATTCTCCTTCCTCAGGTTCTGCATCTCAAGTTCATGTCCCAGATTTTGACAACACCGACAGTCATAGAGAACCCCCATCTGAATCGCAGCGCACTCCAACTCCGTGGCCTCAAAGGTACTAGCTCAATCGATCCCCCCTCTGTGAATACAACTTTCAGTGAACTAGTCCTGTTTTTTCAGTAAAGTTGTTGGCTTGATGAAGATTTGAGGATTCTGGGCAGGCCGAAATTAGAACGGCCAGTGACGTGTTCAGTTTCTAGTTTTGGGATTAATGAACGTGCACATCTAGGCCCGTGTTGTAACACGTAAAATATTTTTCTGGACCAACATTAGGGAAGCATCACCAGTTCAGTCTTTATCATGGACATTGACATGAACAGGAGATTTTTTTTTATCATGCTCAGTTGATTGCATTCAAAAGTTTGTTTATTTGGGAGCAGAATTTTTGTTATTGGCGAGTTGTCGGTTGATGTTACAAGACCTCCCGTTATGATCAGCGATCATAAACATGTCTATTTGGGGTGCAGTATATGATACAATTTTCGCTTTGTGTCAAGGAATCATAAACTCGGCTCTTGGTTACAGTACATTTTATAGCCAGACTTTGCCGCCTTTTTTGCAGGCATTTATACTGTCAATATTGGCATCGGCATGTGCATTAAGACATTTTTATGAGCAGCATACCTATTGATGCTACACGGTTTAATTATTTTGGAGAATTGATTGTTACATATATCTACCCATACGGTATTCAAAACACTGCAACTACTTATGAATCAAAGTCAGAGTGATGAACACATTTTAACTATATTAGAAAGATTCGTTTTCATTCCAATCGCAGCTGCATCGAGCGGACGAACCACACCCTCCCCATCCACGCGCCTGGTTCCCTAGGTTGCTTCACGATTCAACGATGAATCTCGGTGACGAGTCATTCACGGATCTCCTCTTCAGGTATCTCCTCGTCTTGTGTAACGTCCTTTTCGTTCTTGCGTTTTCTCGGGCAAAAATCCTCATCTTGCGGCTTTTGTTCCCAGCCGGCCGCAACAGAGGGCGTCCCAGATCTGGGATTGCTAGAGGAGGAGGAGGAGGGCGAAGAGCGCATCCATCCTAATTTCCAGAACCAATCTCCTTCTTCAAGCCAAGATAGAGAGAAATATGGTGCCACAGATTCAGGAACCCCTGAAGATCAGGAGGCTATGCCAGATTTCTCCAACGTCCCAGATATTGACGACGCCGAAGAGACCCAGCCTGAATCGCATCCCATTCCAGTTCCGTGGAGTCAAAGGTACTAGCATGCTGAATCTAAAAGTTTCTGGTATTTAGTTTTTGGCTTGATGAATGTTAAATATAGCTGAAGAGGAGAAGTAGGCAAGCTTGTCAAAAGTCAGGACATAATCACCGGCATTGACATATACGCTAATAATCGATGTATCGTGTTCAGTTGTTTGTTGTCAAAAGTTCGTTTATTTGGAGCAGATGTAGTGGTATGACAGTAACAGTAACCTTGCCCAAATTTCTCATCCACATGTCAAAGAATCATGAATCTGGACATGCTAGTTCAGTAACTTATATTGACTATTTTTGGTTGTCCTTTTTGGTCCATAGTACTGAAGAAATTGGGGTGGGCATTGGCATGTACAGTAGGACATTTTTTAAGAGGGACGAAACTTTTGATACACGGTAATCTTTAGGATCGATTGGATTCAATAACTGATACTTGACATGTACACATGAGGATACCCAACCTCATTTTTCTGAATTCATCATTGTGTTCTTTACAATGCAAATCAGACACTTATGATCCAAGTCATTAGAATGTGCATATTCTGATCATACTTGTCATAGTTGTCTTCATTTCTTCTGCGGCTGACATCTCCATTTTTGTCCTATGTGTTCGTGGATGTAGATTCAGTACCGGATGGTAATGAATAAAGGCGAATAACTTCAAGACTGGATTCGCGTGTTGTTTTCTTTATTGGAGGTGATTTTTTTGTGTACATGGACTGAATATATTGGCAAGCATCACAAGGGATGGATCTGATGACGACATCAGCAGCCTTGCAGATTCTCTGCTAGACCATTAGCTGTCTTTTTTTTCCTCTTGTTGCAATGGACTCCATGCCATGCAGTTTATACATATTTGTATGGATTTTTTAAGTTGTGGAGCTAGCTGGGATCAATTTGTGTCCACACAAAAAAATCACAGACTTTCTTACACTTAGCCCGCAATTAATCAAACCGCAAAACAAAATGTATGGTGATGTGTGTGCTAGCCTAGGATTTTGTGCGGTGAGCCTGCCGAGATCTTGGCCTGGGAATAAAACTTTCTTTCTAGCCATTTAAGACCACTATTGGAAAAATTGAAGAATTTTGTTTTAAGTGAATTTTTTAAAATAACTGTGGTAACAACCATATGTATGTAAAATATTTCAATGTCAAGTGAAACTTTTTTTGAAACAGTACAAACTCGCATTAAAGTTCAGTTCTTTTGCTAAATATTTTATGCTTCTATAGCCTAGATCGACATACTGTTCTATTTTGCATAGGAAAGGGTCATCTCGCAAATGGCTTCCCTTGACAAGATGCACCAAAAAAATCATGCAGATGAGAACTTTAACGATACACGCCCGGTGCTTTCGTGTTCAAACACGAAGGACTTTATAGAAAGCACCGGGAGATTGCACAAAGATAGACCTCCACTTAATGAATTTTAATCCAGCATACCCGGAACCGTTCGTGTACAAACATGAAGGACTTTACATAATTCACTGGGCGATTGCACAAGGATAGGTCCCCGCATGACAAACTTTAATATAGCATGCCCGGTGTTTTCGTGTTCAAACACGAAGGACTTTACTAAAAGCACCGGGCGATTGCACAAAGATAGACCCCACTTAAATGAACTTTAATCCAACATACCCGGTGCGTTTGCGTAAACACATGAAGAACTTTACGTACTTCACTGGGCGATTGCACAAGGACAGATCGCCGCATGACAAACTTTAATATAGTATGCCCGGTGCTTTCGTGTTCAAACACGAAGGTCTTTACTGAAAGCACCACTAAATGAACTTTAATCCCGCATACCCGGTGTGTTCGTGTACAAACATGAAGGACTTTACGTAATTCACTAGGCGACTGCACAAGGATAGATCCCCGCATGACAAACTTTAATATAGAATGCCCGGTGCTTTCGTGTTCAAACACGAAGGACTTTACTGAAAGCACCACTAAATGAACTTTAATCCCGCATATCCGGTGCGTTCATGTACAAACATAAAGGACTTTACGTAATTCACTAGGCGACTACACAAGGATAGATCCCCGCATGACAAACTTTAATATAGCATGCCCCGTGCTTTCGTGTTCAAACACGAAGGACTTTACTGAAAGCACCACTAAATGAATTTTAATCCCGCATACCCGGTGCGATCATGTACAAACATGAAGGGCTTTACGTAATTCACTATGCGACTGCACAAGGATAGATCCCTGCATGACAAACTTTAATATAGCATGCCCGGTGCTTTCGTGTTCAAACACGAATGACTTTATTGAAAGCACCACTTAATTAACTTTAATCCCGCATACCCGGTGCGTTCGTGTACAAACTTGAAGGACTTTACGTAATTCACTTGGGGACTGCAGAAGGATAGATCCCCGCATGACAAACTTTAATATAGCATGTCCGGTGCTTTTGTGTTCAAACACGAAGGACTTTACTGAATGGACCGGGCGGTTTGCACAAAGATAGACCCTCAATTAATGCACTTTAATCCACCATACCCGGTGCGTTGGTGTACAAACATGAATGACTTTACGTAATTCATTTGGGCGATTGCACTGAGATAGATCCCGCATAGCCGGATGATGGGGTGTACAATTGAACTTACACAATAGTAAGACTTAATCGAGTTCGTTTTTCTTACTATCAGCATGACTAGTAGTCGCCGCCGCAGACGTCACGCCTTATTCTTCTTCCTGTCGTCGGGCACGTCTTTTATGGTGAAGGGGACCAGGAAGAGGACGAGGACGACGCCGACGGCAGTAAATTGGTTCCTCTCGCCGGGTTTGTCGGAAAGAAGGAAGAGGACGAGAACAAGGACTTGACCTACTGGATCTAGACGTGGTTCTGGTCATGGACGTGATCGGTTGAAAGCACAATATTTTACCATGGACCATTACGCCCTTCCCTGATTAAACTAATTAGGTTTATTCATTTTTAGTCCCCCACCAGATCAGACGACTAATAAAAATCGGAGGGGCAAGTACTCGAAAGTACTCGATCTGCCCCAATCATATGTTGCACTTTTCGTGCAATCTCTACATGTGGCAGGAACCTCGCCGGACCTGGCGAAACTTCCGTCCCTGGAACTTCATGGCGGCCCGGAACTTCCGAGCACGAATTTTCATCCCTGTTTTAGCAACCACGGGTACTCTTGAGTGGTGCAAACTCTACATGTGGCAGAACTTGTCCGGAACTTGGCTGGAACTTCCGGGCTGCGGAACTTCCATCCGTCGCCGGAACTTCCGGGCTACGCAAAAATTTGCCTCCAATGGCCAGATTCCGTCCCCACCTATAAATAGTGTTCTTCTTCCTCACGAAGGGGTTGACGACTCCATTTCTCTCACCTCCATTTTCAGACCTCGATTTCTTCGAGATCTCCCTCCTTAGCCAACCTAAGCTCTTGATCTTTTGAGAAGCGAAGGAGAAGTGCTCGATCTACACATTCACCAAAGCGAAATTTGATTCCCCCCTTGTTTTTGTGGTGCATCTTGTTACTCTTGGAGGTTGGGGACTCCTAGGCGGTAGGAGTGCTCCAGCGAGGAATCAACCATTGTGATTCCCCTCGGAAAGTTTGTGAGGGTTTGGAGACCACCCCAAGGTCTACCACTAGTGGTTGAGAAAGGCCTTCGTGGTGTTGTCTCAAAGAGAGAATAGGGTGAGCCTTCGTGGCGTTGGTGTGCCTTCGTGGTAACATCCACCTCTCTAAACGGTGACGTAGCTTCCCTCCAAGGAAGTGAACATCAGCATACATCCTCGTCTCTCGGAGTTGCGTTTATTCCTAACCCTAACTCTCTACTTGTGGTTACTAGTCTCTTAGCACTTACTTATATCATATTGTGCTTGCTTACTCATATATTTGTGTCACTTGTTTATCCTGCTTAGCTCATTAATATCATACTTGCAATTGTTAGGCTCACTTTCATATTCCGCATTATTGCCTAAAATTGCTAAGTAATAATTAAAATTTGTAATTGTACCTATTCAACCCCCCCTCTAGGTCCATCTCGATCCTTTCACGCATGACAAACTTTACTATAGCATGCCCTGTGCTTTTGTGTTCAAACACGAAGGACTTTACTGAAAGCACCACTAAATGAACTTTAATCCCGCATACCCGGTGCGTTCGTGTACAAACATGAAGGACTTTACGTAATTCACTAGGCGACTGCACAAGGATAGATCCCCACATGACAAACTTTAATATAGCATGCCTGGTGCTTTCGTGTTCAAACACGAAGGTCTTTACTGAAAGCACCACTAAATGAATTTTAATCCCGCATACCTGGTACGATCATGTACAAACATGAAGGGCTTTACGTAATTCACTAGGCGACTGCACAAGGATAGATCCCCGCATGACAAACTTTAATATAGCATGCCGGTGCTTTCGTGTTCAAACCACGAAGCACTTTCTATCGAAAAGCACCACTAAATGAACTTTAATCCGCATACCGGTGCGTTCATATACAAACATGAAGGACTTTACGTAATTCACTAGGCGACTGCACAAGGATAGATCCCCGCATGACAAACTTTAATATAGCATGCCCGGTGCTTTCGTGTTCAAACACGAAGGACTTTACTGAATGGACCGGACGATTGCACAAAGATAGACCCCCACTTAATGCACTTTAATCCAGCATACCCGGTGCGTTGGTGTACAAACACGAAGGACTTTACGTAATTCGCTGGGTGACTGCACAAAGACAGATCCCCGCATGACAAACTTAAATATAGCATGCCCGGTGCTTTCGTGTTCAAACACGAAGGACTTTACTGAAAGCACCGCGTTCGTGTACAAACTTGAAGGACTTTACATAATTCACTAGGCGACTGCTGAAGGATAGATCCCCGCATGACAAACTTTAATATAGAATGTCCGGTGCTTTTGTGTTCAAACACGAAGGACTTTACTGAATGGACCGGGTGATTTGCACAAAGATAGACCCTCACTTAATGCACTTTAATCCACCATACCCGGTGCGTTGGTGTACAAACATGAATGATTTTACGTAATTCGCTGGGCGATTGCACAAGGATAGATCCCCGCATGACAGATGGGGTGTACAATTGAACTTACACAATAGTAAGACTTAATCGAGTTCGTTTTTCTTACTATCAGCATGACTAGTAGTCGCCGCCGCAGATGTCACGCCTTATTCTTCTTCACGTAAATCAGACACGCGTCTTTTATGGTGAAGGGGACGGGAAGAGGGCGAAGGCAATACGGCGGCAATGATAAATTGGTTCCTCTGCGCCGGGTTTGTCGGAAAGAAAGAAGAGGGCGAAGCGAGGACTTGACCTCTGGATCTAGGCGTGGTTACGGTGCGTGGGCGTGATCGGTTGAAAGCATAATATTTTACCCTGGACCATTACGCCCTTCTCTGATTAAACTAATTAGGTTTATTCATTTTTAGTCCCCCACCAGATCAGACGGCTAATAAAAATCGGAGGGGCAAGTACTCGAAAGTACTCCCAGTACTGCCCCAATCACTGTAAAGGAGCTCAAAAAGAAATGCCCTCATGAATTTGCTCTAATGTTTCTTTACTTTTCAGAGCTCTAGGTCGCTGTAGCTCCACGACCTCGGCGCACGGATCAAGCTCAAGCTCGGCCTCTAGATGTTCTTGGACTTGGGGCTTGTTTGGTTTGGGAGTGCAAAGAGTCAAGGCCAGGGAGGAACATGGCACTATCTTTTCTCTTCACATACTCATTGCCCGTGAACCCTATATGAAAATTAAAGTTTACGGTCGAGATAATTTAATCTGTGTGGATGAATGTGATGCCTTGTTTGCCTATCTTAATTATATAATAGATTTTTATTATATTGTCGAAGTACCGTGCACATGAAACTAAAGACAGCATTCCTACCTTGCAATAGAATATCTTAAGCGCATCCAAGTAAATCTTAGTTTGTAATACTCCCTCCGTCCGGAAATACTTATCGTGGAAATGGATACAATACATCTAGATACATCCATTCGTCGGACAAGTATTTTCGGACAAAAGAAATATACTCCCTCCATCCCAAAATAAGTGTCTCAACTTTTTACTAACTTTAGTACAAAGTTGTACTAAGGTTGAGACACTTATTTTGGGACGGAGGGAGTATAATATCTTAAGTGCATCATGTCTCTCTGTGTATATCATCAAGTTACCTGGTAGGTGAAGTGGATTTTAGTTATTTTCCAATTTTTATACGCTATCATTTCTATGCATGCGAAATATGACATAAATTTCTGTCAAAAAATACTTGTTAGAGAAATTGATGCATCTAGACGTATTTTAATTCTAGATACATCCATTTTTATCTATTTCTCCGATAAATTTTTTCGGATGGAGGTTGTACATTATATGCGTAATGAAAAAGAATAAATTAAAAGCCCATCGCAACGCACCGTGGTTCTACTAGTGTTTCTCTAGTACATGAGACTGCATCTTTGTCATGTACTGTATTAACTTATATCATTTCTAGACTGCAGAATATGCACTACTTTATCCTTGTCATGAGATTGCAGGCAGTTTCCATGCAGACAGTTTGGTGTGATTGATTAGTGAGCTACTGTGACCTGTAGTGCTGCAGTGTAGCATGCAGTGTGCTCTCCACGGACTTGTAGTGTCGTAATATGTACTTTTTTTTTTAACCTGTCTTTTTTATTAACCGGTTGCAATATGGTCCGATTTAAAACGAGCAGCAGCGGTGTAACTGTCTAATGTGGCCTAATTTTTTATTTTCATATGACCCCAGTGAAATAATTAACTCCTAACACGACTAGTACTACTAGAGCGTCGCTCGTCAGTATGGAGAGTACGGCGTTCGTCAGACTTGATGCTAACTGACCGTATGAGCGTACTGGGAGTACGATTTTTATCGCATCAACCGGGGGAGGCTGCATCTATCCAAGGACCCAACTCATGCAGACCATACTAGGCCTGCGCATGCAGAAGGATGCAGTAGATGTCCATGCAGAACTTTGGTCAAGAATAACACAGAACAGGATGGAATCAAGCCGGAAAGGGCAGCACTTTTTGTTTGCGTGCGTTATGCTTTTGTATGGCAATACGAAGAACTTTGTATGATTGAGTACTTAAAACGTGTATCTAATTAATAAATCACGCTTGGTGCTAAAAAAACATCTACGTGAATAAAGTGTGGCAAATTATGTACCTAACAGTTATAGTTAGCAGTGCGAATCAACCTGTGGTTGAGATGGTTAGGTGGACAGTGGTATCCCCAACCGACCAGGGTTCAAATCCTGGTACTCGCATTATTCCTGGATTATTTGATTTCGTGCGCTTGTTTTCGATGGGAGGAGGCGTTCGTCGTGACGAAGTATCGGTGGCTTAAATAACTCTCAAGATGATATGCGGCTCCGGTCTACCGGAGGTGCTCATAGGGGTAGGGTGTGCGTGTGTGCGTTCATAGGGATGGGTGTATGCGCATGTATATGAGCGCTTGTGTCTGTACTGATGCTAAAAAAAAAAGCTATAGTTAGCAGTCTCCGTGTATCCACAAGGAACGCACCATGCATAGGCGGCATGGGCATAGAGGAATCTATAGATATGGACCCACTAGATGTCAGATCATATGAAATACGGACTCCATTTAAAAGAGTGAAATATTTGTTTGGCCGTTCCTATACATCGAATACACTAGAGGTCTGACAGCACTGTGGTCCTAATGATTTGACCATGCGCTGGATATGTGGCCTGGATACGAGTTGTGCGCGCAATGGGTTAGGAAAAATCCGCGGCCCTACAAGTCATTCTTGAAGCCCTCGAGCATACTCTTGAGCCTAACCTAAATAAATTGTTGGGGCTAGGAAACTATATTAGTTGGCTCATCGTGCTCGTCCAATTTTAAGTTCACGTGGACATGATGATCTTCTTGTCGATGAAGAGGAAGATGTCAAAGGAAGAGGCTCCGCTGATGATCAAATTAGAATCAGGGTAATTGTATGGTTGTTGGGAAGTATTGAGCCACCCATTCGTGAACAAGCAAAGACTATGACAACGGCAAAACAAGTGCGGTCATCATTGGGAATAAAATTCACATCAAAGTCAAATATGATGCAAGCTACTCGCATTATGTATAACTATAAGTGAAATAATCTGAATCAAGCCTCAAGATCCATAAGAGTTTGCCTCTGAGATGAAAAAGTGGTACATGGACGTACACTACTATAATCCATTTGCACATCTTGATAATAGGAATTTGACTATTCATCACAAGTGGTTCAAGCCCATTGAGCACGATTCTCTTAGATGGATTGGATGGAAAATTTAATCTTTGTCGTTAGCTAATCTTGTCCAATCTAGAATGCTCTAGCCTAGATGATATTGTCTCAAGTGTAATGGAAGAGGAGACATGGCACTAGTAGAAAAAGGGCCTATAGACCCGGTTGGTGAGGGCCTTTAGTCCCGGTTCATGAACCGGGACTAAAGGGTCGGTAGTAATGCCCTGACCCTTTAGTTCCGATTCAATCCAGAACCGGGACAGATGGGCCTCCACGTGGCCTGTTCGCTGAGCCCAGGCAGGAGGGCCTTTGGTCCCGGTCGGGACCAATAGGCATCCACGCCCGACATTTACGTAGTTGGGGTTTTGTTTTTTTTTAAAAGGGGGGTTGGGGGTTTTGGGGGTTAATTTAGGTGTTTCATATATTGTGTTAGCTAGCTAATTAATAGAGAGAAGTGTCCTCTCTTTTGTCCGTGCTTGGTCGACGCTTCGTACTATACATACATTATAGAGAGGACTAGCTAGACACGCTAGCTAGCTAGTAAGCAAACAGAAGATCGTCATGAACATATATGCATACAGAGAGAAGTGATATCGACCACCTCTCCTTCTCCGAGAGATTGGTCGAACAACAAGTTCTCGTATATCTATCCGACACTACCGGCTACATATATACAATAATTATCTTTTACAAATATAATCTCCTAACATACAGATAGCGTGGTCCACATAGTATTCTCCGTCTTCAGCGATCACGTGGTCAAGAAAGAATGCCGCCAATTCCTCTTGAATTGCTACATGGTGATCTGGTGCTAGGAGTTCATCCGCATCCGAAACATCTAATTTTAAGAAGGGGTCAATACATACATATATATATATATATATATATATATATATATATATATATATATATATATGAATGAATGAAACTCAACACAAATGATGGTAATAAAATAAAATTGTGAATATTGTTATTTACGCACTTCATATTGTTTGTCGGAGTAGCCCGCTCACAGGTCGTGGTGGCGGATGAACTCGCATAAAATGTAGTATCCAGAAATCATTCCCTTGTTCCTGCCACAACCACTTTACAAGAAATAGAGGTCAATCAAACTGATAATTAGCAAGCATGCTAAATGGTATTGATGAAACTAAGCGCTTGAATCACTAGGAGATGCGTGGAATATGCTACTATATAGTACTTACTTTTCGAATTGTCTAAATTGCAGCTTCTTGGCAGTCCGGAGCTTTTTGGTGAATTTTCTCCAAGCCCTGCCATACAAAGAAAACAATTACTTGATATCAGAAATGAACAAAGTTGCTGATATGGTGGATAATGATCGATTTAACTTACTTCTCGAGCATTTCGGTCATGTCACTTGATACTCCTTGGGATCTTTCGTTTGGAGTCTAAGATAGTTACTACTCCTTCTCAAGCTTAATCTCTAGGAGAATATAGTGGTAGCTGCGCACACATGCATAACTCATCAATATTACATTACTATAACCTGGACTAATAAGGAAACCGAATATGCCACAAGACAGTAACACTCACTTGAAGTTGTAAGGAAAGAGTATTATATCTTTGTGTTCATTTATTACCAACGATTGTAGCAAGTTGGCCTCGGTATTTTCTTTATGAAATTCAACCTCAGTTTTATCTATGAGATATGTGTTAATGAACCCAATATCACCCTCTTGTCTTTTCTTTAATTCGGCGATCTTCAATCTGCATAATATAGTGAGGATAATTATAAATACATGCAATGAAAGAGCTGAGTTATATAGAGAGACTTAATGACAGAAGTAGTACTACTTACAGACGATAGCAATTGACCGTTGCTTTATCGAGGGCCAATTGATTGAAAAACTGATAGTACTCCTCAAATGGAATAGGCGGCAGTTCAATTCCAAGGAGGTCATGCTCCTTTTAACTCTCACATACAAAGTACTCCTCCCCTCGGACTCTCTGCAGGTTTTCATGTACCAATCATGCAATCTTCGCATCATTGTTGATAGAGAACTTTCATCTTTGTGAGAGGCTTCCGTACTCGTATCTTTGTATCTCGCACCTCCAACAAATCATAATGTACATCGTCCAGGCGGGTAATCTGCAGGATTGCCATAACGGGCACCATCCTCGGATCGGCGATGTCGCTAGCGAGCACCTTGAGGGGGGGCACGATTGCTTCGGCTTGTTCGCTGCGGCAATTTGTTTCCCAGCTCGTCGTTCTTTCATCCTTTGATCACTTTTAGTACTTCCCGACCTCTCCGCCCGGCAAATGCCTTTCCAATAATGCGCTCATAGTTGCCTTTGGCGGAGACTTGGGTGGTCTTGTCGGGGCAGCGAGTGCGCTTCACTTTCACCGGATCTACCTTCTTCTCCGGAGGTGGATGTCTCTTTGCTTTCAACCCTTGAAACCAGTCATCCACTTGATGCTGCGCGATCTTCGCGTTTTCCTCCTCGGACCTCTCAGAAGGTAACTTCTGGAGTCTTGAGAGAAGGACCGAATCTGTATCTCCTCCGCCTTTGGCTGTCTTGCTAAACGCGGCGGAAGCGAGCGGGCGGATGTCTTCTTTCCTTGCTTACGAGGCGGAGGAGAAGGACTACGACCGGCCGGAGCAGGCCGTGAGCGGCGGGTCTCTTCCGCCCTTGCCGACGAGGCGGAGAAGGAGGAGGCTGGCTGCTTTCGGTACTGGCCTTGAAGCGGAGAAAGGAGGCGGAGTGCCGCCACACGCCGGGAGAAAAGGAGCCGGCCGAGTGCCACGATCGTCACTCGCCGGAGGAGGAGGCGGTGGAGGAGGCGGAGTGCCTGACTTCGCCGGAGGAGGAGGAGGCGGAGGCGTCCAGTTCGGAAGGTTGATGAGATCCTTCCGCCATAGGCATGGAGTCTTGAGCGAGAACCCGGCCGATACTCTCCTTCACCGGTAGGGTGGTCAAACTGAGGTCCTCAAATCCTCTGTTATTTCATCCACCATCACCATAGCATATCCTTACGGAATCGGCCGTCGGTGAAAAGTTGAGTCGGGTTTAGTAGGATAAGCAGAGCCAACAGCCGCCTTGACCTTCAAATTGCTCCATTCCGCCATAAGGTGGCAATTTTGAGACTCCGTGATAGCATCTACGGGATAGTGGCGAGGCCGTCAAGGCATGCTCCGGTGAAGCGGCTCGGTGGAAGCCACGCTGCTTCTCGGCCGAGATGGCGGGCAACCGGGAAGCTTGGCAGTCGTTTGCTGCGATGCGCTTCTCGTTCCTCTAGCCCCATTACCCTTTCGTGCAGAGCTGCGGTTGGCTCTGCTCCAGTTTCTTCCTCCTCTCCTGGGTTTTCTAACCCCTGCGTAAAATCCAGCCTTCCACAGCGAACTGGCGTGCCTGCGTGTCCGTCCGTGGTGCTCAGGATTCCCGAGGGCCATTGTGAGCTCGTCCTTCTCCTGTCATGCGGAACAAACGTCCCTTCTGCTTATTTGCATCGATATAGTGCGAAGCCTCTTGGTGGTATTTCCAATTGTTCGTCCGTCAAATGCACTTCCTTGTTACGAGGGTCCAAGGTTCCGCGACCTCGAAGAACCGAGTCCTACAACGGTTTGGCGATTCATTGTCTCTGGTTCGATCCCTTTATCAAGCGAGATCATTCTCAGCCTTGGCCCACTTAGGCAGACTACGAGGTAGCCACTTGACCCGTGCGATGGTGAAGCTTCTTCTTGTGACATTTTGCTTGTTTGTCGCCGACATCTTTTTACTCTTTTCGATGTCTTGTGGGCCACAAATGCGGGCGATCATCTACGATCTTCTCATATTTGCCCTTGAATTCTGGTGTCTCATTTTATCGACATACCTATTCGGTCTTTCTTCCAATTCCTGAATAGGTACGCCATCTTCTTAAGAGCAAAAGACTTGATTAATGGCTCTATAACTGGCTTCTCGGATCATCCTCTGGCGGTAGGGTGAAATTTGACTTTAGCTTCGGTCCAAAGATCATTTTTCGCATATCATTGACATAAGACACCTCGGGGTCTTCGTTCTTGAAGCTTATACCATTGGTGGATGCTGATCGGGATCTTGTCCCTAACGAGAACCCATAGCTTTGAGCAACAAATGCCTTCTTTGTCGGTAGGGGTTCAATCGGTTGGCCCGTCGCGCGATTTCTATGATCTCAAACTTTTCATCCGAGCTCAACTTTTTCTTGGGCCTCGTCTCTTTACGAAGTTGTGCTCGATACGGAGGGCTAGAAAAAGAACAAAGGCGAGAGTTAATTAATATGTGTACATACCAAAACAATGAATGCATCAAAACCCTAGTCGTACGGGCTTAACTAATATATATACCTGTCGGGACTCGGTTAAATTGATCTGACCGTCCTCATGGTCTACTTCTTCACCCTCTCCTTCTTGCACCGGCATTGGGTCCACGAGCCATGTAAATAATAACGGTAGCTGCTTCTTCACCTTCTCCTTCAGGACCATCGTTGTCGTTGAGAAACATCAACAGCGAGCGACATTACTTCCTTCTGCGATTATGTCCCTCAACAACGCTTCTTGTGCTTCGTCTCGGGCAGGGGTGTCCATAGTTTCTACAAATATTTACAACATGGCAATTATTATTCAAACATGACAGATATGGATATATTAGTGGCAAGCGTAGAACTAGCTAGCTAATCACAATAAGGAATCATATTAATTAGTGGCCTCGTATTTTGCTTCTCTAGGGTTTCGGGTGGCCTCGACAAGCGCTTCAAGGGTTAGGGGTTTCCTCGAGAAACGCTTCAAGAGGAGGGGTAATGTCGACCCCCCCACGTGTCAAGGGGTCGAGGATCGCCGATGGGTCGGGAGGTTGCCCTGGTGTCAAAGTTCAACAAAACCATGTCTTCATCATTAGGCGAAAAATGCTTGAGGTGCATGATGGTGCGAAGCTCTCCAAAGTTATTTTGGAGCGGAGTCCCGAGATAGGATAATTAGCTTTTGGTACAAAGTTCAGCAAGAACCTTCGAATATCTTTATTTGGAAGGCCTTTGCTGAAATTTGTACAAAAACAAATTATCTATCAGGAACTCCATTCGAAATAACTTTGGAGGACTTTCATACCATCTTGCTCGTTACTTCCGACTAATGATGAAGCCATGAATTTCTTCAATACTTTGACACTCTGAAACCCTCTCTCACGACCCCTCGAACCCTCGGCGACCACAGAACCCTCGACCCCTAGACGACCCTGGAACCCTCGACCCTATAGAACCCTCGAACCCTCGACCCTGAAACCCTCGACCCTTGACCCCTCGGTGACCCTCGACCCTCTACCCTAGTTCCCGACCCTCGACCCCTCGGCGATCCTCGACACCCTCATTCCCGATAAAAATTAAGAAGAAGAAGAAGAAGAAGAAGAAGAAGAAGAAGAAGAAAGAGGAGAAGAAGAAAGGAAAAGCTAGAGGAGAAGATCGAAGAAAAAAAATAAGAAAAAAAAGAGGAGAAGAAGAGAAAATAGAATATTCCTATTTTCTCTTCTTCTCCACTATTCCTTTCTTCTTCTCCTCTTTTTTTTATCAAGGGGTCGAGGATCGCCGAGGGGTCGAGGGTCAAGGGGTCGAGGATCGCCAGTGATCGAGGTCAGGGGTCGAGGATCGCCGAGGTCGGGAGGTTGCCTAGTGTCAAAGGATTCAACAAAACCATGTCTTCATCATTAGGTAATGCTTGGTGCATGATGGTGCGAAGCTCTCCAAAGATTATTTTGAAGCGAGTCCCAGATAGGATAATTAGCTTTTTGGTACAAAGTTCAGCAAGAACCTTCCGAATATCTTTATTTGGAAGGCCTTTGCTGAAATTAGTACAAAAAGGCAAATTATCTATCCGGAACTCCATTCGAAATAACTTTGGAGGACTTCAACCATCATGCCTGTTACCGACTAATGATGAAGCCATGGATTTCTTCAATACTTTGACACTCTGAAACTTCTCTCGACCCTCGAACCCTCGGCGACCACAGGAACCCTCGACCCTAGGCGACCTGGAACCCTCGACCCTCGATCCCTCGAACCCTCGACCTGAAACCCTCGATCCTTGACCCCTTAACGACCCTCGACCCTCTACCCCTAGTTCCCGACCCCCGACCCCCTCGTTATATCGACAACGACGCGACATACATCTTCCTGGGAAAATTATGTTATCTGGGTGGGGTTTTCGGTACCCCCCCCCCCCTCGTGTTGAAGTTTCTTCTTTCTCCTCTATTCCTTTCTTTCTTCTTCTCCTCTTCTTTTTCTTCTTATCCCTCGAGAAAGGAAAATAAGGAAAAGGAAGAAAAGAGCAAGAAGGAAGAAGGAAGAAGAAGAAGAAAAAAAGAAGAAAAAAAAAGAGGAGAAGAAGAAAAGAACAGAGGAGAAGAAGAAAAAATAGAATTTTTTTCTATTTCTTCTTCTTCTCCTCTATTCCTTTCTTCTTCTCCTCTTCTTTTTCTTCTTATCCCTCGAGAAAGGAAAATAAGGACAAGGAAGAAAAGAGGAAGAAGGAAGAAGGAAGAAGAAGAAGAAAAAAAGAAGTAAAAAAATGTGGAGAAGAAGAAAAGAATAGAGGAGTATAAGAAAAAATAGAATTTTTCTATTTTTCTTCTTATCCACTATTCCTTACTTCTTCTCCTCTTCTTTTTCTTCTTTTTTCTTCTTCTTATTTATTTCTCCTCTTCTTCCTGTCCCCTCTTCTTCTCCTTTCTTCCTCTTCTTATTTCCTTTTTCCTCTCATTCTTTTTCTTCTTCTTCCTTCTTAAAAATACATGAAGTAGTGTTGCCTAATTCATTGTTCATATGAATATACAAACATTTGCATATTTACAATAATTAATATCACCAAAAAAAATCTATGAACAGAAAAAAATCCTAATTTTTCTAAAAAACTATCTTTTGCATTGTTCACATACACATATACATTATAGCCACATACACATATACATCACATATGAACAAAAAAATTAAACTAATAAAAATAAAAAAACAGCGCCACATACATATGAACATTATAGCAACATATGAACAAAAACATAAAAAATAGAGCATAAACATTATATATATATGAAAAAAATTAAACTAATAAAAAAAAAAGAGTCAAGGGCGGCTCACAACATGAGGCGGGCGAGGGCGTGGAAGACGCTGGGCGGGACGGGCAGGGGCAGGCGACGAGGAGCGGGTGGCTACGGCATGAGCCTGTGAGGGTGAGCTCGAGCTGACGGCGAAGGGCGAGGGCGAGGAAGGCGGTGGCAGCGAGCAGGGGCAGCGACGGCGACGAGGAGCGGCGAGCGACGGCGAGCTCAGTGTGAGGCTCGAGGCGACGGGCGGCGAGGGCGCCATGTGGGCGGACGGGCAGGCTGTGGCGACATTTACGTAGCATGGGGTAGCAGGCGGCGACGATGGCGAGCACAGGCAGCTGACGGCGTCGCTTGGGGCGAAGCTCGGGCACTGGGCGGCGTCGTCGGCGAGAACTGCAGATGAATTTGAAAAATGCTAAGTCTTTGCTTATATAGCAAAGCCATTGGTCCCGGTTCGTGGTACAAACCGGGACCAATACTACTTAGTCGGTTGGTGCCACCAACCGGGACCAAAACCAATTTTCAGCAACCCAAAGAGGCGGGAAGCGGCAACCTTTGGTCGGTTGGTGGCACCAACCGGGACTAAAGTGAGCATTGGTCCGATTGGTGCCACGAACCGACCAATGCTAGTCGGTTGGTGCCATCAACCGGGACCAAAACCTGTCTTGCGCCCAAAGTTTAGTCCCACTCGCTAGTTGAGAGGGAGCCGCTTTTGTTTATAAGGTGCGGTGCGGCTTCCTCTCGAGCTCCTCTCTAAAGCGAGCTTTCGGGCCTAACTACGCCATCTGTGCTGTGGGCTTCTTGGGCCTTCAGCGGGCATGAATCACGGCCCATAGGGTTTCTAGTCGTATTCAGGCCGTGGGGCCCGATGGGTGGCACTTTTTTTGCTTTATATTTTATTTCTTTTTGCTTTTAGTTTTAGAAAAAATATAAACTTTCTCGTTAGTGCCATTAGTTTTAAAATTTGAAAACACTTTTTTGTTTTCTTTGTTGCTTTATTTATTTTATTTTGTTTCTACTTACAACAAAATACTTATTGTTGCTATTTTATTTTTTTCAAGTTTTTTTTGTTTTGTTTTCTGCATTATTTATTTTCTTTTGGTTTTTGCTTTATTTTTTAATTCTTTTTGCTTTTAGGTCAGCAAAATTATAAACTTTCTGTTAGTGCTTTTAGTTTGAGAAAAATATAAACTTTCTGTTAGTGCCATTAGTTTTAAAATTGAAAACACTTTTTTGTTTTCTTTGTTGCTTTATTTATTTTATTTCGTTTCTACTTACAACAATATACTTATTGTTGCTATTTTTATTTTTTCAAGTTTTTTGTTTTGTTTTTCTGCATTATTTATTTTATTTTGGTTTTTGCTTTATTTTTTAATTATTTTTGCTTTTAAAATTGACAAAATTATAAACTTTCTGTTAGTGCCATTTGTTTTAGAACAATTATAAACTTTACATTTGTGACATTAGTTTTATAAAATTTAAATTCTTTGAAATTTGTGTGAATCACAAGTTTGTGAGCTCAACAAAGGCGTGAGAGGGACGGGCTTATAAACGGTGTGGCGCCCTTGATTAGCGAGTTTTCAAATTCATAGTTTTCAAATAAACTACGAAAAAGTTGGCATAGCATGTGCATGTACAAAGCGGACAATGGTATCATACTCATCTGTTACAAAGTTGGCATGGTATCATCATAATAGTTGCGGGAGAAAGTCTTCACTTTTTCTTCGCTTATGCCGTTTGCTTATTGCGCCGTAACCATGGATAATCTTCGTTTATTAGGATGCTTGGGTCAGCCTTGAGTTTGAAGGGGGGAATTTCATGAAACTTTTCATACTCTTCAGACATGTCTGTCTTGCCCTCCACTCCCGGGATGTCCCTTTTCTGAAAAGAACTATGTGGCGCTTTGGCTCATCGTATGATGTATTCGTTTCCTTATCTTTTCTTTTCCTCGATGCAGTAGACATGTCCTTCACATAGATAACCTGTGCCACATCATTGGCTAGAATGAACGGTTCGTCGGTGTACCCAAGATTTTTCAGATCCTTTGTTGTCATTCCATCTTTGTGGGTCTACACATACCCGCCTCTGACAGATTGACCCACTTGCACTTAAACAAAGGGACCTTAAAATCTACTCCGTAGTCAAGTTCCCATATGTCTACTATGTAACCATAATATGTGTCCTTTCCTGTCGGTTCTTTGCATCAAAGCGGACACCGCTGTTTTGGTTGGTGCTCTTTTCATCTTGGTCAATCGTGTAAAATGTATTCCCATTTATCTCGTATCCTTTCCAAATCATTACAGATCGAAGATGGTCCTCGGACAACAAGTACAGCTCATCACAAACAATGCTGTCACCTCACGAGGCGTGTTTCCAACCAAGCTGCTGAAAGTCTGATGTGTTCACATGTAATCCGATCGTCGCCTTTGCTCAGGGTGTTTGGGCGCATATTCTTGTGTTCATCGACATCTGGGGTCACCAAGGTAGAGTTACGTAGAAGCGTGTAGTGTGCTTGAGACCAAGAATATCCGTCCACTGCATATTATTGAGTCCCTTCCAAGCGATGCCTTTTCGGTCAGTCTTCCCTCATACCGCGATTTAGGGAGACCTATCTTCTTAAGGCCGGGAATGAAGTCAACACAAAACCCGATGACATCCTACGTTTGATGGCCCATGGAGATGCTTCCTTACGGCCTAAGCGATTCTGAACATATTTCTTTAGGACTCCCATGAACCTCTCAAAGAGGTACATGTTGTGTAGAAATACGGGCCCCAGAATGACAATCTCGTCGACTAGATGAACTAGGATGTGCGTCATGATATTAAGAAGGATGGTGGGAACACCAGCTCGAAACTGACAAGACATTGCGCCACATCACTCCGTAGCGTTAATGCGATTTACGGATCGATCACCTTACGAGATATTGCATTGAGGAATGCACATAGCTTCACAATGGCTAATCGGACGTTTCCGGTAGAAAGCCCCCCTCAATGCAACCGGAAGCGATTGCGTCATAATCACGTGGCGATCATGAGACTTTAGGTTACGGAACTTTTTCTACGGCATATTTATTATTCCCTTTATATTGACGAGAAGCCGATCGGGACCTTCATCTTGAGCATGCATTGAAAGAAGATTTCTTTCTCTTCTTTCGTGAAGCGTGGTAGCGGGACCTTCATATCTTGCCCGGAGGCATATGCCCTCTTTTTTACCATTAAGCGTTGCAGGTCCTCCGTGCCTCGGTGTATCTTTTGTCTTCCCATACACGCCCAAGAAGCCTAGCGAGTTCATGCAAAGGTTCTTCGTCACGTGCATCACGTCGATCGAAGAGCGGACCTCTAGGTCTTTCCGGTGAGGGTAGGTCCCAAAATATAGATTTCTTCTTCCACATGGGTGCGTGATTCTCGGCGTCATTCGGAACAGCTAGTCCGCGGGACCCTTTCCAAAGATTACGTGTAAATCATTGACCATAGCAAGTGCGTGATCACCGGATGCGCATGGCGGGCTTCTTCCGGTGATCTGCCTGCGCCTTTGAAATGCTTCCCTTTCTTCCGACATTGATGGTTGGTGGGAAGAAATCGACGATAGCCCGGTACACATTCTTCTGCAGCTTCCGGTATATACTATCGGTGTCAAGTAAACAGTGCGTGCATGCGTGGTATCCCTTGTTTGTCTATCACGAAAGGTTCTTGAGAGCGGGCCAATCGTTGATGGTCACGAGCAGCCAGCAACGCCTTTAGGTCAAATTCCTCCTTTTGTGCTCATCCCACGTCGTACCGTTTCCATTCCACAGCTGTAAAAGTTCTTCAACTAATGGCCTTAGGTACACATCAATGTCGTTGCCGGGTTGCTTAGGGCCTTGGATGAGAAGCGGCATTATAATGAACTTCCGCTTCATGCACATCCAAGGAGGAAGGTTATCCATACATAGAGTCACGGGCGGTCTTTGTGATTGCTGCTCTGCTTCCGAAAGGATTAATGCCATCCGCTTAAAGCAAACCATACGTTCCTTGGGTCCTTTGCAAACTCATCCCAGTACTTTCTCTCGATTTTTCTCCACTGCGACCCGTCGGCGGGTGCTCTCAACTTCCGTCTTTCTTACGGTCCTCAACGTGCCATCGCATCAACTTGGCATGCTCTCCGTTTACGAGCAGGCGTTTCAACCGTGGTATTATAGGAGCATACCACATCACCTTCACAGAACCCTCTTCACGGGAGGCTCGCCGTCAACATCACCGAGGTCATCTCGTGCGATCTTATACGCAATGCACACTTGCTCTAGGGGCATGCGTTCAGATCCTTGTATGCACCATGATGAGGATGCACGATCATTAGGGCATGCATGTATCTTCTCCACCTCCAATCCTAGAGGGCATACGACCTTCTTTGCTCGCGTATGTCTTGTCGAGCAATTCGTTATCCTTTGGAAACTTCTTCTTCATTATTTTGTGATAGCTTCTCAAATCCTTTATCGGGCACAACATTCTACGCCTTCCACTGCAGCAATTCGATGCAGATCTTGAGCTTTGTGTTTCCATCTTCGCAATTGGGGTACAACCCTTTTTTGTGATCCTCTAACATGCGATCGAACTTCAGCTTCTCCTTTTGACTTTCGCATTGCGTCCTTGCATCGACAATGACCCAGTGGAGATCATCATCATCGGGCACATCGTCTGGTTCCTCTTGATCTTCAGCAGCTTCGCCCATTGCAGCACCATCGTGCACATCGTCTGGTGCATCTTGCTGTTCATGAGCATCACTGTATTCAGGGGGGCACATAGTTGTCATCGTACTCTTCTTCCTTGCCGTCTTCCATCATAACCCCTATTTCTCCGTGCCTCGTCCAAACATTATAGTGTGGCATGAAACCCTTGTAAAGGGTGTGAAGGATTTTCCGGTCAGAGTAAGACTTCGTATTCCCACATATAAGGCATGGACAACACATAAAACCATACCGCTTGTTTGCCTCAGCCACTTGAGAAAATCATGCGCCCTTAATGTACTCGGAGGTGTGTACGTCACCGTACATCCATTGCCGGTTCATCTGCGTGCATTATATATAATTAAGTGTGTCAAAATCATTACTGAGAACATCATGAATAGATAATTAAGTGACCAAATTAATAGAAGTTCATCATCACATAAAACCAAAGTACATACATAGTTCTCATCTAACAACATAAAGCTCTGCGAGAGCATCTAAATTAATTAAACCATACATTGAAACTATGTAAAACATTTCATCTGAAAACAAATGCGATCATAATACGCAACCAAGGTAACAAGCTGATCCAACGGCATAATGATACCAAGCCTCGGTATGAATGGCATATTTTCTAATCTTTCTCATCTTCAAGCGCATTGCATCCATCTTGATCTTGTGATCATCGGCGACATCCGCAACATGCAACTCCAATATCATCTTCTCCTCCTCAAGTTTTTTATTTTTTCCTTCAAGAAATTGTTTTCTTCTTCAACTAAATTTAACCTCTCGACAATAGGGTCGGTTGGAATTTCGGTTCAACAACCTCCTAGATAAATAAAATCTATGTCACGTTGGTCGGCATAATTTTCATAAACAATAAATGAACCAATAGTTATGAAAAGATAATATATACCACATCCAAGATCATAGAGCAGGATGAGGGCCGACGAAGCGGATACCAAAACCATCGCACTATATAAGATGCAATAATAAAAGTAAGAAAATAATACAAGTATCTATCTAAACATACAAGTAAGAATGTTTTTCCTTTCGGAAAGAAGATAAGAACAAGAGCCTCACCACGGTGGTGCCGGCGATGAGATCGGCCTTGGTGATCGGCCCGGTGAAAGACGGGATGGGGCATGACGGACCGATATACATAGATAAATATTGAGGAAAATGGAGCTTGGCGGTCGAGCTTGGAGAGGAGAAACCTTATGTAGTGTGGCTCGGGCATTCCATCGAACACCTTGTGTGCATAGGAGGTGAGCTAGAGCACCACCAAGCCCTCTCCCCCTCGGCCAGAAAAAACAGAGCACTATGCTCTGCTCTTGCGCGAGGGGGTATATATAGGCACCACCATTAGTCGGTTGGTGGCCTGAACAGGGGCTAAAGGGAAGCCTTTGGTCCCGGTTCATGCCACCAACCGGGACCAATAGTGGTGGGCCAGAGGCAGGCCCGTGGCCCCGGTTCGTCCCTCCAACGGGACCAAAAGGTCCAGACGAACCGGGACCAATGGCCCACGTGGCCCGGCCGGCCCCAGGCTCCTGAACCGGAACAAATACCTCCATTTGTCGGTTCGTGGCGTATTTCGGGCTAATGGGCTGAACCTGCCTGGGCCATTGCCCCCTTTTCTACTAGTGTGGCTCGCTCGTGATGATAAGGACGATCAAAGGGTTATTTTGGTGGCAAAGGGCTCCGGAGGCGGTGGAGCTTGACCGGAGGTTGCAGGGCTTTGGAGGCGGCGGAGCTTCACAAGTGGTCACAACCTCGAGGAAGGTAGTTGGAGAGGGCCCAAATTAAGGGTGACGACAACGAAAATGGGTGTGGAGCAATAGGCTAAGGTTTGTGTGGCGGCGGTGCTAGGTTTTATAGCTGGAGCCGGGCCCATCGGCCGATCTTGATCGCCATACCATGAATCACGGAGGAGTAGTCTCCTCATTTTCACCGAGAGTGTCCACTTCTAGAGCAAAAATGGGCTAGAGAGGCAAAGTTTAAGAGATCAAAGGCTGATTTTGAGGCACTAAACTTTTAGAGGATCTGCTAGATGATGTTTAATCCTGTAAACAAAAAATCCCCTCAAATATATCTTTTGGGGATCTACTAGAGATGCCCTTACCACACACACACATAGTTTTTCTACCACTTCCATTTTGGATTGTTCTCAAGTTGCTAATGTTGTAATAAAATTTCTGTGATTGATTCATCCGCCACCCTTTTGCTTCTATGCAAATGTAACTTTTATTCTTGGAAATAATGTAAAAAATAAAGAGAGTTTTGGTGGTTTGATTTAAATGTCACTGATTGTTGGTTCATACCTAACATGCAATTGTACTAGCATGTTCTTGGCAAGGACTATAGAATGCACACCACATTTGATGCTAGCTAGTGACATGATATCACATAAATAACTATGTCAATATCTCGTCACATTGTTGCATTATTCCCATGGTCGTTGGATTGGACCAGATTCACTTGAAGACTCGCCCTTATTTAAAGTTGATTGAGAGAATGGGTGTTTCAGCAATCGAGAGAAATTTATCTTACGGATTTTGGCGCGGAGGAGATACATATCTATGTCAACCATACAAATCCTCTATGCAAGTTCATATAGATTGTCTTGCTAATGGATGTGAGATTGGCGCCCACGTTGTCCTTGTAAAGCGCATTTCATGTCTATGCTTGGGAGGCATTGAGGAATAGGACAACACAAGAACGTTATGGGACACAAGGTAGTGCTTGACCTGTTCATGTTTCTCATTGCTTATGCCCTCTTGCACTCACCCCGAAGTTGTAGCAGACGAGCAACATCTCTCCGCGCTTCATTCTTTTTACGGGCCACCATAGAATCGTATAGAAAACACGGATGACGGGTAACTTGCGGATTATATGCACCAATAGGTTTTTTGCCACATCCATTCTATATTATATTCTTAAGCTGCTAATGCTATCATAAAAAAATCATGTGGTCGATTTAAGTGGCCACCCTTTTGTTTCTTCACAAATGAATCCTGCTGCGGCAAATAATGTGAAATTTAAAGAGAGTTTTGGTGGTTTGGTTTAGAGGTCACTGTTGTTGGTTCATATTACCTGACTTGCAATGGTACTTGTACTACTATCATCCATTTGAACATATTGATAAGAGGGATTTTTTATTTATCACAAGTGTCATCGCAAATGGTCAAGCCCATCGTGAGCAATATTTTCATAGATGGATTGGATAGAAAATTTAATCTTTGTCGTGAGCTGATCTTTTCCGATCCAGAATGTCCTAGTTGACCCATACGAATTGAGCCCAGCTCACCTCAGCTTCTCCTTGAGCGAGGAGAGAAGCAAAGCAGCAGAACCAATGTGATGACTGGAAGAGGAGAGATGGCTCACCGGTGACAAGGAGGATGATCAATTGGGTGTAGATGCTCGCACAACCTTTGTGATGAAATTTGTGATGTTCGTGCTATCCTTTTTCGAGAAACTTAAAGGGGTGTTGAAAAGGTTAGACTTTTACCGGTCTAGATTCTTTTGGCAATGTGAGGAGTAGAAGCGGGAGTACATGCTTGCTAAATGGGATATTTTGTGTAGGCCTAAGGATCAAGGCGACTTGGGCTTTGAAAATCTCAAAATAAAAGAACAAATGCTTACTTAGCAAATGGCCATATAAGCTACTTAACAAGGAAGATGTTGGCAAGAGTTACTTGCATAACAAATACACGAACTTCAATACGTTATCTCAAGTAGATGTTAAGCCTACCGATTCACTGCTTGGAGGGACTTGATCAAGGTCAAGTCATCATTTTTTAAGGGAGGTTCCTTTAAGGTCGGTGATGGCCAATCAAATTTTTTTTGGGAAGGTACCTGCGCAAGTGATACTTCATTAGCTCTATAATACATGACATTGTATATATTGTATTTAGAAAGGCGGGTTCGATGGCCTCTGTCCTTGGGGCTAGCCCTTTGAACATCTGTAGGGCTTTCTTTGGGCGACAAAGGGACTAAGTGGATCCATTTGGTTTCTAAGTTGATGTTGATTAACCTAACTCAGATGCTAGATTCGTTTCAGTGAAGGTTAACCACTAATAGTATCTTCATTGTGAAGTCTATGCATGCGGCATATAGATTCAGCCTTATTATCCGCAGAAAACACATTTGGAAAACCGAGGTCCCTTCCAAGACCAATATTTTTATGTGATTTTTGCAGAAGGAGGTAGTCCTTACCAAAGATAACCTTGCTAAGCGTAACTGACATGGTAACAAGAAATGTTGTTTTTTGTGATCAGGAGGAGGCAATACATCATTTATTTCTGTCATCTCCATTTACTACTTTGATCTTGTGAATTATGTTACATATAATTTAGCATCGCCAACGAGTATATCAAATTTGTTTCGAAACTGATTGGATGGTATCCATCATCAGCTGAAGGGCCAATCTATGTGGGAGCTTAGCGCCATTCTCTGGGCAATATGGAATTGCGGAATAATTGTGTTTTTAATAGATCGTCTATTCCTAATTTCTTGCAGGTTATCTCTGCAACATGTGCTCATCACTGCATCATGTGGACAGGTGGCGCCTATGGCCTTTGGGTGCACCGGGAGGAATCGGTCGCGTGAGGGTTTATTCAACCATAGTGAGCCACTCATAGATTATGTGCATGAGCTATGTAATCTCGAGTTTAACCGATTGTGGTCGTGTTTATTTATTTATTTTACTGTCTGAAACTCGATGACTGAAACTTGATTCATGTTTAATAATATGGCTATGTGCATCCTGTAATGCAGAAGCCGGGGTAATCCCATTTTTGAGAAGAAAAAAAGATGCTCGTGCAACCAGCACTTACATTGTATTTCATGCTGGATTTCGACACACTGATGGACATACGCTCATGTCTTCCGAGTTGTATTTCCTGCTAGATTTCTCCATACTAAGAGGATTTATACGACAGGTAGTCCAGTATCATCTCTCGGCGTTCATTCTTTTATGGGTCACTGCCATCAGCTGTTTAGAAAGCACAGATGATAGGCAACTTATCATATCATATCGATCCATAGGTTTTGTTGCCACTTCCATTTGTAGTATTCTTGAGTTGCTGCTAATGTTATCATAATAATCTGTGGTTTGAAGACCCCATTTTCCCTTCCAAATGCAGCCCATATTCGGTTGCGGCAAATAAATGTAAAATTAAAGAGAATTTTGGTGGTTTGATTTAAAGGTTACTGATTCTGCTTGTTAGTTCATACCTATCGTGTAATACTAGCATGTTCTTCGGAAATTCGAAACTGTGCTCGAGCACACCTACTCCTGATATCTGCGCCAACCGTCTCATAATGGCCATGACCCGAATCGCTAAGCCTCAACCAACCACCAAGATATCAGGACCAGCTGCGCTTGGGCACCAAAATGCCGTGTCCCATATCATCTTCATTTTGCTAGCCAGTAGTACAACCTAATTAATTAAGCTGGAATACATGGTATTGAATCATATATATCAAATCAAGAACATATCCATTAATAATCTTATAAATGGAGGAAAACAGGGAAAAGGGAAGGCGAGAGATTTGGGTAAGTTGATAGAGGATTTACATGCCGATGTTTTTTTTTTAGATGTACATGCCAGTGTTTGATAGGCTAAGCATATTTTTTTAGGGCAATAGGCTAACATCTAGTAACATTTCATGCAAGTCAGACTTGAGGCATTATGTTGCGTTAACACCACCAAATCCCAGTGTGCAGAGCAACACTAGTCTAATTAAAGTTGTTGGCTTGCTGCCCCGGGTCGCAGTGTTTCAACATTGCACGCAAAAAAAAGGTGTTGGGCCTTTATGTCACGTCCAGTTTTCTATTCACCACAGCAATGTTACACGTATCAATAGCACAATAACATAACCCCTCAAAAAAAAAAATAGCACAATAACATATAGTGGTACAAATTTGGTAGGATTTCTTTAAAGCAGAGTTCGTCTGAGAGCTATAAGTACCTTCGTGGCTGGTTCGAGCAAGGCCAAACCAAGGGCATCACAGCTCAGTCTAGTAATCAACTTTGAAAGTGAAAGGCCAGGCGAAGTATGGTGGATGCTAAACTATGTCGTTTATGCACACAGACGTCCTGAGATCATTCGATCATGGAGAGCAGACCTTATTTTTATTTTTTGGCAAGATGAAGGGCAGATCGAGGGCTTTTACTATCTACTCCCTCCGTTCCTAAATAATTGTCTTTCTAGAGATTTCAACAAGTGACTACATACGGAGCAAAATGAGTGAATCTACACTTTAAAACATGTCTACATACATCCGTATGTTGTAGTCCATTTGAGATGGATAGAAAGACAAATATTTAGGAACGGAGGGAGTAGCAGTTCACGTATTGTAGGTATATAGGGCTGAGAGGCATCGGGAAATACATGACAATGATGCTACGCTAACAGCACGCCAGCATGTACTTTGAACCTTGGACCAGATGATTTTCTTTTCTCCTACGCAGTTGTTACTTGTGAGACATGAAGCTGAATTGTTGTGAGGCGGAGCAAGCAAACACGGCTACAGAATCAGGCAGGAAAGAATGGAGGCCAAATAATCGGTTCACAGCCAGAAAATGTAGTGGCACGTCCGGCCTTACCAGAAGTACTACAATCTAGTTCAGCAGCTGTCACCCCTTTCGTTAATGGGGATCGAATTTAGGACATTAAAGTCTACGAGCATCGATGTTGGGGCGTGTAGATGACGCCGTTGCGCCACCCTCAAGATCAGGGGAGACTAGCATAGGATCTGGTTTTAGTTGAGATACCTTTTTGTGAAAATAAACATGTTCAAAATATTTATAGGCACACATCCATGTTTGATGTATAGCCTCAAAAAGTTTCAGCTCCTAATTCGACCTACACTTGTAGAAACAAAAAAGACAAAATCGGATATGAATAATGTCAAATACTATTCATCCAAAGCAGACACTATTCATAGTTCAATTTTTCATTTTTGTATCTCTCACTATAAATTGAGTTTTGGGCTCAATCATTTTGGAGTTGTAGACATACATCGAGGTATGTTGTCAAATAATTTCAGAATTTTTTGAATTGCTTAAATATGAATTTTTTGGGTTGATCCTACGATCTCACCCAAAGAGCAAATTCTATTGTAGCCCCCCCTCAGATCGGGTGCATGGCCATGGAGACGGTCAGGCTCGTGCCCACTTGGTGCATGGCGCCGTTGTGGATGGCGAGTGATATCCGGTGGCGCATCTCCTATATGCCTGATTTCCAGACTACTCGCACCGTCAAGCTCATCAACGGTGAGCTACTCCTCTGGCATGACGCGCTTCGCCTCATCCTCCTCAACTCCAGGGGTGGGGTGGTGGATGTACGTTCGCTTCATGAGGGAGAGTTCATCGACATCGGACATATTGCCCCTTCCCATGTTTTTTGCTAGGGTTCGAGATCGTGTCCGGAGTCCATTGCGCCACCACAGATCCAGCTCATGCCTCCTCATGCATGGCGCTTGCGGCTTTATGGGAATAAGCGTGGCATCCCAGGCGGCTGCACCCCGACTTCTAGGCACGGGCCCGTGAAGTCGACGACCAGCCCATGGCAGATGCAAGCCACATGGACGAGCGAGAGGCACATCTCATTTTTGATGAAATGCCATGGAGAAGGGGAGGAGGAGGAAGAAGAAGACCAAGTCCAAGTGTCCACGTGGCACTTTTTTTTGCAACTCAGCCTGGCTGGTGGGCCTAGAAAATTAGTGATGCCATCAAAGCATTTAGCATTTAGCATTTACCGTCATTGTCTTTTTTTCACTGTCAATTTTTCAGTTTGGTGACTTTTGCCACGTTTTGTAAAGTGGTGGTTTTTCACTAATGATGTGTATATTGTGATGGTTTTATGGATTTAACTCGATACATTCAGACACCTCTAGAGCAATCATACAAAGAAGAGCCCTCGGGAGGATATGCTCCACATCCAGCGAGAAGGAGTGAACCGATGGCAGGTTAGGCAATGCAGGCAAACCGTCAAGATCAATCAGGATTCATAATGGATGACTGGCAATAGGCCATGTAGACAAGGTTAGGAGATTGAGAAGCGCATAGAATCAAACTATGAATTCAAGTTGGATCTACCATGAACAAAAGGTAATATAGCTGACAATGGATGGAAGTTATGGATTGGCTTTGGAAGTTGATTGGTGACCACAAAAGCAGTACAAGCAGAAAATAACTCATAGTGGACTATCTAATTGTAGACATACAAATTTGCTAAGGGAAACTAATGTTGAACCTGGGTCTCCTTTTGCACTTCCTCTTCGCGTGTTCTCCTTAATGGTGTTCATGGGCCTCCGATCATCCCTGGCCTTGGACTCGGACAGGGGGGGGGGCCTCCCCCTACTCTTTGTCCTCGCGATTGACCTCTCCAAGGGATTCTAGATGCCGCTACGAGCCACAACCTCCTCCACAAGAATGGGGGGCGGCGTCCGGCCATTCGTACTCCTCTCTACATGGATTACGTGGCGGTTTTTGTCATGTCAGCTAGGCAGGATGTCCACAACCTTGTTGCCATTCTTGATTCTTTCAGCAAGGTTACCAGGTTGTCCACTAACTTCCCAGAAGAGCTCTGTCATCGCCATTCATTGTGAGGAGCTAAACCTTGATGACATCCTTCAGAGCATCCCCACCATGAGGACGCCCTTCCCGCTTAAGTATCTTGGGCTTCCTCTATCCATCTGACAATTGAAGAGGGACGACTTCTAGCACCGTGAGGACAAGGTTGCTGCAAGGCTGCGTCCCTGTTAAGGGAGGAACATCACCACGATCGGGAGAGAGCGCTAGTCAAATCGGTCCTCACTTCACAAGACGTGTACCGCATCATCCACTAGTCATCCCTCCTAGCGTATTGTAGAGTGTCAACAAAATTGAGCACGCCTTCCTGTGATCAGCCAAAGAGAAAACCACCGGTGCAAAATGCAAAGTCAACTGGGAGACCATCTACCGCGCACCGACTTGGGTGGTTTGGGGATTCTTCACTTGGGAAAATTAGCGAGAGCTCTTCATTTGAGATGGCCTTGGTTGGAATGAAAGGATCCCACCAAGTTGTGGGTGTTGGAAATATTCCCTAGAGGCAATAATATTGTATTGTTATATTTTTCATGTTTAAAATTAAGAGTTTATATTCTATGCTATAACTGCTATGATCACGAAACATGTGATTCGGTGTAAAACTCATATGAATGTGTGGAATGATAAAGGGTAAAATAAGATTACTAGTCTCACCTCTAAGACTAGCTCAAGTGTTGCTGGTGATCATGTTTTCCGTATCTTAGGATATCGTTAAGTGTAAAAATAGTCCTAAAACAACTCTTACGATATGACGTTAGAAGAACAATCATATTGAATCCACCCAAAACTTGTTTGTTATACTTTGAGATACAATCGTCAAAATTCAATTTCTATAACACACAGAGTTATTAGCGTGTGATTTAGTTCCTTAGATCATGAGAGTATCGTAGTCACTTCTTACTGTACGGTGGGCTTTGGGGTTGCTCAAATGTCATTTGTAACATGGTGATCATAATGACAACTTATAGGTTCATCGAAAAGTTTGACAAGGGACTAGATGGCTCAGGAGTGGGATTTTCTCCTGCAACGATGGAGATATGTTTTAGAGCCCTCTCGGTGTGACGAAATCCATCATCATCTGGCCATACATAGATGATTAGGTCACGGGGATGCCGGAACATGTCAACGAGAAAGAAGAACAAAATTGGTAACAAGGAGACCGGTATAGTGCATGTGCATGTATGACTCAAGAGGATACCGATATATCTCACCTCGAGTTTTGTAAAGTATCGTGAAGCAAAGGGAATAGCACATGATAACCAAAGGTTCACTCGCATGTCATTCGTATACTCATAGGGATCGATATGGTTGTTCACGGTTCTGCTATCGGTCATTGAACGAAAAGGGTTTTGTTCGTGCCTATGTTTTACCGAACCTATAGGGTCACAAGCTTAAGGTAATCATGATCTGCTAAGCGTTAGTAGGACATGAGTAATGAGAAAATATTTATGAAATAGTTTCATTACTATTTGAAATAGTTTCGAGAGGAACCAGAAGCGTTTCAGGGTCACGAGAAGGGTTGATACGTCTCCGTCGTATCTACTTTTCCAAACACTTTTGCCCTTGTTTTGGACTCTAACTTGCATGATTTGAGTGGAACTAACCCGGATGACGCTTTGTTTTCAGCAGAATTGCCATGATGTTATTTATGTGCAGAAACAAAAGTTCTCGGAATGACCTGAAACTTCACGGAACAACTTTTCAGAAATAATAAAAAATCCTTGCAAAAGATGAAGGCCAGGGGGCCCACCACCTGTCCACGAGGGTGGGGGCGCGCCCCCCTACCTCGTGGGCCCCCTGGAGCTCCTCCGACGCCAACTCCAACTCTATATATTTGCTTTCGGGGAGAAAAAAATCAAGGAGAAGAAATCATCGCGTTTTACGATACAGAGCCGCCGCCAAGCCCTAAAACCTCTCGGGAGGGCTGATCTGGAGTCCGATCGGGGCTCAGGAGAGGGGGAGTCAACACCGTCGTCATCATCAACCATCCTCCCTCACCAAATACATGATGCTCACCGCCGTGCGTGAGTAATTCCATCATAGGCTTGATGGACGGTGATGGGTTGGATGAGATCGAGTTAGTTTTGTTAGGGTTTGATCCCTAGTATCCACTATGTTCTGAGATTGACGTTGCTATGCTTAATGCTTGTCACTAGGGCCCGAGTGCCATGATTTCAGATCTGAACCTATTATGTTTTCATGAATATTTGTGAGTTCTTGATCCTATCTTGCAAGTCTATAGTCACCTACTATGTGTTATGATCCGCAACCCTCAAGTGACAATAATGGGACCACTCCGGTGAAGACCATAGTTTGAGGAGTTCATGTATTCACTATATGCTAATGCTTTGTTAGGTTCTCTATTAAAAGGAGGCCTTAATATCCCTTAGTTTCCATTAGGACCCCGCCACGGGAGGGTAGGACAAAAGATGTCATGCAAGTTCTTTTCCATAAGCACGTATGACTATATTCGAATACATGCCTACATTACATTGATGAATTGGAGCTAGTTCTGTGTCACCCTATGTTATAGTACATTACATGATGAACCGCATCCGACATAATTATCCATCACCGATCCAATGCCTACGAGTTTTCCATATACTAGTTCTCGCTTATTTACTTTCCCATTGCTACTATTACAATCACTACAAAACACCAAAAATATTACTTTTGCTTTCATTACTCTTTTGTTACCGTTACCACTACTATCATACTACTTAGCTACTAAACACTTTGCAGCAGATATTAAGTTATCCGGTGTGGTTGAATTGACAACTCAACTGCTAATACTTGAGAATATTCTTTGGCTCCCCTTGTGTCGAATCAATAAATTTGGGTTGAATACTCTACCCTCGAAAGGCTATGCGATCCCCTACACTTGTGGGTTATCAAGACTAATTTAAAGGCGCCGTTGCGGGAGCATAGCTCTATTCTTTGAGTCACTTGGGATTTATATCAGCTGGTCACTATGAAGAACTTGAAAGACGCTTAAGACAACAATTTATCCCTCAACTACAGGGGAGGTAAGGAACTGCCATCTAGCTCGCACTTGATTCACCTTCTGCTTTTGAGTAAGCTTGCAACACCTAAACTTGCTTCGCTATTAGATTCCGATATGTCGCATGTTATTGATGATGCCATACATTATGCATGATACTTATGATGAAACTACTTCTATGCTCGATACTACTATGCCACTTAGTGAATTTCTTGATGAACAAATTGCTAGGGCTAGAGAGAAAGAAATTATTGAAACTGCACATGTTGATGAAATTGATGATGAAAACATGCATGTTATTCGTAAAGGTTATATTTTTGATAAAGAAGCTTCTGCTGCTATTTTGGCTTGCAAATATAACGATGAGCTTAGAAGGTTATTAGCTAAATGGAATATGCAATCTCTTAATGATAGAATGAGGCCCGACCCTGCTTTTGCTACTTCACCTATCTGTGTTGTCGATAAGGATTATGAATTCTCTGTTGATCCTGATATAATTACTTTGGTTGAATATGATCCTTTTCATGGTTATGAATCTGAAACTGTTGTGGCACATCTTACTAAATTAAATGATATAGCCACCCTGTTCACTAATGATGAGAGATCTCGTACTTTTATATCCTTAAAATATTTCCATTCTCATTAAAGGGTGATGCTAAGATATGGTTTAATTCTCTTGATCCTGGTTGTGTGCATAGTCCCTAGGATACGATTTATTACTTCTCTGCTAAATATTTCCCTGCTCATAAGAAACAAGCTGCCTTGAGGAAAATATACAACTTTGTGCAAATTGAAGAAGAGAGTCTCCCACAAGCTTGGGGGAGGCTTCTCAAGTTACTTAATGCTTTGCCTGATCATCCTCTTAAGAAAAATGAAATACTTGATATCTTTTATAATGGACTAACTGATGCTTCCAGAGATTACAGGATAGTTGTCTTTGATTACATTTCAGGGAAAGAACACCGGATGAAGCTGAAATTCTATTGAATAATATGTTGGCAAATGAAAATAATTGGACACTTCCTGAGCCAGGTCCCGAGCCAGTTTCTGAGCCTATTCCTAAACCAATTCCGAAAAAGAGAGGTGTTCTATTTCTCAGTCCTGAAGATATGCAAGAGGCAAAGAAATCTATGAAAGAAAAAGGTATTAAAGCTGAAGATGTTAAGAATTTACCTCCTATTAAAGAAATATATGGTCTTAATTTCATCACTGTTGAAGAAACTTATGATCTTAATTCATTACCTATTGAAGAAACCCATGGTCTTGATAACCCGACACAGGTAGTAAAGGTAAATTCTCTCTATAGATATGATAAAGCTGAAGTCCCTCCTACTAAAATTGCTAGTCAGTGCTTGGATGAGTTTGATAACTTTATGTTTAAGCAAGAAGACTTCAATGCTTATTTTAGTAGACAATTAAAACAAAATGCTTATATGATTAAACACTTGGGTGACTATATGGCTAATGTTAGAGGTGAACTTAAACTTGTTAGCAAACATGCCTCTATGGTTACCACTCAAGTAGAACAAGTACTTAAAGCTCAAAATGATTTGCTCAATGAAATGAATAGTAAGAAAAATGATTATCTTTGTTAGAGTGGCTACTAGAATGGTAGAATGACTAAAGGAACCTTTGTATCCTGAAGGCCACCCTAAGAGAATTGAGCAAGATTCTACGAGAAATAATATTGATGCACCTAGTTCTTCTAAAAAGGAAGAAAAAGAAAAATGATAGGACTTTGCAAACTTCTAGTGAACCTATTCTTTGAACCACACGAGAATCCAAATGATATCTCTATTTACGATCTTTGAAACACAATCTAGTAATGAACATGAACCTAGTGAAAATGTTAATGATGATGCTCAACCTAGTAATGATAATGATGTAGAAATTGAACTGCTTTGTTGATCTTGATAACCCACAATCAAAGAATCAACGTTATGATAAGAGAGAGACTTTGTTGCTAGGAAACATGGTAAAGAAAGAGAACCATGGGTTCGAAACCCATGCCTTTTCCTCCCAAACCATCCAAGAAAAAGGATGATGAGGATTTTGAGCGCTTTGCTTTGAAATGATTAGACCTATCTTTTTGTATGTCACGATTAACCGATATGCTCAAAATGAATCCTTATGCTAAGTATATGAAAGATATTGTTACAAATAAGAGAAAGATACCGGAAGCTGAAATTTCCACCATGCTCGCTAATTATACTTTTAAGGGTGGAATACCAAAGAAACTTGGAGATCCAGGAATACCTACTATACCATGCTCCATTAAAAGAAACTATGTTAAAACTGCCTTATGTGATCTTGGAGCTGGTGTTAGTGTTATGCCTCTCTCTTTATATCGTAGACTTGAATTGAATAAGTTGACACCTCTTGAAATATCTTTGCAAATGGCTGATAAATCAATTGCTATACATCCGGTATATGTGAGGATGTGCCTGTTGTGGTTGCAAACGTTACTATTTTAACGGACTTTGTTATTCTTGATATTCCCGAGGATGATAGTATGTCTATTATTCTTGGAAGACCTTTTCTGAATACTATAGGTGCTGTTATTGATTGCAACAAAGGCAATGTCACTTTTCATGTTAATGGTAATGAGCATACGGTACACTTACCGAGGAAACAACCTCAGGTTTATAGCATCAACTCTATTGGAAAAACTCCATCGATTATATTTGGAGGTTTTGAATTTCCTCTTCCTACTGTCAAGAAGAAATATGATATTCTTATTATTGGGGGTGTGCATATCCCCGTTGAGGTAACATAGTGTTATTCGAAATTTCTCCGGTTCCATGTTATTCGGAATGAGTTTGTTAACAAGACTTGATCAACCTTGTTAGTGGATTCTTTTTGACGAGCATGAGATGGATGAAACTAGAATGCACAACCTTCTCTACCCTCCTTCTACTTTCTGTTATTTAGTTGAAATAAAGTAAAAATAGTATTTTTCTGTCTGTTTTCTGATTTATCTGTGCAATATAAAAATACCCCAAAAATAAAAGTTCTCCAAATGCCCGGAAAATGAAATGTGATTTTTTCTAGAATATTTGAGGATTTATGGAACTAAGAACAATGAGGGGTCAACCACTGGGCATGAGGTGGAGGGCGCCCCCTGCCTTGTGGGCCCACGGTGGCCCTCCTCCACTTATTCCTGCACTCATACAATTCTTCTTCCTCCCACAAACACCAATATCCAGCTCAAGCATGAGTTCTAGCTCACTTTGCTGTGATTTTCGATCTCCTTGCTCAAAGCACCTCTCACAAAACTGCTTGGGAGATTGTTCCTTGGTATGTGACTCCTCCATTGGTCCAATTAGTTTTTGTTCTAGTGTTTTATTCATTGCAAATTTGTGCTGCCTAGGTGACCATGTTCTTGAGCTTGCATGTCAAATTTATGTGGTTCCAAGTAGTTCTAATGCTTGATATAGGCTCTAGGCACTTGTAGGAGTAGTTGCTATCAATTTTGTTGAGCTTGGTTTACTTTTGTTTGAAGTTACTAAAAATTTTAGAAATTTTTCAGAGGAAGAAATATGTTTACGAAAATGTTCCAAGGAGGTTCTTCAAGAAAGCAAGGACCCAGGCTTGCAATACGTGATGCTGACGAGGAACCACCAAGAGACGCTCCAGTATGGCCTTGTGAATGGCCTTCAGAAAATTTTATGGATCGAGCAGGGATCAAAGAAGAATTTAACGCATATTTGCGTAACGCCGGTCTTGTGAGCTTTGAGGCAGACAAATGCCCCCAGTACCATCAACTCACTAGCTCATTTGTGAGGAGGTTTGAATTTTCATCTTCACGTAATTCTCCAACAGTCATGTTTGATCTTTATGAAAATATTATACCATGGACTTAGAGGATTTTATACCTTGCAAACTTGCACAATGGGGTAGTATTAGTGATCCCCGTAAATTTGAATTTAGAAACTTTCTTGCTGGTATAACCGTGGGGGAATCTAGAGATATAACACAAGCTACCATAGGGAGCATCCATTTTCCTGCTATACATTATTTTGCTCTCTTCATAGGTAGATGCATAAATGGTAAAGATGAAGCATGTCACATGTGTGTCCCTGATCTCAGTATTCTTAGGAGTGCTATGTTGGGAGACCAATCTTATAATATGGGAGCCATTGTTGCACCTAGGTTGCATCATAATAGATTTAATGGAGATTTCTTTGGAGGAATTTATGCAACCCGCTTTGCTAATTTTCTTGATGTGGACGTTCGTGAGGATGATATGGAGTTGCCTCCTACTTATTTAGACTCTAATTCTATGGTCCACCACCAGTTTGTCGAGGGGAATGAGTCACCTCTCCAGTATCGACTAATCTTTGATAAACGGCGTGTTGTCCGTATTACTCTCCCTGCTCCTGCCTTCTTTGATTATCAGGCAAAAGGAAGATATGTTATTACCAGAGAGGAGGCAGATGAGTACGAGAGGAGAGCGGAGGCAGCTCGACGCCATGCTGCAGCTCAGGAGGCGATAGCCGCTGTATCTCGATCGACCCGGCTACACCTACGGGTATCCTTGATCCATCCTTGGCAATGAACCAACTTAGGCCAAAAGCCTAAGCTTGGGGAATACGTATTTCCCACCGACATTACATTTATGTTCACACACTCATTGCTAGATGTCGGTGCTCATACTTTTTCACTGTAATATCCATGCTAGTTTATTTTCCTTTTCTTGCTTTCTTCTTGTGTGTTTATTAAACCTTAAGAAAAAAATAGTAGTAGTTTACCTTTCTTGCTGTAGTAGTAATAATTAAAAGAAAACCCAAAAAGATTTGACGTTCTTCTTTTGCTTGTTGGGAGCTTTCCTGTGTAAATAGTTTTATTTCTTTTCTTTTCTTTGGGGGTCGATAGGAGAAGACCATGATTAAATTGTTGAAGTGGCTCTTATATGCATTATTGTTGATTTAACCAAGAGCCATATTGCCTTGTCTTCTCCTGTTTATTGAATGCTTCTTGATTCTAGCTAAGTCCAATGCACATGCACTCTTTTATTATTCACGCCGATTCGATCGTGCAAGTGAAAACAATTATGATGATATAAGATGGGTGATCGAGATGAGAAAAGCTGGTATGAACTTCGACCTCTCTTATATTTGTAAATATGATGAGTTCATCGTTCTGATTCAGCTTATTATGGATAAACATGTTTGCAATGAGAATTAGAGATCATAGTTGCTTGTGCCATGCTTAATTAGCTATGAGTTATAATGATTTACCTTGCGTGCCAACATGCTATTAAAATGGTTGTAATGTGGTATGATGGGGTGGTATCCTCTTTTGAATGATTTAAGTGACTTGACTTGGCACATGTTCACACATGTAGTTGAAACAAATCAACATAGCCTTCACGATATTTATGTTCATGGTGGATTATATCCTACTCATGCTTGCATCCAATGTTTATTAGTTTTAATGCATGTTCATGACTGTTGTTGCTCTCTAGTTGGTCGCTTCCCAGTCTTTTGCTAGCCTTCACTTGTACTAAGCGGGAATACTGCTTGTGCATCCAATCCCTTAAACCCCAAAGTTATTCCATATGAGTCCACTATACCTTCCTATATGCGGTATTTACCTGCCGTTCCAAGTAAATTTGTATGTGCCAAACTCTAAACCTTCAAATAAACATTACATTTTGTATGCTCGAATAGCTCATGTATCAACTAGGGCTGCCCTTATCTTCCATGTTAGGCAGGTTATTCTCAAGAGGAGCGGACTCGCTCCTCACTCCTGAAAAATGGCTGGTCATGGGATGCCTAGTCCCATGCTTTATGCAAACCAAATCAAAATAATTGCAAACAAAACTCCCCACAGGACTGTTGCTAGTTGGAGACACTTTCGTTGTTTCGAGCAAGTCATGGATTGATGTTTGTTGGTGGAGGGGGAGTATACACTTTACCATTCTGTTTGGGAACCGCCTATAATGTGTGTAGCATGGAAGATATCACCATCTCTTAGTTGTTATGTTGACAATGAAAGTATGCCGCTCAAAATATTATTTATGTCTATTTCAAAATCGAGCTCTGGCACCTCTACAAATCCCTGCTTCCCTCTGCGAAGGGCCTATCTATTTACTTTCATGTTGAGTCATCACCCTCTTATTAAAAGCACTAGGAGAGCATAGCTGTCATTTGCATTCATTACTATTAATTTATATTGGGTATGACTATGATTGGATCTCTTTACCATGAATTACAATGTCTAGTCAGTCCTTGATCTTTAAGGGTGCTCTGCATTTATGTTTTACGCGATCTCGAGAAAGGGCTAGCGAGATACCATCTTGTTATATCATATTATGATTGTTTTGAGAAAGTGTTGTCATCCGAGATTTATTATTATCGCTCGCTAGTTGATTATGCCATTGATATGAGTAAACATGAGATCTGAGAATTATTGCAAATATGGTTAGATATAATCTTTGCTGAAAAACTTGAATGCCGGCTTTACATATTTACAACAACAAGAGCAAACAGAGTTTGTAAAAGTTTTTCTTTATCACTTTCAGTTTGTCAACTGAATTGCTTGAGGACAAGCAAAGGTTTAAGCTTGGGGGAGTTGATACGTCTCCGTCGTATCTACTTTTCCAAACACTTCTGCCCTTGTTTTGGACTCTAACTTGCATGATTTGAGTGGAACTAACTTAGGATCGACATTGTTTTCAGCCAGAATTGCCATGATGTTATTTATGTGCAGAAACAAAAGTTCTCGGAATGACCTGAAACTTCACGGAACAACTTTTCGGAAATAATAAAAAATCCTTGCAAAAGATGAAGGCCAGGGGGCCCACCACCTGTCCATGAGGGTGGGTGGCGCGCCCCCTACCTCGTGAGCCCCCTAGAAAAAAAATCAAGGAGAAGAAATCATCGCGTTTTACGATACGGAGCCGCCGCCAAGCCCTAAAACCTCTCGGGAGGGCTGATCTGGAGTCCGTTCGGGGCTTCGGAGAGGGGGATTCATCGTCGTCGTCATCATCAACCATCCTCCATCACCAATTTCATGATGCTCACCGCCGTGCGTGAGTAATTCCATCGTAGACTTGCTAGACGGTGATGGGTTGGATGAGATCTATCATCTAATCGAGTTAGTTTTGTTAGGGTTTGATCCCTAGTATCCACTATGTTCTGAGATTGATGTTGCTATGACTTTGCTATGCTTAATGCTTGTCACTAGGGCCCGAGTGCCATGATTTCAGATCTGAACCTATTATGTTTTCATGAATATTTGTGAGTTCTTGATCCTATCTTGCAAGTCTATAGTCACCTACTATGTGTTATGATCCGCAACCGGAAGTGACAATAATCGGGACCACTCCGGTGATGACCATAGTTTGAGGAGTTCATGTATTCACTATGTGCTAATGCTTTGTTCCGGTTCTCTATTAAAAGGAGGCCTTAATATCCCTTAGTTTTCATTAGGACCCGCTGCCATGGGAGGGTAGGACAAAAGATGTCATGCAAGTTCTTTCCATAAGCACGTATGACTATATTTGGAATACATGCCTACATTACATTGATGAATTGGAGCTAGTTCTGTGTCACCCTATGTTATGATCATACATGATGAACCGCATCCGACATAATTATCCATCACCGATCCAATGCCTATGAGTTTTCCATATCTTGGTTCTCGCTTATTTACTTTCCACGTTACTCTTGTTACAATCACTACAAAACACCAAAAATATTACTTTTGCTTTCATTACTCTTTTGTTACCGTTACCACTACTATCATACTACTTTTGCTACTAAACACTTTGCTGCAGATATTAAGTTATCCGGTGTGGTTGAATTGACAACTCAACTGCTTATACTTGAGAATATTCTTTGGCTCCCCTTGTATCGAATCAATAAATTTGGGTTGAATACTCTACCCTCGAAAGCTGTTGCGATCCCCTACACTTGTGGGTTATCAAGGGTTTTGGGGTTTATCGGGTAATACCGATAAATAATATGGGTTTTTTACATCTGTGCCCCTGGTTCCTTAGCTCTACTCATTCATCCCCGTGCTCTTAACTTTTGCTCAATTTTCCCCACTCCCTTGCAAGAAACCCTCATAACTGGGCACAACGGACGTTGCCGTCGGGTCAAAGGCTTGACCGTTAACTCTGACTAGCGGGGCCATGCTGGACTATGTCGTCCGTTCGACCTGACAAGTGGGGCCGTGTTGGGTGGTGTCGCTGTTCGACCATTGGGCCGTGGTTTCGTTGGGCCGTCCCTTGAATTAAACGTCTGCGTGCACCGCCAGGACAGAAGCCTGCTATGCATGCACCCAAAGAAACCACGCCGCATGCATCGTCGAGCTTTGCATGCGCCCGATGCGAGATCCCACGATCGCGCCGACCGAGCATGCATGCGCCCGGCGTCCGCCACTATGCAATCGACCGAGCAGCTTTTTGCACGCCAGCCGCCACGGATGCAGCGACGGTCACTGCCGCTGGTTCCTCTCTTCTAGCTAGGTGGCAACATATATGTGGCTTGTGTAAAAAAAGAGCCACTCCCTTGCTTCCTTGTACTCATTCATCCCTACTAACAAAGCTTGCTTGCATGCACTAGGTGGTTACTAATAAGGGGACCCTACTAACAAGGCGAGCTCTGTAAGAAAATAATCAACAAATATGTAGTCCCAATATGTAGATAGAAATGACAAGCCCATAGGACGATCACATAGCTCAAACTAGGAAGAACTCCCATAATAGAATAGATAGAAAACTTAATAAGAAAAGGGCCAACAAGCCCAAAGCAACTCCAACATAGTTCAATTACAACTTAACATAACATAGACTAAAAAAAGATAGAGGGTTTAGAACCCTAGCCGCCGCCTTCTCCACCTCGCTCCTCCTCCAGGCGCCCTTTTCACTGCTCCTCCGGGGCGTTGTCGATGGGGTATGGAAGAGTGTGCATGGCGTGTCATGATGGGGAAGATGTTGTTGTACTCCGTGAACCTGTTGTGGGTGGTGAAAGTGATGAACTCAGAGCCACACCAAAACACTCGGCCGAGGAGGTAGAAGGCGTCGAATGTGTTGGTGAAGTGGGCAAGGAGAGCGACCACCACCCGGTTTTGGATGACCTCCTCGACGTGGAACATTGTTGAAGATCCCCTCGGGAGGTGGTGGTAGCCGGACGCGAGGAAGAACTCGGTGAAGTTCCTCGCGATCCTCAGCCTTGATATCGCCCACACACGTAGTGTGCAATCAACGTACATGCCGGTAGGGTAGAGCCTCTCCCGACGGTGGAGTGGGAAGCGATCACGTTGGTCCGGTGTCTTTGCATGGTGAGGGATGTCGAGGAAAGACGGAGAAGGGGTCGAAGAGCAAGAATGGCAGATGGATGAGGGATGGCAGAGGCGGAGGGTGGCTTAAATAGTCAGTAGTGTTACGTGTTATTTGGCCGTGGCAATAACGAGGTCAAATGTGAAGTTAGTAGCCGTTTTCAAACCCACCACACATGGGGAGTGTACGCATGGGAAAAGGTGGTTTGAAAAGAAGAAGAAAAACAAGCTAATTGCACGTGGGAATCCGTGGTCAAACCCTATATTATATGAACAAAAAGAGACAATTTTTGAAGAGCTTGTGGCCATTTTGAATGATAAAATAATTTGGCCCTTAAAAATTTGGTCATTTTGCATGATAAAAAGAGATAGAGGGCTTGTGGCCATTATACAAATGCAAAATGACCCATTTTTTGATAGTTTGTGGCTATTTTACATGATAAAAATAAATTTAGCCCTTATAAATTTGGTCATTTTACATTTGTATAGAACAAAAATAACGATGCAAAAACAGAGCAAACGATGCAAAAAACGATGCAAAAATACAGAGCCAGCACGTTCACAAAAAACAGAGCAAACGATGCAAAAAAAACGACGCAATTCGACGGCCCAACCAGAGCTTGGTTTCCTTTTGGGCCCAATAACAACGTTGTTTTTGAGGAGTCAGTGGCGGGCGAGCAGCCGAGCACAACCAATAGGATCGCCTCTCATGGATCGCCCCATGATCCAACGATGTGGAGCCGTCCTTGTGATCCAACGGCACGGAGCCTGCACACAGCCAGCCCACCTAGTTCCTTCTAGAAGGCTAGATCTGAGGGCTTTTTCTTGGCGCGAGGGTATGATCGGACGGCTGACGTTGGGAGCTAGGGTTAGGCGAAACCCCGCGGGGTTTAGAGGGGTTTTGAGCTGGTCAACGGGGTTTCGAAGGCTTTGACTGAGAAAAACTAATTTAAAAAAATCGAAAAATATGAAACCTTCGTCGTTCATCGTTTTATAAGACACACTAACAAGGAAAAATACTAAACTTTGTCTATGGTCATTTTCATGAAAAAACCCTAACTGGCACGATCGAGGTCAAATGAGCACCATTAATTTGAAAAAATCAAAAAAATATAAAACCTGCTCACAATGTTGTCTTATGTGACATGTTACCAACCAAAAATCATAAACTTGCTCTATGGTCATTTTCATGAGAAAACCTTCACACATATGAGCTATCATGTACATGATTTCATAGAGTTCAAGGAGAGGAGGTGGTGTTACCTTCTGTTTTTTTTAAAATTAAAAAATAAAAAAAGTCACTAAAGCTTTATTTTAAAGTGAATAAGAAGGATCTGAAGTTAGTTTTCCATTTTCATATTTCAAAACATGTTTTTAATAGTTTTTATATTAAAGCATATGTTTTCAAAAGAAAATGTAAAAATATGAAGATTAAATCAAAAATAATAAACTTGGCCTATAGTTTTATATTAATGTTGTCTTATGTGACATGTTACCAACCAAAATCATAAACTTGTCCTATGGTCATTTTCATGAGAAAACCTTCACACATATGAGCAATCACCTACAAGATTTCATAGAGTTCAAATTTCTTTGACCTCCTCTAAATCACCTCAAATTTTACACACATGATCTCCTACAAAAACATAGATAGTTGATAATACATCTTCATTAAACTGTTGTTTTTTGCTCTGTTATTGGAATATTTCATAAAATGGAACCCTTGATAAAACACTCTATGAAATATTCTTTCAGTGTTTTGAACTATAAAGATTTGTAGATAAATTTAAAAACAAATCATAGCAGATAAATTTTCATGAGAAAACCTTCACGCACATGAAGATTTGCAGCATATGTGTGATCATTGCAGCACCTGAACTTTCAGAGCACTGAAACAAATCATAGCCGATAAATTTAAAAACACATAAATACCCAACATAGATAGCCACATGCATATAAAATTCATCCAACCACCAAAAGGCAACCCACATCCTGTTCACAAACATAGTTCACCCACATAGTTCAGCAAACAACCTAAAGTACTTAAAACACATCATAACATCAGGGAAGGGGGGGAGATAGGACTTTGGCTAGGGCAGCATGCTGCCCCATGATCTTATAGTCCTCGCTGTGGATGGCCACATCTTCTGCATGAGCTAGAAGGTGAACAAAGCGGCTGGACTTTGGCTTTGGCTTGGTGGTGCAGTAGGGGCAGCGCCAAGTTTTGGTCTTGCTCTTGTAGTAGTAATCCATGCCCTTGATCCTGATCTTCTCCTCTTCCTTCTCTTTGAAGGAGGCGAAGTTGCCATGTCCACATCCACATCTTCCCAGAGACATACTGCATAATACGAATGAATTACATTAGTACATTATAGATTCATGGGAATACACCATGTCAAACGAATTAAATGAACAATCTAAATTTCAAGTAGGCTTACCTCATACTCTTTGTCGTCACCATACATTTGGATCAAATGCAATCGTCGAAAGTATAGTCTATCTTCCTCCTCTTCCCCCTACCATCATCCTCCTGAATATACAATTACATCCATCACTAGTAAAATACATAAGCCAATTGAAAATTTAGATATGCACAGATGACACATTGATCATAGGGCTAATATACTACGGTCCTATTTGCATTTTCCATTGTCATGCACAAACATTGACCAAAAGAGCAAATATAACTACATATTGAAATTTAGATATGCACACTTGATCATAGGGCTAATATACTATGATCCTATTTGCATTTTCCATTGTCATGCACACACATTGAACAACAGAGCTAATATAACTTGAAGCAAATAACTTGAGTAGCATTAAAAACCCCAATCTGTGAGCACTAAAAACAAATCTAATAAGCATCATAGCATTAAAAACCCCAATCTGTTCACAACATCTAGCATTTTTGCAATGAATTTATCCAAATCTAAAAAGAAATCTGAAAACCCCAATCATTGCAGCACCTAAAATCATAGTTCATAACATCTAGCTAGCATTTTTGCAACCAATTTATCCAACAAACCCTAGTCCAAAAACCCCCATCCCCCCGACCCATACAAAAAACCCCGGCCCATCCGTCAAACCAACTAATCTAACCATCTGAACTACGGTATGAATCACAATCGAACTAACTCTACAAGCTAAGCAAGTGCAAATGAATACCTGCTCCTCCATGGCGTGCAAGCAACGGGGCATCGGGATGGACTTGCGCCGACACTGCGTCACGAGGCAGAGTGACCCGCCACATCCGCAGCGGTTGCGAAGTTTTCCCAAGACCGCCATGGACGCCGCCGACATCCCAGCAATAGCGGCGCCACAGCCTGCAGCTCCACCACATCTCCGGCCCGCGCCGCTGGTGTCTACTACGCAACCTTCTTCTTGTAGGCGTTGTTGGGCCTCCAAGTGCGAGAGGTTTGTAGGACAGTAGCAAATTTCCCTCAAGTGGATTACCTAAGGTTTATCAATCCGTGGGAGGCGTAGGATGAAGATGGTCTCTCTCAAGCAACCCTGCAACCAAATAACAAAGAGTCTCTCGTGTCCCCAACACACCCAATACAATGGTAAATTGTATAGGTGCACTAGTTCGGCGAAGAGATGGTGATACAAGTGCAATATGGATGGTAGATATAGGTTTTTGTAATCTGAAAATATAAAAACAGCAAGGTAACTAATGATAAAAGTGAGCGTAAACGGTATTGCAATGCGTTGAAACAAGGCCTAGGGTTCATACTTTCACTAGTGCAAGTTCTCTCAACAATAATAACATAATTGGATCATATAACTATCCCTCAACATGCAACAAAGAGTCACTCCAAAGTCACTAATAGAGGAGAACAAACGAAGAGATTATGGTAGGGTACGAAACCACCTCAAAGTTATTCTTTCCGATCAATCCATTAGGCTATTCCTATAAGTGTGACAAACAACCTTAGAGTTCGTAGTAAAATAACACCTTAAGACACACATCAACCAAAACCCTAATGTCACCTAGATACTCCAATGTCACCTCAAGTATCCATGAGCATGATTATGCGATATGCATCACACAATCTTAGATTCATCTATTCAAACCAACACAAAGAACTTCAAAGAGTGCCCCCAAAGTTTCTACCGGAGAGTCAAGACGAAAACGTGTGCCAACCCCTATGCATAAGTTCACAAGGTCACTGAACCCGCAAGTTGATCACCAAAACATACATCAAGTGAATCAATAGAATAACCCATTGTCACCACGGTTATCCCACGCAAGACATACATCAAGTGTTCTCAAATCATTAAAGACTCAATCCGATAAGATAACTTCAAAGGAAAACTCAATCCATTACAAGAGAGTAGAGGGGAGAAACATCATAAGATCCAACTATAATAGCAAAGCTCGCGATACATCAAGATCGTATCACCTCAAGAAAACGAGAGAGACAGATCAAACACATAGCTACTGGTACATACCCTCAGCCCCGAGGGTGAACTACTCCCTCCTCGTCATGGAGAGCGCCGGGATGATGAAGATGGCCACCGGTGAGGGATCCCCCCTCCGGAAGGGTGACAGAACAGGGTCCCGATTGGTTTTTGGTGGCTACAGAGGCTTGCGGCGGCAAAACTCCTGATCTATTTTGTTCCCCGAAGGTTTTAGGGTATATTGGTATATATAGGAGGAAGAAGTACGCCTGGGGCGCCACGAGTGGCCCACGAGGGTGGAGGGCGCGCCCAGGGGGGGTGGGCAAACCCCCTGCCTCGTGCCCTCCTCGTTGATTCCCTGACGTGCACTCCAAGTTCCCTGGATTGCTTCCGTTCCAAAAATAACTTTCCCGAAGGTTTCATTCCGTTTGGACTCCGTTTGATGTTCCTTTTCTGCGAAACACTGAAACAAGGGAACTGGGCTCTGGGTTAATAAGGTAGTCCCAAAAATAATATAAAAGTGCATAGTAAAGCCCATTAAACATCCAAGATGGATAATATAATAGCATGAATACTTCATAAATTATAGATACGTTGGAGACGTGTCGACATCCCCAAGCTTAATTCTGCTCGTCCTCGAGTAGGTAAATGATAAAAGAAAGAATTTATGAAGTGTGAATGCTAGCAGGTGCATAAGTTTGATCAATGATAATTTCAATCACCTTTTCTAGCATCATTATATGTCATGACAGTAGCTCAACTCATAAAGCTTCTCATGATCAAGTAACAAGCTATTCACATGTTAAAGTATAGATCATAAACCTTCTTGAAAACTAACAAACCGTGTTATTAGTCATCAAACAATTACAATTCATCTTATTTTCAGGAAGAGTCTATGTCAGAGCTTTGATTTAGCAAACTCCACATACTCAACTATCATTTAGTCTTTCACAATTGCTAATACTCACGCCGATATTTATGGGTTTAAAGTTTTAATGGAGACCACGAGAGAAAGATAGGGCTTATAGATTCGCCTCCCAACCTTTTACCTCAAGGGTAATGTCAACAATAATAGTTCATGATGCCTTACATCCAATTGGATATATACTGAGAATCTTTCCTACACGAGGTGCTTGCCAAAGGATAAAATATAAAAAGGAAAGGTGAAGATCACCATGACTCTTGCATAAAAGTAAAAGATAGGCCCTTAGCAGAGGAGAAGCAGAGGTTGCCATGCGCTTTTTATAGTTGGATGCACAAAATCTTAATGCGAGGAACGTCACTTTATATTGCCACTTGTGATAGGGACCTTTATTATGCAGTCCGTCGCTTTTATTTCTTCCATATCACAATGATAGTATAAAGCTTATTTTCTCCACACTAAAAGATCATACATATTTAGAGAGCAATTTTATTGCATGCACCGATGACAATTTACTTGAAGGATCTTACTCAATCCATAGGTAGGTATGGTGGACTCTCATGGCAATCTTGGTTTAAGGGATGTTTGGAAGCACAAGTAGTATCTCTACTTGATGCAAGGAATTTAGCTAGCATGAGGGGAAAAGCAAGCTCAACGTGTTGGGCGATCCATGACAATATACTTTATTTCGGATATAAGAAAACATAACCCATTACGTTGTCTTCCTTGTCCAACATCAACCTTTTATCATGTCATATTTTAATGAGTGCTCACAATCAAAATATATCCAAGATAGTATATTTATATGTGAAATCTCTCTTCCTTCAATATTCTTTCATGAATTGTTCAAGTGACCAATACAATATTTGCTAACCTTCAATAAATTTACCACCTCTAATTCTTATATGTAAAGTCATTACTCCCCATGGGATAAGCATATGAAACATGTATAATTTCAGATTTATGACATTCAAATCATTCAATCATTTACTCATAGGATATAAGTGAAGCACACGAGTAAATGACAAACTACTCCAAAAAGATATAAGTGAAGATCAATGAGTAGTTAAATAATTATGTAGCTATGTGAAGACTCTCTCTCATTTAAGAATTTCAGATCTTGGTATTTTATTCAAACAGCAAGCAAAGCTAAATAAAACGACATTTGAAGGATAGCACTCATCATGTGAAGAAGCATAAACTTAGGCTCAACCGATACTAACCGATAATTGTTGAAGAAGAAAGGTGGGATACCTACCGGGGCATCCCCAAGCTTAGACGCTTGAGAATTCTTGAAATATTCTCTTGGGATGCCCTGGGCATCCCCAATCTTGAGCTTTTGTGTCTCCTTAATTCCTCTCATATCACAGTCTCCCTAAATCTCAAAAGCTTCATCCACACAAAACTCAACAAGGACTCGTGAGATAAGTTAGTATAAACCAATGCAAAAACTTTATCATACTCTACTGTAGAAAATCACTAAAATTATTATTCAACATTGCATACTAAATGCCTCTGCATATTTAATACTCCTATCCTCAAATAGAATCATTAAACAAGCAAACATATGCAAACAATGCAAACATAACATCAATCTGCCAAAACAGTACAGTCTGTAAAGAATGCAAGATTCATCATACTTCCGTAGCTCCAAAAATTATGAAAGAAAATTCCCACTATATTAATTTTATCAGAGCTAAGTATGCAAAAGGTTTCAACATTTTATCACATTCTTACTTTTCTAGGGAATTTTTGCAACAGCGGTAAACTTTCTGTTTTAAAACAGCAACATGTATACTTGCAAAATAAGCATGGTAAAGGCTATCCTTGACATGTTTATTGAAACTAGAGATGCAAAACACTATTCTAAATAACAGCAAGCAAAGACTAACATAATAAAATGACGCTCCAAGCAAAACACATATCATGTGGTGAATAAAAATATAACTCCAAGTAAAGTTACCGATGAATGAAGACGAAAGAGGGGATGTCATCAGAGGCATCCCCAAGCTTAGGCTCTTGGTTGTACTTGAATATTACATTGTGGTGCCTTGGGCATCCCCAAGCCTAGGCTCTTGTCACTCCTTATTCCATAGTCCATCGAATCTTTACCCGAAACTTGAAAACTTCACAACACAAAACTCAACAGAAAACTCGTGAGCTCCGTTAGCGAAAGAAAACAAAACACCACTTAAAGCTACTGTAATGAACTCATTCTTTATTTGTATTGGTGTTAAACCTACTGTATTCAAACTTCTCTATGGTTTATAAACTATTTTACTAGCCATAGATTCATCAAAATAAGCAAACAACACACGAAAAACAGAATCTGTCAAAAACAGAACAGTCTGTAGTAATCTGTAACTAACGCAAACTTCTGGAACTACAAAAAATTATAAACTAAATTGGTGGACCTGAGGAATTTGTCTAGTAATCACCTGCAAAAAGAATCAACTAAATAGCACTCTCCAGTAAAAAAATTTAGCTAATCTTGTGAGCGCTAAAGTTTCTGTTTTTTACAGCATGATCATAAAGACTTCACCCAAGTCTTCCCAAAGGTCCTACTTGGCACAAACACTAATTAAAACATAAAAACAAATCTAACCAGAGGCTAGATCAAATATTTATTCCTAAACAGGAGCAAAAGGCAAAGAACTAAAATAAAATTGGGTTGCCTCCCAACAAGCGCTATCGTTTAACGCCCCTAGCTAGGCATGATGATTTCAGTGATGCTCACATAAAAGATAAGAATTGAAACATAAAGAGAGCATCATGAAGAATATGACTAGCACATTTAAGTCTAACCCACTTCCTATGCATAGGGATTTTGTGAGCAAACAACTTATGGGAACAATAATCAACTAGCATAGGAAGGCTAAACAAGCATAACTTCAAAACTTTAAGCACATAGAGAGGAAACTTGATATTATTGCAATATGTAGAAGCATATGATCCTCTCTCATAATAATTTTCAGTAGCATCATGAATGAATTCAACAATATAACCAGCACCTAAAGCATTCTTTTCATGATCAACTTGCATAGAAATTTTACTACTCTCCACATAAGCAAATTTATTCTCATGAATAGTAGTGGGAGCAAACTCAACAAAATAACTATCATATGATTGAAAATTAAGATCAAGATGACAAGTTTCATGGTTATCATTATTCTTTATAGCATACGTGTCATCACAATAATCATCATAGATAGGAGACATGCTTTCATCATAATAAATTTGCTCACCAAAACTTGGGGGACAAAAATATCATCTTCATCAACATAGCTTCCCCAAGCTTGTGACTTTGCATATCATTAGCATCATGGATATTCATAGAATCCATACTAACAACATTGCAATCTTGCTCATCATACAAAGATTTAGTGCCAAGGATTCTATGTAATTCTTCTTCTAGCACTTGAGCACAATTTTCTTTCCCATCATTCTCACGAAAGATATTAAAAAGATGAAGCGTATGAGACAAACTCAATTCCATTTTTTGTAGTTTTCTTTTATAAACTAAACTAGTGATAAAACAAGAAAGAAAAGAAAGATATACCTTCAAGCACTCACCTCCCGGCAACTGGCGCTTTAAACTCGCTTGATGTCTACTACGCAACCTTCTTCTTGTAGGCGTTGTTGGGCCTCCAAGTGCGAGAGGTTTGTAGGACAGTAGCAAATTTCCCTCAAGTGGATTACCTAAGGTTTATCAATCCGTGGGAGGCGTGGGATGAAGATGGTCTCTCTCAAGCAACCCTGCAACCAAATAACAAAGAGTCTCTTGTGTCCCCAACACACCCAATACAATGGTAAATTGTATAGGTGCACTAGTTCGGCGAAGAGATGGTGATACAAGTGCAATATGGATGGTACATATAGGTTTTTGTAATCTGAAAATATAAAAACAGCAAGGTAACAAGTAATAAAAGTGAGAGTAAACGGTATTGCAATGCTAGGAAACAAGGCCTAGGTTTCATACTTTCACTAGTGCAAGTTCTCTCAACAATAATAACATAATTGGATCATATAACTATCCCTCAACATGCAACAAAGAGTCACTCCAAAGTCACTATAGAGGAGAACAAACGAAGAGATTATGGTAGGGTCTGAAAACCACCTCAAAATTATTCTTTCCAATCAATCCATTGGGCTATTCCTATAAGTGTCACAAACAGCCCTAGAGTTCGTAGTAAAATAACACCTTAAGACACACATCAACCCCTATGCATAAGTTCACAAGGTCACTGAACCCGCAAGTTGATCATCAAAACATACATCAAGTGAATCAATAGAATAACCCATTGTCACCACGGTTATCCCACGCAAGACATACATCAAGTGTTCTCAAATCATTAAAGACTCAATCCGATAAGATAACTTCAAAGGAAAACTCAATCCATTACAAGAAAGTAGAGGGGAGAAACATCATAAGATCCAACTATAATAGCAAAGCTCGCGATACATCAAGATCGTATCACCTCAAGAACACGAGAGAGAGAGAGAGAGATCAAACACATAGCTACTGGTACATACCCTCAGCCCCGAGGGTGAACTACTCCCTCCTCCTCATGGAGAGCGCCGGGATGATGAAGATGTCCACCGGTGAGGGATCCCCCCTCCGGAAGGGTGACGGAACAGGGTCCCGATTGGTTTTTGGTGGCTACAAAGGCTTGCGGCGGCAAAACTCCCGATCTATTCTGTTCCCCGAAGGTTTTAGGGTATATTGGTATATATAGGAGGAAGAAATACGTCAGGGGAGCCAAGAGGGGCCTATGAGGGTGGAGGGCGCGCCCAGGGGGGTGGGCGCGCCCTGCCTCGTGCCTTCCTCGTTGATTCCCTGACGTGCACTCCAAGTCCCCTGGATTGCTTCCGTTCCAAAAATAACTTTCCCGAAGGTTTCATTCCGTTTGGACTCCGTTTGATGTTCCTTTTCTGTGAAACACTGAAACAAGTGAAAAAACAGAAACTGGCACTGGGCTCTGGGTTAATAAGGTAGTCCCAAAAATAATATAAAAGTGCATAGTAAAGCCCATTAAACATCCAAGATGGATAATATAATAGCATGAATACTTCATAAATTATAGATACGTTGGAGACGTATCACCGGCGTCGCCACAAGCGTCGGCCATCTGACAAATGGAGGTGATGAAGATGAGGAAGAGGATGTTGTGGGTGAGAGCGGGACAACGACGGCGTGCAGAGGAAGACGATGCGACAACGAGTGGATTTGGGGGAAAATGGTAGGGGCGATGGAGGTGGTTGCCCTCTTTATATGATGGGACGTTTCGGGCATGTCCATGGACACGATGCTACCCCATGACATGGTCTTGCATGCGCCCGTATCACAGCGGCACCACTCTTGACTAACGGTCAAAGGCATTGACCCGGCAGCAGCGTCCGTTATAACCTTTGTTATGAGGGTTTCGGGCGAGGGAGTGGTGAAAAGTGAGCAAAAGTTAACAGCGTGGGGATGAATGAGTAGAGCTAAGGAACTAGGGGAACAAAAATAAAAATCCCAAATAATATATAGGTCAAAAATATTTTCAGAGATGTTAAGTTAATAATAAAAGACTCTAATAATAGTTAGGAGGATTTTTTATTTAATTAAATATTAACGGGGTTAAAAGGCCAAGTGGTGGAAAGGATATTGGGCCACTTGGGACCAATAGGAGGTGGCGCCCCTTTCTTCTTGAAGAAGGAAGGGGGAGGCCGAAGTGAGGGGGATTTCCCCTCCTCTGGGCCGGCATAGGGGGGATCTTCCCCCCTTGTGGCGCCCCCTCTCCTCTCTTCCAACCTATATATACTAGAGGTTTTGGAAACTTTTGTACACGCAAGTTTTGGAGCCACCTCTACTTCTCTGATTATAGTTTCTAGTTCTAGTTGACCTAGTTAGAGATAGATCTAGATCCTCTATAATACTTATAATTAGAAGTCCAGTGTGGTTCTAATATCCTCCCTCTAATTCTCTGGTGGCGATTAGCTCTGGACGGTGAAGCGTTGCCGGATCGTGAAGACCGTACACTTGCAAAATGTGGAGAACCCGTGATTTCGATCTTCCATTTGAGGGATCATTTGTGAGCAGTTCCGGGGACTTCAAATCGTTCTACATTGACTCCTCTTCTTCTGTTGCAACTCGGAGTTGTTAACGATCCGATCTAAACCGTTATTGCATCTTCATGGCGTCGACATGGACCTTTTCTAGCTTCATTGTTATTTCCATTGTAATGGTGGCAAGACACAGTTCTAGGAAGCGTCTTGGTTGCAAGGGAAGAGGTCGAAGGATATCGCCCCACTCATTTCTGCGGCTTCCAAGTGGAAGAAGTGGTTGGTGAGGGATGCATTGCGGGACCATGCTTGGGTGCACAATATCAACACGTCCACTAATGTCACAGTCAATCACATTATTGAGTTTGTGGGCCTTTGGATCCAGCTGGAGCAAGTGCTGCTCCTTGAGGATGTCGAGGACGACATCACTTGAAAATTTGAGACGAATGGTGAACATTTTGCTACTTGGTGTACATGGCCCAATTCTTGGGTCAATGTGGACTACCATGAACAAGAGTATTTGGAAGGTTTGGGCACCACGAAAGGTCAAGTTCTTCTCCTATCTTACGTCTGAGAACATAATTTAGACGGTGACGAGTTGGCGAAGAGAGGGCAGGGAAAATTGTGGCCTCTGCACCCTTTGCAAGCGGGACAATGAAACATCCGACCACTTGTTGTACAAATGTCGATACTACGATGCGCGCTTTGGCGACTATTGAAGGTGTGGCTGGGGTTAGGAGCACTGGAGATTAATAGATGGGAAACAAAGTGCAGTACTAAGAGTTGGTGGACCAATATGTCAAAGCCCAATATCGCACACCGGACAGCTATGACTTCCCTCACCATGCTTGTTTGTTGTGTCCTCTGGAACGAGAGAAATTGTAGGGTGTTTCGAAAGAATTCCACACCCACCCACCCCCCTCCCCGCCCTTCTACATCCTCAAGCTCATCCATGACAAGGCCATACCGTGGATCACCAGAGGCTAGGCACTGAGCGCCATCATGTCACGAGAGTAATCCTTTTTATTGATGGTGTTGTAATGACGGGCTATGATGTGGATCCGATGTAATACTATGAAATCTTTCTCTCTGAATTAATGGATGAGGCAAATCTTACGCCTCGGTTCAAAAAATGGAACCAAAACAGAAGTAGCCATGATATATAAACTCAAATTCAACTGAGAAGTGGTACACAATATATATGTAGTGAATCTCTTTGTCACGAGGGAAAACCCACAAAATCTTTAAAAGACCCTTCCTTAAAAAAAGCATCATATGCTGAGGGCAGGTGTGCTTTTTGTTACTTTTGGTTCAGCACAACTTTTAATCCCTGTCGGGCGACGTACCATCCAAGAAAAAAAATGCTCCTATGAGTTTTAATGAAATATTATCTTTTCAAATGATAAGTGCCACATGTGTGGCACGAAGTAACACCACCCTGCGGTGCTTATAACTAAAATTGACGTCCGAAAAAAAAACGAAACCTAAAAAAACTAAAACTTGCCACCCAAACAGAAAATTGACATGCTTCACAACTAAAGTTGTTATCCTCGGGTAACTAAAGTTGCCATCAAAAAAGTCAGGGCGAAATTGTTTCGTGCCACACGCGTCCAATAGTCTTTTCTTGATGACAACCATTTTCTTTGATAATTATTAGATCTAAGATACCTTTTGAGTACCTTTTTCTCAAATAAAGAAAGATTGACTGAGGAAGTTGACTAGTGACCACAACAAAAAAAATTACAAATAATTCACACAGAATAATTTCATTGTCCACCATACAGATTTGCGAAGGGAAGTATATATCTAAATTGTTTATCACAAAACTAATATTGAACCAAAATAACTTTGATTTAGTACATTTGTAGTGAATCTCTTAGTCACAAGGAAGAGCCATTCAGACACGGATTCGTAAGAAGGCGGTGCACCGTCCAGTGAAACTGCAGTAACTGTGCCGCTCTTGACGTCATACACAAGATAGCTGGGAGTAACATGATTATTATTGTACATAGAGCTACCATGCGCATGGTTGGCTGTCTGATTCCATTCAAGGCCCAAAATGAACACACGGTTCCCTCGAAATCTTTCGTCGTAATGGGACGAACAAATCGACCTAGAGCCTGTTCTGCCAATGAAGAGAACCTGGTCGCCCAAGTCCTTGACCTCCGACCACTGGTTTTTCTCAAAATCTGCCTCGAACACGTCCAGCCTAATGCCGTGATCAATTGCCGTCTTTTTCACCCCATAATTAGGAGGTTCAATTCCCCACCGCACCATCAGTAGCTTGCCAGATGATGATGATACAACCAGGTGCTGGATGAAGGATCGACACTCGTCAGGAAGCTCACTGAATTTCGTCGCCGGAGGCGGTGTTTTGATGACATGCTCGACTTGGCGAGCCAAGTCATGGTGATGAAGGAAGAGCTCCCCTCTCCCGCTGAGAGCATACAGATTCCCATGGAAAAAGGCAATGTCCTTGTACGTTATATAACTATCAGCCGCCGGGCTAAACGACCACGAGAAGCCAGCGCCCGGCCGGAAAAAACGCGACCCCGCCCGGCGCGAAGACCAGCGCCGCGACGAGCTCTTCAGGCGAGCACACCATCAACTTCAAAATAAACTCGAGGAGGGGCCGTTCGCGGCCGTCAATGGAGCGCCATGGTATGTTTATAGTGGCGCCGGAGAACGGATTACGCAGCAAGCATCGCCGCCTGTAGCTCTTGTAGTCGTCGTGGTGGTGCTCGTACAGGACCGAGCTGCCGAAGTTGCGAAGCATCCCGTCGAAGGCGTCGCGGCCGGACGAGTTGCAGGGCGCCCGCGGCACGGCGAAGCGATGCACCTTGCCGTCCGGCAGGCTTTGGTAGGTGTCCATGCGCTGGTGGAGCCACGGCAGAGCCGACGGCAGCACCGGCCGCTGCTGCTGCGCGGCGATTCGCCACTGGTGGCAGACGGCCCGGAAGCTCAGGCGGTCGGCGTAGGACGGCAGTCGGCAGAGGATGAGCCCCGCAACCTACGGCGGGAGGTCCGCCCACGGTGAAGAAGGGCTGCGTCTGCGTGGCTTGGTGAAGCAGGCGCCCATGATGCGATCGGCACAAAGAGAAGCTTGAAACTTGAAAGACAGACCCAGAAATTATCGATCTATATCCTCTTTCGGAATTGCTAACTCACATCTAGATGATATTTAAGGATGTCACATCTAAGTCCAGGGCCGTTAGATTATATATGTCTTTAAAACTCGCGCAAAGTGATCGTTCCTCGCACGCTCGCGCCCGTCGGCAGATGACGTGCGCGTGGCCAGCCTGTGTCTCCACGCGAGATTGGGGCGGGCCGTCTTGTTTGTGGGCTTTTTTCTGTTTTGTCTCAGGCTGGTCTGCACCGTTTGATATGTTTGTGGTTTTTTTTTCTGTTTGTCTCAGTTGTGAGCTTCGATGTACTGTGGTAGAAATTTCTCAAAAACAAAATGTACCGTGGTAAGAGAATAGTCAGAGAGAGCTGTCCTATTTTTCTCTCGAGAGGTGTGGGGGGCGGTGCTCATTCATTTTCTCACGTAGCTGTTTTTCCCTATAGTCCTTCACGTGAGGAGTGGGTTGGAAGTGGAAAGGGTGGAGTGAGTGATTTTCCACTCCCATTTGTTTGTTTTATTTATATTTTCTCTTTTCATTTCTTTTTCTTTTCCTTTTCTTATTTATTTATTTGTTTTAAAATCATGATTTTTTCACTATGTCATCTATTCAATTTAAATGTCGAGCAAATCTTGGTCGGGTTGTTTTGTCGCGTGTGTCCCGTGTCGCGTTGTGCGTATTGTGTCTACTTATCGGTCTGCTTGTGTGTGTATCTTTTGTTGGGACATTTTCACGGCGCAATCTAGGGGTCCCGTTTCGAATTGGTTTTTTTAATTCTCATTTAGATGGGAGTTAACAATGTCTCATTTAACTCATATTCCGTTAGATATACGTGCTCCCGAAGTTGCCGTTATTGTCGTCGTATGCCATTATTTTTGTTTGCCCCTTGTGAAGCAGTGATGCCTGATATGACTTTTTTAGTGGGCCATTTTCTGTTTTAGTGGGCTTTTTTAGGGCTACGTGTCTTTCTATTATCTGTCTTTATTTATTTTGGTTCAACTGGGTAGCTAGAGAAGAGATTTTTTTTCTCTTTCGAATTTGCTAAATCTCATCTTTGTGATGTCTCATCTAACTCCATAACCGACCGATTTGTTTGCCTTAAGATTTGCACAAACTTGGTCATGCACGTCGATGTCAGCTTGTTTTTTTTGTCGTGCGTCCTCTTTGCCCCATTTTGTTTTGTGTTGGTTTGTTCTCGTGTTTCTTTTTACATGAGTCCATATATGTTGTTGTTTGAGGGGCGTGACCCGTTTCTCTTTTGTTCGTTTTCGCTATGCATTTTGATCTGGTGGAGAATTTGTAGAGTCCACCTTCACTGTAAATGATCTCGTAAGTCCACCCTCGACTAGCAATGGGCATGTATTTTGTTCTTCATTATAGTTGCAAATCTACACTCGACTTGCAACTGGGTTTATAATTTGTTATTGACCCAGTTGCAAGTCCACCCTCCACTCGCAAATGGTCTCGTGGTTGTCCCAGTTGCATGTCCACCCTCGACTAACAATGGACATGTATTTTGTATTTCACTGAAGTTGCAAATCTACACTCGACTCGCAACTGGGCTCGTAGTTTGTTATTGTCGCAGTTGCAATTCCACCCTCGACTCACGAATAGTATTATAGTTTTGTGTAGCTGTCCTGGTTGCAAATCCACTCTTGACACGCAACTAGGCCCGTAGTTTGTTTCATCTCAGTCGCTAGTCCACCCTCGACTCGCAACTTGTATCGTAGTTTTTTCTAGTTGTCCCGATTGCAAGTGTACCCTCAACATGCAACTTCGTATCGTAGTTCAATTGCACTTGTCGGTTGCAAGTCCACTCTCGACTGCATAACTAGGACCATAGTTTGTTTCATCCCAATTGCAAGCCCAGCCTTGACTTGCAACTCGACATGTATTTTGTTTTTCCTCCTAGTTGCGAGTTCACCCTCGCTTTCATAAGCGTATTTTGTGGTTTGTTTTATCCCAATTGCAAGTCGATCCATGACTTGCGACTAGGCTTATAGTTGTTCCAGTTGCAAGTCCACCCTCGACTCGCAACTGAAGCATGTGTTTTTTTGTTTTTTTCATCATAGTTGTAAGTCCACCCTTGACTCGCAACTGGGCATATAGTTTGTTTATCTCAATTGCAAGTTGACTCTTGACTCGCAACTAGGCTTGTAGTTTTGTAGTTGCCCCAGTTGCATGTCCACTCCCGATTCACAAATGTGTTAGCTCTTCTAGCTGGATGTCCACCCCTCAACTAGAAATTGGGCATGTGTTTTGTTGTCCCAGTTGCACATCCACGCTCGACTCGCAACTGGGCTTTTGTTTGTTGTTGTCCCGGTTGCAAGTCCACCCTCGACTCGCAAATGGTATCATAGTTTTGTGTAATTGACCTAGTCACAAGTCCGCCTTCGACTCACTACTAGGCCCATAGTTTTGTTTCATCCTAGTTGCAAGTCCACCCTTGACTCGCAACTGGGATTGTAGCATCCTAGTTGTCCCAGTTGCAAGTCCACCCTCGACTCGCAACTGAGCACATAGTTTGTTGTTGTCCCAGTTGTAACTGCGTCCAACCTCGATACGCAACCAAGCTCGACCAATATTTGTCCTAGTTGCAAGTCAACCCTCCACACGCAACTGGGGTTCCAATTCTTTTTTGTCCCATTTTTGCAAATCCACCTCGGACATGCAATTGGGGAGCCTATTTTTTTTTACCAGTTGCAAATCCACGCCCGATGTGTATGTGTGTGTGTGTGTCTTTTTGCCAAGGGGTCCCCAGTTGCATGTCAAGCATCGACTTGCAACTAGGGGTGTGTGTGTGTGTTGGCGACCCCAGTTGCAAGTTGCCCATCGGCCAGCATAACTAGGGGTGTATGTGTGTGTGTGTGTGTGTGTGTGTGTTTATTCGTGGCCCCTGTTGCAAGTTGACCATCAACTCGCAACTAGGGGATGTGTGTGTGTGTGTGTGTGTGTGTGTGTGTCAAGGGTCCCCAATTGCATGTTGATAACCGACTTGCAAGTAGGGGGGTGTGTGTCTTTTTGTCAAGGGGTCCCCAGTTGGATGTCAAGCATCGACTCTTAACTAGGGGTGTGTGTGTGTGTTTGTTGACGACCCCCAGTTGCAAGTTGCCCATCGACTCGCAACTAGGGTGTGTGTGTGTGTGTGTGTGTGTGTGTGTGTGTGTGTGTTTATTCGTGGCCCCAGTTGCAAGTTGACCATCAACCCCTAGTTGCGAGTTGATGGTCAACTTGCAACTGGGGCCACGTAATAAACACACACACACACACACACCCTAGTTGCGAGTCGATGGGCAACTTGCAACTGGGGGTCGTCAACAAACACACACACACCCCTAGTTACGAGTCGATGCTTGACATGCAACTGGGGACCCCTTGACAAAAAGACACACACCCCCCTACTTGCAAGTCGGTTATCAACATGCAATTGGGGACCCTTGACACACACACACACACACACACACACACACACACATCCCCTAGTTGCGAGTTGATGGTCAACTTGCAACTGGGGCCACGAATAAACACACACACACACACACACATACACCCCTAGTTGCGCGTCGATGGGCAACTTGCAACTGGGGGTCCTCAACAAACATGCACCCTCTAGTTGCGAGTCGATGCTTGACATGCAACTGGGGACCCCTTGATAAAAAGACACACACACACACACACCTCTAGTTGCAAGTCGGTTATCGACATGCAATTGGGGACCCTCGACACACACACACACATCCCCTAGTTGAGAGTTGATGGTCAACTTGCAGCTGGGTGACACACCTACCCCACACCTACAGACACGCACCCCCTAGTTGCTAGTCGATGCGTGACATGCAACTGGGGACCCCTTGACAAAAAGACACACACACAGTCTCTCTAGTTGCAAGTCGGTTATCGACGTGCAATTGGGGACCCTCGACACACACGCATACACATCCCCTAGTTGTGAGTGGATGGTCAACTTGCAATTGGGGCCACGAATAAAACACACACACACACCTAGTTGCGAGTCGATGGGCAACTTGCAACTGGGGGTCCTGAACAAACACACACACCCCTAGTTGCGAGTCGATGCTTGACATGCAACTGGGTACCCCTTGACAAAAAGACACACACACACACACACCTCTAGTTGCAAGTCGGTTATCGACATGCAATTGGGGACCCTCGACACACACATCTGCTAGTTGCGAGTTGATGGTCAACTTGCAACTGGGGGCCACGAATAAACACACACACACACACACACACACACACACACACACCCTAGTTGCGAGTCGATGGGCAACTTGAAAGTATGGTCCTCAACAAACACACACCCACGCTAGTTGTGAGTCAATGCTTGACATGCAACTGGGGGCCCCTTGAAAAAAAGACACACACACACCTCTAGTTGCAAGTCGGTTATCGACATGCAATTGGGGACCCTCGACACACACACACACACGCATCCCCTAGTTGCGAGTTGATGGTCAATTTGTAACTGGGGGCCACAAATAAAACACACATACAGACACGCACACCCTAGTTGCGAGTCGATGCTTGACATGCAATTGGGGACCCCTTGACAAAAATACACACACGCACACACACACACACACTCACACACTCTAGTTGTAAGTCGGTTATCGACATGTAATTGGGGACCCTCCACACACACACACATCCCCCCTAGTTGTGAGTTGATGGTCAACTTGCAACTCGGGCCCACAAATAAACACACACACACACACACACCCTAGTTGCGAGTCGGTTATCAACATGCAATTAGGGACCCTCGACACACACACACATCCCCTAGTTGTGAGTTGATGGTCAACTTGCAACTGGGGGCCACGAATAAAAACACACACACACACCCTAGTTGCGAGTCGATGGGCAACTTGCAACCGGGGTCGTCACACACACACACCCCCTAGTTGCGAGTCGATGCTTGACATGCAACTGGGGGCCCCTTGATAAAAAGACACACACACACACATACACATCGGGCGTGGATTTGCAACTGGTAAAAAAAAATAGGCTCCCCAATTGCATGTCCGAGGTGGATTTGCAAAATGGGACAAAAAGAATTGGAACCCCGCTATGTGTGGAGGGTTGACTTGCAACTAGGACAAATATTGGTCGAGCTTGGTTGCGTATCGAGGTTGGACGCAGTTACAACTGGGACAACAACAAACTATGTGCTCAGTTGCGAGTCGAGGGTGGACTTGCAACTGGGACAACTAGGATGCTACAATCCCGATTCTTGAGTCAAGGTGGACTTGCAACTAGGATGAAACAAAACTATGGGCCTAGTAGTGAGTCGAAGGCGGACTTGTGACTAGGTCAATTACACAAAACTATGATACCATTTGCGAGTCGAGGGTGGACTTGCAACCGGGACAACAACAAACAAAAGCCCAATTGCGAGTCTGAGCATGGATGTGCAACTGGGATAACAAAACACATGCCCAATTTCTAGTTGAGGGGTGGACATCCAGCTAGAAGAGCTGCGAGCACATTTGTGAATCGGGAGTGGACATGCAACCGGGGCAACTACAAAACTACAAGCCTAGTTGCGAATCAAGAGTCAACTTGCAATTGAGATAAACAAACTATGTGCCCAGTTGCGAGTCAAGGGTGGACTTACAACTATGATGAAAAAAACAAAAAAACACATGCTTCGATTCTTGAGTCGAGGTGGAGTTGCAACTTGAACAACTATAAGCCTAATGCATGAAGTCATGGATCGACTTGCAATTGGGATAAAACAAACCACAAAATACAGGTTGAGTAGAGAGGTGAACTCAAGAATCGGGAGGAAAAACAAAATACATGTCGAGTTGCAAGTCAAGGCTGGGCTTGCAATTGGGATGAAACAAACTATGGTCCTAGTTGCGAGTCGAGAGTGGACTTGCAACCGGGACAAGTACAATTGAACTACGATACGAGTTGCATGTTGAGGTACACTTGCAACTCGGGACAACTAGAAAAACTACGGTACAAGTTAAGTCGAGTCGGTGGACTAGCGACCGAGATGAAACAAACTACGGGCCTAGTTGCGTGTCAAGAGTGGATTTGCATCCGTGACAGCTACACAAAACTATAATACTATTCGTGAGTCGAGGGTGGAATTGCAACTGCGACAATAACAAACTACGAGCCCAGTTGCGAGTCGAGTGTAGATTTGCAACTTCAGTGAAATACAAAATACATGTCCATTGTTAGTCGAGGATGGACATGCAACAGGGAAAACTACGAGACCATTTGCGAGTGGAGGGTGGACTTGCAACTGGGTCAATAACAAATTATAAACCCAGTTGCAAGTCGAGTGTAGATTTGCGACTGTAATGAAGAACAAAATGCATGCCCATTGCTAGTCGAGGGTGGACTTACGAGATCATTTGCGAGTGAAGGGTGGACTCTACAAATTCTCCACCAGATCAAAATGCATAGCGAAAACGAACGAAAGAGAAACGGGTCACGCCCCTCAAACAACAACATATATGGAAAAGAAACACGAGAACAAACCAACACAAAACAAAATGGGGCAAAGAAGACGCACGACAAAAAAAAACAAGCTGACATCGACGTGCATGACCAAGTTTGTGCAAATCTTAAGGCAAACAAATCGGTCGGTTATGGAGTTAGATGAGACATCACAAAGATGAGATTTAGCAAATTCGAAAGAGAAAAAAATCTCTTCTCTAGCTACCCAGTTGAACCAAAATAAATAAAGACAGATAATAGAAAGACACGTAGCCCTAAAAAAGCCCACTAAAACTGAAAATGGCCCACTAAAAAAGTCATATCAGGCATCACTGCTTCACAAGGGGCAAACAAAAAATACGACACGCACAACGGCAACGGCACAACTCGGGAGCACGTATATCTAACGGAATATGAGTTAAATGAGACATTGTTAACTCCCATCTAAATGAGAATTAAAAAAACCAATTCGAAAGGGGACCCCTAGATTGCGCCGTGAAAATGTCCCAACAAAAGATACACACACAAGCAGACCGATAAGTAGACACAATACGCACAACGCGACACGGGACACACGCGATAAAACAACCCGACCAAGATTTGCTCGACATTTAAATTGAATAGATGACATAGTGAAAAAATCATGATTTTAAAACAAATAAATAAATAAGAAAAAGGAAAAAGAAAAAGAAATGAAAAAGAGAAAATATAAATAAAACAAACAAATGGGAGTGGAAAATCACTCACTCCACCCTTTCCACTTCCAACCCACTCCTCACGTGAAGGACTATAGGGAAAAAAACAGCTACGTGAGAAACTGAATGAGCACCGCCCCCCACCTCTCGAGAGAAAAAATAGGGACAGCTCTCTCTAACTGTTCTCTTACCACGGTACATTTTGTTTTTGAGAAATTCCTACCACAGTACATGGAAGCTCACAACTGAGACAAACAGAAAAAAAAACCACAACATATCAAACAGTCATAGAACCAGACAAAATAGAAAAAAGCGCCCACAAACAAGACGGCCCGCCTCTAATCTCGCTGCGTGGAGACACAGGTGGCTGGACGCACACGCGACGCGACGGTAGCGGCGATGGAAACGATCACTTTGCGCGAGTTTTAAAGACATATATAATCTGACGGCCCTGGACTTAGATGTGACATCCTTAAATATTATCTAGATGTGAGTTAGCAATTCCGTTGCTTTATAGGAAGAAAAGAGATGGATGCATGCCTTCGTTTCACGAGAAGAAAGAACCTACGCTAGTCGTGGACTGGGGAGGCTCCACGGCTGTTGAACAATATTTTCTTGGAGATAATTTAGAAGGAGTTCAATTTGAGGATTTTAATGAGATAGAGTCACGCCCGTGCAAGAGGATAAAAAGCAGAGATTTGTTTCTCTTCCGGCCACGCAAGGAACAAACTCCTTGGCAAAGAAGATTTGTACGTGTCCACCTTTGCTTGAAAGAAGTCGGATGGGGCCCACCTGCAGAACAAGAGACCCTTGAAGATGGCGCACCAGCCTAGACTCTTTGTTTATTTCAGTTATTTATTTTGAGTCGGTTTAGTTATATTTGGTACCGGCTGAGTTATAAAAGGCAGATGCAACTTAAATTAGTAGAAGGTCAAGATTGTATTAGAGATAGACTTGTTGAGCTTGCCGGTTAAGTTAGATGCGTCGACCACTATATAAAGTCATGTACTTGCGCCATGTAAAACAGGTTATGGTTTTATGAAATAGACACGATGTGTTTTTCAGGGTAGATACCCGTATAAAGTTTTGGAAGGATCTTTAGAAAACCTCTGTGTTGCGATTTCTCTTCATGGGAATTGTTTTGCGCATGAGTACCTTCGTCCAGATTGGTTTTCTCGTGCTGGGCCGCAAGGTTCAAACCCTCTACTTCGTGTACATCGCGTGCGCGGGTGAGAGGTTGCTGCTACTAAAGGTGGAGTGTCGTGAAAGGTCGGACCGAAACAACGGATCGAATCTCACCACGAGGTCCGGTCTATATCACCCTCGCGCGATGAAGCGACCGGCCGAAGCGTGTAGACGGGAAGAGTTTTCCTTTTTTTATTTATCCCGAATCAAGTGAAAGTTATTACTACCTCTCTTCCATAATGTAAGTGCGTATAGACTTTTTAAAAAGTCAAATTTTACAAATTTTGATCAAGTTTATAAAGAAACTATTTCTATCTACAATACCAAAGATATAGAAATGAAACTACATCTTATATGAATCTAATGACATATGTTTAACAATTTTAGATGTAAATATTTTTCTCCACAAACTTGGTCAAAGTTCATGAGGTTTGACTTTTCTAAAAATGTCTATGCAGTACATTATGAAATGGAGGGAGTACAATACTTCTATTTAAGAATGAATACCAAGCACACATATATACATACCCCAGTCTTCATGTATGTATGCAGTTATCCCAATACAAAGTGTCATCGGTAAAGCATACAAAAGGTCGGAGAGCATGGGACTTTGAGGCATCGGGAAATAATGATGCAAACTACTTGCGCCCACAACCAGGTTCACCATCCTTATCAGCATATCCGTAAATCCCGCCACACCATTATCTCTATGCTTTGCACATCGAACCTTTCCAAGAAGAGTGACTATTGTGTACTTGTGGAAATCCTGGGGTTAGCCAGAATTTGGTTTACTATGTTAGGATGCGATGAAGTTGGAGTATTCTAGTCCACATTGTTTTAAGCAATGTTCGGTGGCATACTCCCTCCATCCTTGAAAGAAAGAGTGTACTTTCAACTTTGTTGGAGAGTCAAAAAAGTTTGACCGAGTTTATGCAAAAATATATCAATGTTTGTGAAACCAAATAGGTATATGATGAAAATATGTTTTATCATTAATCAAATGCTACTAATTTGATGGCATAAATGTTGATGTATTATCCTAAATACATCACAGTGCAGCTGCGCCGGATGGACGCGGCGAGCGCACGCGCTAGATGACAAAACTAGTTTGCTGTCTGTAATAAACGTGTTATCCACTGAATAGTGTAAAGCGCATGCATGTGCCAACGTCATCTATTATTCTATTTCAAATTTTTAAAAAGCTACAACTTTTGAACCGAGTGTCAGAACGCAGAACCGTTTTCATCGCAGGGTTCCTCGCGACGAGCTCTTCAAAACTAGATCCCATATGAATATGTTTTAATGATTTTTTTTCAAAAGCAACTTTGATGCTAGATGAAGCAACATTAGTGTTAAACATGAGCAACTCTGACGCTAGATGAATTGCACCGTGTGTATGACTAACTTCGCCTAGTAGCCACCTAGTTAGTTGTGTGCAACAGTGTAATAGGGGGGTCACCATGATTTCTAAGTTGCATACATTGGAAAATAAGTTGTGGATTGTTTAGTTGCCTATCATACTGTGAAAATTTCTTACCATAGAGTGGAAACTCTAACATGGCTTATAAGTTGTCTACCGCAGAAACCAGGTTGTCCTTTCACTACGAAGTTGCCTATGAGTGATCCTCAGTTTCTTACAATACTATGAAAGTTGTCCATCAAGGGACCTAAGTTGCCTACAATATCGAAAAGTTTTTGTGGGATCTAAGTCATCTATCATGATTTCAAATTTCGAACTATGTGGGGATGGGTGGTATGAGATTTGTGTGTTTTCCTTTTCTAGGGAAGTCTGCCCGCCAACGCTATTAAGCACACAGATGTTGGCTAGCCAGGTCCTGACGAGCTCTTCAAAACTATACCCACATGAATATGTTTTGATGATTTTTCTTTCTTTCAGAAAGCAACTTAGACGCTAGATAAGACAACTTTAGTGCTAAACAGAAGCAACTCCACTCCAATTTAAAGTAACTATTACCAACAATGAGCAACTAACTAGTAATAGAGAATAACCTTGAACAGAGGTAGGCAACATCATATCACCTTTATAAGCAACTTTCTTTCTACGAGAGACAACTTTAGTGCAAAAAATAGGCAACTTCACTACACTTTCTCCTAATTAATTTTCTCTAACATTCTCCTAACTTCCTCACAGGTACTTCTAAGTTGCATATTCTCCTAGCTTCCTCACTGGTACTTCTAAGTTGCATATTGTTGATTCTAAACTGCCTATAATACTATGAAGTCATCTACCATTGATACTCTTGTATCTGCTATTGCTAACTATGATAGGCAACTTGGTGCTCAATTTTGGCAACTTTAGAGTGTTTGCATGCAACTTAGAAAAACAATGGTAAACCACTTCACAATATTGTAGGCAACTATTTTTGCAAAGTTAGCCAACCGAGAAGCAATGATAGACAACTAATTACCAATAGTAGGAAACTAGGCATCAATTGGTAGGCAATTTACAATATTTATAGACAACTGCACATCAATTGTAGGCAACTAACTATCAAACAATAGGCAAATGAGCAACCATGCATGATAGGCAAGTTGGGAACATACATATATATGTTGTCGCTACTAGTTGTTTTTGTGGTTCTTTTTTTTGCACAAGGGTTGCATGATGTTACTGCAAGGAGCTTATGGGGTAGCAACCCCTCTTTTAATGCATGACACTAGTTGCTTCAAATTTTGTAAGAGTTGTCTGAAATCATAGCAAAGTTGTTGCATGTTTTCTTACTTTTGCATAGGGGATGCATGCTATTTTTTACTGCAAGGAACTCATATGGGGCAGCAGACCTCTTTTACATGCCTGATAGTAGTTGGACTCATTGGATGGCTAAAAGTGTCTAGAGAGGTCGATTCCGATATTTGGGGCGTTTTAGTGATCCACGTTGGAGTTGTCTTTATGTTAGACGATTTAGAGGTGAAACTAGTCAATTGATAGTCATGGTAACCGACTTAAAAGGATCCTCCGTTGATAGGTAGTCATACTAGGAAAAAGGAGTTGTTTTTCTATAACACTAAAGTTGCCTCTGTAGCACACAAAGTTGCTCGGAAAAAAAGTTCTTCGAAACCTACTCATATGGGATCTAGTTTTGAAGAACTCGTCGCGAGAAACCCACCGGTGAAAACGGATTTGAATTTTGACATTCTAATAAAAAGTTACAAGTTTTTAAAGTTTTTTATCCCCTAATAAATGCAGGTGGGAGCTGGCGCGGGAGGTTTTTCCTTTTCTAGGTTGTCCTAACGCGACGTGCGGTAAAACTTTCCTTTTGGGGAGGGCGCTCGCTGGCCCGAACGGGCGCTCGTGCGCCAGGTAGCCAGGTCCATGTATTATTGTATAAATACGGTCAAACATAAAAAAGTTTAACTTTAAAACAAAGTTGGAAGTACACTCTTTCAAGGACGGAGGGAGTAGGTTAGAGCTTGACTCGTGGACAGCTGCGCCACGATTGTCGCCCATTCTTTTTTTAGCGTCAGTACAGACGCAAGAGCTCATACATATGCGCATACACTCATCCCTATGAACACACACACGCACACCCATCCCTATGATCACCTCCAAGAAGACGGAGCCAGCATTCATCTTGAAATTTATGAAGTCACCGTAGGGGATACCACAGTCCCTCTAACCATCCAACCACAGGTTGGTTCGCGATGGTCGCCCATTCGTTCTCATCATGTGTGGGCTCTCCTTATTTGTGTTACATGTACTATATCAATACATCCAAAACTCCTCCAGACTACTCATCTTACATTCTTAAGAAGTTGCTCCCCACTATAAGGTACTAGATCGGCAGCGCGCCTTGGCGCGAGGGTGCCGGTCCAACCGATATGCCAAGCGATGGAAGATCAAACCGCATGATGCATCAATAGGAAGGAAGTTTACCACATGTAAAACGTCAACAACTGATTTTCTGGTTCATGGGAAAGAATAAACATTCCAAAAGAGTAACATCATCGAGTTCAACAAAATCATGAGATTGTAAAAATTAATCCACCCCAGAAGTAGCACAACATCAAGTTAAATGCAGTGAGATTACAAAAACATATTAGCTCACATTAAGTTCAGTTATATGAGTAGGAACATAAGAGAGCAAAAGCCACCACAACGGCAATGGAGGCGATAAAACTATGAAGTCATAGTTAGGCATAGATAGCTTGGTTCAACTGCCTCCATGAGTGCCATTCCATTATGATGACCACATAATGATTTTGTATAGAAAATGCACTTGTGATTTCCCTCTAAAACGTATGTACAGTCAGCGATGGTTTCCCCTTCTAATCTTGAAGGCGATCGCCTTCGCCAACGGATGGATCAAGGCGCCCTCATCTGGCCGAGCTCCTACGAGCTCTCCTCCTTCCCCTTCCAGCGAGAGACATGACTTGCTTCCATTCTATAGAGATTGCTGCAAAGCTGTATGTAATTCATTTCTTCAGAGATCTTTATATTGTGGAGTCACCAGCCGCTCTGCATTCATGACTGCATCTGGTTCTGTATTAAACTAAAGGCCCTGGCATTTGTTAAGCTTGTGAGCAGCTCCCATAGTTCAAGATCGATCAATCAAGAATTTGGGGGAAAGCTAAATGGCATCGGTACCAGCAACTACAAATTTCGACCAAGTAGGCAAGAATCTACAGATATAGCAATTTTCCTCAATTGCTTCATTTGTAATAGAACACAAGAGGTTTACAGTTATATAACTCTGGCCAGTTATGATGAATAGATGTACATTAGATGCTTTAAGGTCCAAGTTTTTCTGGTTGGAGCACTTTGAATGCTCATGAGAATGACAGAAAGAAGAGAAAATGCATGGTGTCTTTATTTCTTATCTTTTAGGTCTAATTGACATTCAGTTGATTATTGCCAAACCGTGCACAAGAACTATTATACTTACCAAGTACATAACCTTCCAGTATCTCTCTAATGTTGCACTTTGCTACTCGAAAGGTCAAAAGAACAAGGGAATCAAACTGCAAGTAAACATACCTCTTCTAGCGATAGAAATATACTATCAAATCTAAGGGTGTACTACATTTGAAAGCACAGTTTCATGATAAGAGAAGTGAAAAAAATGAAAGAAATATATGTACAGAAAATTGAGTATACCTTCCCCTGAAGGTATCCATCTCCCTGAAATTAGTCCCAAAGAGTTGGTTCAATAAGGTAATCTTTCCTGCTCAAAATAGGAATATGATTAATCTTATGTCAACTAAATTCTGAAGTACGTACTGTCGATTTGTGATAAAGGGCAGGAAGTCCACAACTCACACTTATCTTCCAAGAATACATGTTTAAGTTCAGTATTATACTATCGGTGAAATGATGAAAATACACATTTTCAGCTTAAATGTCGAGAAGACTAACAAATAACCCCAGGAGAAAGGATATACTGATTGCAATTATAATTAATTATTCATCGCTGGACTCGATTCTTAGATGTCACTCGTGTTAGCAAGTGAAGGACTTCAAAATAGATATGCACGGACAGACTACTTTTACAATAAACACATGCAACCAAGTTGGGGTTGCAAGGATCAATGTAAATGTAGCATTAATCAGCAAAAACAAATTTAGCACCAACAATGTATGTGACAAGTCTGTCCAAAACCATGATATACTTGTAGGCAAAAATAGTGAGGCTGCGGTCGATCCACATGCAGCTGCAAATATAACCAGTGTGCCTCACTATAGAAACGGTGAGTGTAGAATTTTGTCATTGACATTAGAAGTTAAAAGAAAAGGAACGCATCCAGAAACAAAATCACCATAATTGTTGAATAAAGAGTTGAGGAAATCTGTAAAAACATGATTCTCGCTTGAATATAAACCTACTTCTAGTAATGTGATTCCAGTCTGTAAATACTATGGATTTACTGAAAGTTCTAAGCCTCTAATTATTATTTACAAAGTTACCACCTGATTATCAGTTTGGACAAAGTTGCATGATGAATACATATCAAACAAATACTCCTACTCCTAGATTGTCACATGACCTGTTATTAAAGCTGAGGTGTGTATACCAGAGAAAAATCTTTTTTTTCTTGTATACCAGAGAAAAATCATGTAAAAAACATTTAACCCATACAGGAAGCAACATAAACTTACATTGTTCTGTGTTTTAACCTGATTGAGTGAATCGAAAAAAACACTGTATGCCTCTGTCTTTTAGCAGCCTCAGCAATTCATCAAAACTGCACCAATATAAAAAGTAAGAATAGCAGTGTAACATGGTTCTATATTCCAAAGAAGTATGCATGACGATCACCACACAATTGTGTATAAAGAAACACTATGCAATGACAAAAACAGTAAGCATTTGAAAATAAGATACATGGCACACACATGCATAATTACTGTGTCTGAATTATCAAGAAATACTACGCAACTACACACATAGTAAACATTTGGAAATTAGAAATACAAAAAACCCATGCATAAATGATGTATATGGATTCTCGACCTTACAGTAGTTGGTATGCCCTCTATACATTTGCTTTCTACTCATCAACAATTCACATATAATTAGCCTCTAGTATCAACCTACAAAATCATTCTATGTGGCTGACGACGCTGATCATCTGGTTTTACTTTAAAAATAGAACTGAAGATTTTTTTTTCGTCCTTGCAATTTGTAAAAACTACAGCATTGCGATCACTTTCTAAAAAATAGTGTATGCCGAAGTGAAAATGAATCATAACTGATCATCTGGTTTTACTTTAAAAATAGAACTGAAGATTTTTTTTCGTCCTTGCAATTTGTAAAAACTACAGCATTGCGATCACTTTCTAAAAAATAGTGTATGCAGAAGTGAAAATGAATCATAACTGACTATTGGCATATAGCGAGACACAGGCACATGAATGAATCATGCAACTCTGTTCAGCGATTATTTGCCACACTTTCTCATTAGTCATTACTAACACAACCTAAACAACACATGCAGAGATGATGTTGCTGGTGCAAGAAAAAAATGAATGAAATTTGCATTTATCCTGCAACAGTGTTATAAACTACACATATTTGTCCTGCCAACAACAATAAGCAATAACAGCAAAAAATGCAATTCGTTTAGGGGAACCATGCAATGCAAATTTAATGGCCCGATTAACATTTATAATATGATAAATGCGTGCAACAATAGTTATGGGACGACACTCAGCTCCATAAGATGATGAGACTAATGGTTTTCTTATGTTTCTCTCCATGATGATGATGATGATGATGATGATGATGATGATGATGAAGAAGAACACACCTCTCACTCTCTTGCATATGACTGTTGGAAATATGCCCTAGAGGCAATAATAAAAGTGTTATTATTATATTCCATTGTTCATGATAATTGTCTTTTATTCATGCTATAATTGTATTATCCGGAAATCGTAATACACCGTGTGAATACATAGACCACAATATGTCCCTTAGTGAGCCTCTAGTTGACTAGCTCGTTGATCAACAGATAGTCATGGTTTCCTCGACTATGGACATTGGATGTCATTGATAACGGGATCACATCATTAGGAGAATGATGTGATGGACAAGACCCAATCCTAAGCATAACACAAGATCGTGTAGTTCGTTTTGCTAGAGCTTTTCCAATGTCAAGTATCTTTTCCTTTGACCATGAGATCGTGTAACTCCGGATACCGTAGGGAGTGCTTTGGGTGTACCAAGCGTCCATGGCAACGTAACTGGGTGACTATAAAGGTGCACTACGGTATCTCCGAAAGTGTCTGCCATTGGGTTGACACGGATCGAGGCGGGATTTGTCCTCCATTATGGCGGAGAGGTATCTCTGGGCCCACTTTCGGTAATGCATCATCATAATGATCTCAAAGTGATCAAGTGTCCGGTCACGGGATCATGCATTACGGTCTGAGTAAAGTGACTTGCCGTAGAATTAGATTGAACGAGGTATTGGGATACCGACGATCGAATCTCGGGCAAGTAACGCATCGATTGACAAAGGGAATCGTATCACGGGGTTGCTTAAATCCTCGACATCGTGGTTCATCCGATGAGATCATCGAGGAGCATGTGGGAGCCAACATGGGTATCCAGATCCCATTGTTGGTTATTGGGAGAGCCGTCTCGGTCATGTTCGCATGTCTCCGAACCCGTGAGAGGGTCTACACACTTAAGGTCTCGGTGACGCTTAGGGATGTATGAATATGAGTATGCAGCAAACCGAAAGTTGTTGAGTCCCGGATGAGATCCCTGGACGTCATGAGGAGTTCGAATGGTCCGGGAGGTAAAGGATTATATATAGGAAGTGCTGTTTTCGGCCATCGGGAGAGTTTCGGGGTCACGGTATTGTCTGGGACTCACGGAAGGGTCCCGAGGTCCACCGGTGGGGCCACCTATCCCGGAGTGCCCCATGGGCTGAAGTGGGGAGGAACCAGCCTGGTGGGCTGGTGCGCCCCATGGGCCCCTCATGCGCCTAGGGTTGGGAACCCTAGGGGAGGGGGCGCCCCACTTGCCTTGGGGGCAAGTCTCACCCCTTGGCCGCCGCCCCCCCCCATCTAGATGAGATCTAGAGGGGCCGGAGCCCCCCCCCCAGGGGGCCTATATAAATGGGGGGAGGGAGGGCAGACCACCGCATCTTGGCGCCTCCTCTCCCTGCTACACCTCTCCCTCTCGCAGGCTCGTGAAGCCCTGCTTTCTGATGGATCTTGCATCCACCACCACGCCCGTCATGCTGTTGGATCTTCATCAACCTCTCCTTCCCCCTTCTTTGGATCAAGAAGGAGGAGACGCCACGTTGACCGTACATGTGTTGAGCAGCGGGGGAGTGCCATCCGATTCGGCGCTAGGATCTCCGGTGATTTGGATCACGACAGTACGACTCCCTCAACCCCGTTCTCTTGAACGCTTCCGCTCATGATCTACAAAGGTATGTAGATGCACTCCGATCACTCATTGCTAGATGAACTCATAGATGGATCTTGGTGAAACCGTAGGAAAAAATTTTATTTTCTGCAACATTCCTCAACAGTGGTATCAGAGCTAGGTCTATGCGTAGTTCTCTATTGCACGAGTAGAACACAATTTGTTGTGGTCATAGATGTTGTCAACTTTCTTGTCGCTACTAGTCTTATCTTGCTTCAGAGGTATTGTGGGATGAAGCGGCCCGGACCGACCTTACACGTACGCTTACATGAGACAGGTTCCACCGACTGACATGCACTAGTTGCATAAGGTGGCTAGCGGGTGTCTGTCTCTCCCACTTTAGTTGGAGCGGATTCGATGAAAAGGGTCCTTATGAAGGGTAAATATAAGTTGACAAATCACGCCGTGGCTTTCACGTAGGTAAGAAAACGTTCTTGCTAGAACCCTTTTGCAGCCACGTAAAACTTGCAACAACAATTAGAGGACGCCTAACTTGTTTTTGCGCAAACAAGTGTTTTGTGATGTGATATGGCCAAAGTTGTGATGAATGATGAATGATATATGTGATGTATGAGATCATGTTCTTGTAATAGGAATCACGACTTGCATGTCGATGAGTATGACAACCGGCAGGAGCCATAGGAGTTGTCTTTATTTTTTGTATGACCTGCGTGGTCATTGAGAAACGCCATGTAAATTACTTTACTTTATTGCTAAACGTGTTAGCCATAGTAGTAGAAGTAATAGTTGGCGAAACAACTTCATGGAGACACGATGATGGAGATCATGATGATGGAGATCATGGTGTCATGCCGGTGACAAGATGATCATGGAGCCCCGAAGATGGAGATCATAGGAGCTATGTGATATTGGCCATATCATGTCACTACTATATAATTTCATGTGATGTTTATTATGTTTATGCATCTTGTTTACTTAGAACGACGGTAGTAAATAAGATGATCCCTTAAAATAATTTCAAGAAAGTGTTCTCCCTAACTGTGCACCGTTGCTAAAGTTCGTCGTTTCGAAGCACCACGTGATGATCGGGTGTGATAGATCCTTACGTTCACATACAACGGGTGTAAGACAGTTTTACACATGCAAAACACTTAGGTTGACCCAGCGAGCCTAGCATGTACGGACATGGCCTCGGAACACAAGAGACGAAAGGTCGGACATGAGTCGTATGGAAGATACGATCAACATGGAGATGTTCACCGGCGATGACTAGTCCGTCTCACGTGATGATCGGACACGGCCTAGTCGACTCGGATCATGTAACACTTAGATGACTAGAGGGATGTCAAATCTGAGTGGGAGTTCATTAAATAATTTGATTAGATGAACTTTATTATCATGAACAATAGTCTAAAACCTTTGCAAAATGTCTTGTAGATCAAATGGCCAACGCTCATGTCACCATGAACTTCAACGTGTTCCTAGAGAAAACCAAAATTTGAAAGATGATGGCAGCAACTACTCTGGACCGGGTCCGAACACGAGGATCATCCTCATAGCTCGCCAAGAAACAATATGTCCTAGAAGCACCGCTAGGTGATGCAATCTATCCTGCAGAACCAAGGCGTTATGAACGCTTGGCGGTCTCGTCTTGATGATTACTCCCTCATTCAAAGGCGGCATGCTTTATAGCTTAGAACCGGGGCTCCAAAAGCGTTTTGAGCAACACGGAGCATATGAGATGTTCAAGAGCTGAAACTAGTTTTCCAAGCTCATTCCGGGTCGAGAGATATGAAGTCTCCGACAAGTTCTATGATTGTAAGATGGAGGAAAATAGTTACATCGGTGAGCACATACTCAAAATGTAAGGTTACACAACCGTCTTTGTCCCATTTGGACATCAACCTCCCGGACGAGGCGGTCATTGAGAATCCTTGATCGCTCCCACCGAGCTACAAGAGCTTTGTGATGAACTACAATATGCAGGGATGGTGAAAACTATTCACGAAGTATTTTCAATCTTTGAAGTCAGCAGAGGTAGAAATCAAGAAAGAGCATCAAGTGTTGATGGTCAATAAAACCACTAAGTTCAAGAAGGGCAAGGGTAAGAAGAACTTCAAGAAGGGCGGCAAGGATGTTGCTGTGCCCGGTAAGCCAGCTTGCCGAGAAGAAGTCGTGCAATGGACCCAAGCTGAGACCTGAGTGTTTTTATTGCAAAGGGAAGGGTCACCGGAAGCGGAACTGCCCCAAATACTTAGCGAGATAAGAAGGCCGGCAACACCAAAGGTATATTTGATATACATGTAATTGATGTGTACCTTACCAAGACTCGTAGTAACTCTGGTATTTGATACCGGTGTCATTGCTCATATTTGTAACTCATAGCGGGAGCTGCGGAATAAGCGGAGGCTGGCAAAGGACGAGGTGACGATCTTGGCGTCGGGAATGGTTCCAAGGTCGATGTGATCGCCGTCGACACGCTTACCTCTACATTTACCTACGGGATTAGTTTTAAACCTCAATAATTGTTATTTAGTGCCAAGTTTGAGCATGAACATTGTATCGGGATCTCGTTTAATACGAGATGGCTACTCATTTAAACCGAGAATAATGGTTGTTCTATTTATATGAGAGATATGTTTTATGGTCATGCTCCAGATGGTCAATGGTTTATTCTTAATGAATCTCGAGCGTAATGTTACACATATTCATAGTGTGAATACCAAAAGATGTAAAGTTGATAACGATAGTCCCACATACTTGTGTAATCGCCGCCTATGGTCATATTGGTGTCAAGCGCATGAAGAAGCTCCATCTTGATGGACTTTAGAGTCTCTCGATTATGAATCATTTGACACATGCGAACCATGCCTCATGGGCAAAATGACCAAGACTCCGTTCTCTCGGAATAATGGAGCGAGCAACCAACTTATTGGAAATCATACATCTTGATGTAAGCGGTCCAATGAGCGTTGAGGCTCACGGAGGATATCGGTATGTTCTTACTCTCACAGACGACTTAAGTAGATATGGGTATGTCTACTTGATGAAACACAAGTCTGAGACCTTTGAAAAGTTCAAGGAATTTCAGAATGAGGTAGAGAATCAACGTGACCGAAAAATAAAGATCTTACGATCAGATCGTGGAGGAGAATATTTAAGTCACGAATTTGGTACACACTTAAGGAAATGTGTAATCGGTTCACAAATCACGCCGCCTGGAACACCTCGGTAATAGAACGGTGTGTCCGAACGTCAGTGTCGCACTCTATTGGATATGGTGCGATCTATGATGTCTCTCACCGATTTACCGCTATCATTTTGGGGATAGGCTCTAGAGACAGCTACATTCACTCTAAATAGGGCACCGTCTAAATCCGTTGAGACGACACCGTATGAATTATGGTTTGGGAAGAAACCTAAGATGTCGTTTCTAAAAGTTTGGGGATGCGATGCTTATGTCAAGAAACTTCAACTTTGAAAAGCTCGAACCCAAGTCGGAAAAATGCGTCTTCATAGGATACCCTAAGGAAACCATTGGGTATACCTTCTACCTTAGATCCGAAGGCAAGATCTTTGTTGCCAAAAACGGATCCTTTCTGGAAAAAGAGTTTCTCTCGAAAGGAGTAAGTGGGAGGAAAGTAGAACTCGATGAAGTACTACCTCTTGAACCGGGAAGTAGTGCAAAGACAGGAAAATGTTCTGTGGTGCCTACACCAACCGGAGAGGAAATTAATGATGATGATCAAGGTACTTGGATCAAGTTGCTACTTTGAACTTCAGTGGGTCCACAAGGACACGTTCCACACCGTAGAGTGGTATGGCAACCCCGTCCTGGAAATCATGTTGTTAGACAACGGTGAACCTTCGAACTATGAAGAAGCGACGGCGGGCCCAGATTCCAACAAATGGCTTGAAGCCATGCAATCCGAGATAGGATCCATGTATGAAAACAAAGTATGGACTTTGATGACTTGCGGATGATCGGTGACGATAGAAAACAAATGGATCTTTAAGAAGAAGACGACGCGGATGGTAATGTTACCATCTATAAAGCTCGACTTGTTGCTAAGGGTTGTCGGCAAGTTCAAGGGGTTGACTACGATGAGACTTTCTCTCCCGTAGCGAAGCTGAAGTCCGTCTGAATCATGTTAGCAATTGCCGCATACTATGATTATGAGATATGGCAAATGGACGTCAAAACGGCATTCCTTAACGGCTACCTTAAGGAAGAACTGTATATGATGCAGCCGGAAGGTTTTGTCGACCCTAAGAATGCTAAAAGGTATGCAAGCTCCAGCGATCCATTTATGTGGTGCAAGCATCTCGGAGTTAGAACATTCGCTTTGATGAGATGATCAAAGCGCTTTGGGTTTATGCAGACTTATGGAGAAGCATGCGTTTACAAGAAAGTGAGTGGGAGCTCAGCAGCATTTCTCATATTATATGTAGATGACATACTTTTGATGGGAAATGATATAGAACTTTTGGACGACATTAAGGCCTACTTGAATAAGAGTTTTTCAATGAAGGACCTTGGAGAAGCTGCTTACATATTAGGCATCAAGATCTATAGGGATAGATCGAGACACCTCATAGGTCTTTCACAAAGCACATACCTTGATAAGATATTGAAGAATTTCAAAATGGATCAGTCCAAGAAAGGGTTCTTGCCTAGGTTACAAGGTGTGAAATTGAGCTCGGCTTAATGTCCGACCACGGCAGAAGATATAGAAGAGATGAGTGTCATCCCCTATGCCTCGACCATAGGGTCTATTATGTATGCCATCTTGTGTACCGGACTGATGTAAACCTTGCCGTAAGTTTGGTAGGAAGGTACCAAAGTAATCCCGACAAGGAACCTTTGACAGCGGTCAAGAATATCTTGAAGTACGAAAAGGGCTAAGGACATGTTTCTCGTTTATGGAGGTGACGAAGAGCTCGTCAGAAGGGTTACGCCGACGCCAGACCGACACGATCTGGATGACTCTAAGTCACAAACCGGATAGTGTATATGTTGAATGGTGGAAGCGATGGTAGTGCGGTTGCAAGCAGAAGCGTCGTGGCGGGATCTACATGTGAAGCGGAGTACATGACAGCCTCGGAGGCAGCGCATGAATCAATTTGGGTGAAGGAGTTCATCACCAACCTAGGAGTCATACCCAATGCGTCGGGCCGATCAAACTCTTCTGTGACAACACCGGAGCTATTGCACTTGCCAAGGAGCCGGGTTTCACAAGAAGACCGAGCACATCAAGCGCCGCTTCAACTCCATTCGTGAAAATGTTCAAGATGGAGACATAGAAATTTGCAAAGTGCATACGGATCTGAATGTCGCAGATCCGATTGACTAAACCTCTTCCATGAGCAAAACATGATCAACACGAGAACTCTATGGGTGTTCGATTCATCACAATGTAACTAGATTATTGACTCTAGTGCAAGTGGGAGACTATTGGAAATATGCCCTAGAGGCAATAATAAAAGTGTTATTATTATATTTCCTTGTTCATGATAATTGTCTTTTATTCATGCTATAATTGTATTATCCGGAAATCGTAATACACGTGTGAATACATAGACCACAATATGTCCCTTGTGAGCCTCTAGTTGACTAGCTCGTTGATCAACAGATAGTCATGGTTTCCTGACTATGGACATTGGATGTCATTGATAACGGGATCACATCATTAGGAGAATGATGTGATGGACAAGACCCAATCCTAAGCATAGCACAAGATCGTGTAGTTCGTTTTGCTAGAGCTTTTCCAATGTCAAGTATCTTTTCCTTTGACCATGAGATCGTGTAACTCCGGATACCGTAGGAGTGCTTTGGATGTACCAAGCCGTCAAACGTGAATCGGGTGACTATAAAGGTGCACTACGGTATCTCCGAAAGTGTTCATTGGGTTGACACGGATCGAGACCGGATTTGTCACTCCGTATGACGGAGAGGTATCTCTGGGCCCACTCGGTAATGCATCATCATAATGAGCTCAAAGTGACCAAGTGTCCGGTCACGGGATCATGCATTACTGATGCGAGTAAAATGACTTGCCGTGAACGAGATTGAACGAGGTATTGGGATACCGACGATCGAATCTCGGGCAAGTAACGTGACCGATTGACAAAGGGAATCGTATACGGGTTGCTTAAATCCTCGACATCGTGGTTCATCCGATGAGATCATCGAGGAGCATGTGGGAGCCAACATGGGTATCCGGATCCAGCTGTTGGTTATTGATCGAGAGCCGTCTCGGTCATATACGCATGTCTCCGAACCCGTAGGGTCTACACACTTAAGGTTCGGTGACACTAGGGTTGTATGAATATGAGTATGCAGCAAACCGAAAGTTGTTCTGGAGTCCGGATGAGATCCGGACGTCACGAGGAGTTCCGGAATGGTCGGGAGGTAAAGAATTATATATAGGAAGTGCTGTTTCGGCCATCGAGGAGAGTTTAAAGTCACGGTGATTGTCTGGGACCACCGGAAGGGTCCCGAGGTCCACCGGGTGGGGCCACCTATCCGGGAGGGCCCGATGGGCTGAAGTGGGAGGAACCAGCCCTCGGTGGGCTGGTGCGCCCCATGGGCCCCCTCATGCGCCTAGGGTTGGGAACCCTAGGGGAGGCGCCCACTTGCCTTAGGGGCAAGTCTCCCCTTGGCCGCCCCATCTAGATGAGATCTAGAGGGGTCGCTTCTGTGGGGCCTATATATAGGGGGGGAGGGCAGCCGACCCCGCATCTTGGCGCCTCCCTCTCCCTGCTACACCTCTCCCCTCTCGACGGCCAAGCCCTCCTGTGGTGATTGCCGTGCATCCACCACCACACCGTCGTCTTTGTTGGATCTTCATCAACCTCTCCTTCCCCTTCTTTGGATCAAGAAGGAGGAGACGCCACGCTGACCGTGACGTGGTGTTGAACGCGGAGGTGCCGTCCATTCGGCGCCAGGATCTCCGGTGATTTGGATCACGCATTTAGTACGACTCCCTCAACCCCGTTCTCTTGAACGCTTCCGCTCGCGATCTACAAAGGTATGTAGATGCACTCCGATCACTCGTTGCTAGATGAACTCATAGATGGATCTTGGTGAAACCGTAGGAAATTTTTTATTTTCTGCAACGTTCCCCAACAATGACCTCCTTGAAAGAATCATCGAAGAGCCCGAGAAGCTCGCCTGAGGGGAAAAGCAGGTGGCGGCATCGAAAGTGGGCGGCGTATGACGACACCTGCACCACCTCGAGCACCACGGTCGAGAAGCCAAGAGCATGAGCAGACCAAAATCAGAATGGATTAACCAGGAAACCCTAAGCAGATCCCTAAAACAACAAAACCCTTGATGAGCACATACACATCACAAAGGGAAAGACAAACAAGGAGCAAATAATCACCTCGGCCATCTCGAAGCCCACTCGGTGTGCTCCCTCTCCAGTCGACCAAGAAGACAGCCCCAACGCCACGCCACCGTCCCAACCGTGAAGCAGACGGAGAAGGAAGATGGTAAAAAACAAAGCGAAATAAAATATAGGAACGATGAGCGAGAGGAAGCCACGAAAGAACGGTTCTCGCCGAGTTTCCTTTGTTAACATGGTTCTTGACAATGGTGGGAGGCACAAATGACATAATGATTTGGATAGATTGGTCAAGGGTGGTGAGGGCCAATAAAAGAGTGTTATTACAATACTTAGTTTACAATTCAATTGCAAGTTGCAACTGGAAATGTGCAATCCTATGTCTTACACGATAAAACATTCCACTTTGCTTCTCATTTAGTTTTGTGTTTATAGTGATACTAATTGTGCTCCCTGCTCGCTCTAGATGAATATATGCGTAATAGTTGTCTGTGGCGGTTTTTGTTTTGGTTTACACAAGCAATAAAGAGCATTTAGAGGTGACACTTCTTTCCCAGCCTTGATTGTTTGCTTCGTGTGCATGCCTTATAGTATTAAATATTAAATACATGGTTCATCTGGGGCATATAGATAGATGTGTTCATCAGGCATGTCCTAAATGAAATGGAGCAATATTGGATATAAACAGCAAATATAAAAAAAAATACTCAGCTCCAATACAAACATTAACCAGCCTAAAGACGATGTTATTAGAAACAGGGCACTGTGGTTTCTACTGGTTTATCAACAAATTAAAACAAGCCATTCAACCGACAACTTGTCGGGAGCGAGTCTTTCTAGCATAACAATGTGCAACTTACTCTTAACCAGATGAAATCAAGGTCCAACAACAAACAATAAAAGATCAAGAACAACTTTTATGCAATAAAGATATGAGAGAGAAGAAATATTTACATAAGATGACCTATAAACACTCGAGCATAAATAAGCAACACCTTTAAATACAAAAGGGGTTAAGGCTTCATTGCATAGTGGGCTCAGATTCGCCTTTCCTCGATCATATAACCTATCCCCGCTATCTCTTATCACGAGATCAATCTGCTTATACAATGGAGCTGCCATGGTTATCACTCAACAAGAATGACCATCCAAGGACGAGATCAATAGGTATCACAGGATCAAGAAGGATTCTAGAGACAAGAGGGAGGATCCAACTTGATACCCACAGTGCCTCGATTGCTCAAAAGCATACTTATTTCAGCCATGGTTAATCATCATTGCCCTAGCACGAACACCATTGATCAATTTAGCAAATCCAGGAGCATAGCTACGGGACTGTGGCACCCACATGTAACCCAGGAGCATCGCATGAGCTCCTATGATATGGCAACCGAACATGAACGGCAACACGCAAACCCTAGAATAGCATGGATCCACTACTACTGAGCTCGTGTAGGAACCGATGCATGAGTAGGGCATAGAGCAAAAACCATCTGAACACCACATGAACATAGCCACGACCTTGTCCCATACAAGAGCCGGGCAGCAGGAGCAGGAGGAAGACGGAGCTCACCAAGGGTGGTTGTAGCCGAGGAGAGGCGGCTAGGTAATCTCCACGGAGCGGGACGCAATTTATACGCCGCAAAGCGTGAAATGATTTGAAATGCCCACAGTGGCAGAGCTATTTACTGGCGTGTGGCACGAACGAGGCGGTAACTATTCATTCCAAAGATAACTTTTTTAATCCGACGGATGAGGTCGTTCCAGGGGTCGATCCGACGGCCCAGATCCGATCAAGCCACCCGATCCAACGGCCGGGAAGCCCAAATCGCTGAGGAGCCGGAAGGATCGATGTCATTCCTATTTCTGGAAAAGGGTTCAGGGTTCATTGCATAGTGGGCTCAGATTCGCCTTTCCTCGATCATATAGCCTACCCCGCCATCTCTTATCACCAGATCAATCTGTTTATACAGGGTAGCTACCCTCGTTATCACTCAACAAGAATGACCATCCAAGGGCGTAACAACAAGTATCACATGATCAAAAAGGATTCTAGAGGCGAGAGGAGGATCCAACTTGATACCCACCGATGCCTCAATTTCTCAAAGGCTCACTTATTTCAGCCAATGTTAATCATCATCGCCCTAGCACTAACACCACTGGTCAATTTAGCAAATCCAGGAGCATAGCTATATGACATCCACATGTAAACCAAATCATCAGAGGAGCTCCTATGATAGCAACCAAACGTGAACAACATCCTGCAAACCCTAGAATAGCATGCATCCACAACTCTGAGAGCTCGGTAGGGACCGATGCATGAGTAGGGCATAGAGCATCAACCGGACAAGCACCACATCAATATAGCCACGACCATGTCCAATATAGTAGCCAAGCGGATGAGCGGGAGGAAGATGGAGCTCACCGAGGAGGTTGTAGCCGAGACAAGATTTTCGGTGGGCACCGGGGTTGCGCTGAACACCGGCCCAACCGCAAAGGAACCGCTTCCTACACCGCACATCCACCACGCAACTGCGCGTGAGTTGCGCTTGCACCGTCCCGCCGACGAGCAGCACGAACGCCACGGTCACATAATTCTCCTTGAAAACCACATACATATGCACACATGCTCTCATCTATTAGTATAGTTATACATAGAAATTGCTAGTTGATTCAAACCAAAAAACTTAATTCACGCATTCATTGCCCTTTTCACACGAGAATAATGCATCAAATCCTATGACTTCGAAGTTGTTGATCATAACAGGCCATGTCGCTCGGCTTGACACCAACGTGTGTTGTTAATGAGACAAAAACTATATTAAACGACAATGGCCAAAATCAGGTACATATTGGTAACAACAAATAACATGATTGGTAAGCTACATCAAGAAATAACCACAGTAATACATTCTGCTGCACGCTACCATGTATTTACGAATCACAATGAGTTCACAAATTTTGTGCACAGGAGATGGCAAAGGAGCATCCACTTGTTTTCGCCATTACTTATGAGTGGAACCACCGGCTTCTTCAAAGACCGGGAATCATAATGGTAGCAAATCAGCTGACAAACCAAGCAGCTGCACTACAACTACACACGCTTATACATCATTAAACCTCGACAAACTGTGTGTTGTATATCTGACTACACCCCACTTAAAACCCGACAACTACGTTTTATTAAACACAACAACCGTGTATTTATAAAAAAATGGCAACCACCCCCTTGTCGCGGATAGCAAAGTATATCCACGGCAACTACGGGTTTATAAACATGGCAAGGTCATACGAAAAAACACATGACAACAAGGTATGATTAATCTGACAACCACTCAATGGTTAATATGGTCAAAACAATAAAAAAACATGGCAATTGCTGACATGGACTATCAAGTTAAATCCCCCTTGCATTGAAATACACTCCCAAGAAATAAAAAATGGTAGTTATGTTCGAAACAATTATGGTTTGTGTCTAGAGGAAACATCACAAAAATATCTCACTAAAAGCAGAAAAGGTTGGCGGTTGTATCTTGCAGTTGTGTAGTCGGCACACACCTTATTGTCCCATCTCGCCGCCTTGCATCCGGATCCACTTTCTTCACCTTGGCATATCGACACCCCTCCCCTATTTAAGAAAACACACAGAGGAGGAAGAAACACACCATGAGAGAGGGAGAGAGGGCACTTCTCACACAACTAATATGCAATTCAGGTTAGCTTCTCCCAAGGATCAAATGCATGTATTTTGTTCAGGTAAAAAGCTACTGATGTTGCCTGGAAAAAACAAGGTAACTATTGGCAGGAATAAGATAAGCTTGACACTATAGATAAACTACGAGACCGAGGATTCTCATGATGATAAAAATATGTTGAGATGCGAGAGAAAAGGCATGTGAAGCGGCAATGATGACACAAATAAACATATGCCATTCACAGGACTGTAAACACCAAACCGGTGACTACATCTAGTTCATCAATCAACTCGAAAAAATAAAAGCAGCAGCATCATCTCTAATCAGCAAAAAAAACTCCTAATTCACCATCAGACAACTGGAAAATAAAATGCATCGACATAGACTTGTATAGATAAACATAAATAGCGGCATAGAAAGGCGAGGACAAACATGCATAGATAGACAAGAGCAAAGCAGCTCAAAACTTGCACAAAGCCTCTCAACTGAATAAGTCAGCGGCAAAATAAAGCCTGAAAATCTGCATATGGAAGAAAACAACAAGCCTAAGCCACCGCCGCCACCTCCCTCGGGTGCGGCCCCTCACGATCCCATCAATGTAAACAAACTCCATTTCGCTTCCCATGCACCTAGGCACGCCCGCCGTGGTCACCATCACTGGGCTTGGAAGCATCACCATGCTCTCCTACGTCCTGCCACATCAACGCCCTCCCGCCGCCATGCCGGTCGTGAACCATCCGCCTATCAAACCACGCTACCGCACCTCTCTAGCCGGCGATCCGCCTCACCCGCCATGGCGTGGTTCCCTACAAACCCCCCACCGCTTCCACCACATGGCATCGGTCACCGCAATCACCGCCGCCTCCCCTTGAACCATGAGAGGGAAAAAAGTGCGCGAGGTACAAACAATGCATCAGGGTGGACTCCACCGGAGTTACTGCACGCCGCAACGCATGGGATCCGGAGGGAGTTGCCACCGTGCCTTTCTTGAATCCGGTGAACCCGAGGCGATTGATGATGACGACAACACCTCTTCCGTGTTGATGCCGTGGTCCGGCCGCTACCGGGCAACGAGTAGGCGGTCACGGTGGCGAGGTCGACCTCCACCACCAAAAACCCTAGCAAGGGAAATCGATGGGGCGACCACGGAGGTGAGGAAAAAGTGGACCGACGCGGTGAAGCTAGTAGAGCTACTGACGGCGTGTGTCTTGGAAGGCGCCGGAAGGCCGGCCGGACCGCCGACGTCCCCGAGGCGGTAGCGGTGGGGATCGAGCTAGTGGTGAGGAGGGAAGCAGGAGGAAGAGGAGAGGGGGTGCGTGAGTGCGGGGGAGAGGCGGCTAGGTCGTCTCCATGGGAGCAGGGACGCAATTTATACGCGCAAGGGTGAAATGACGAAAATGCCCACGGCAGGCATATAGTGCTATTTACTCATGGCAGTGGCAATTAACGAGACTTAAGAATTCATTCATTCGGTGATAACTTTTTTGATCAAGCAGACGAGGTCGTTCCAGGGGTCGATCTGATGGCCCAGATCCGATCAAGCCACCCGATCCAACGGGCAGGAAGCCCAAATCGCTAAGGAGCCGGAAGGATGCCTCTCATTCTTATTTCTGGATTCTCTTAACATGCAAAAGGTCCAACAAAGCATGCCATGTCATCAGATACCAATCAATCACAAATTTTGTGTTGTCTTTCCCCTGGTCACCGATGGGACGGATCTTTAGCCTTCCAGTACCTACTAAAACACACACGCAATACTACTTCCGGTCGAGTACTAGCCTTAATTTTCCATTAATGGTTCAGTTTTCAGCATTTTTTCACTAATTACAAACCGAAGCACCACCACAGCCCAACATTATCTACTACTTCTATATCTAACAGAGAAAGAAAAATCTCCAGGTCGTGTCTATCGTCTCTTCCCCTCCAATCTTCCCCCAAATCTTTCCCCATGCCAGTGGTTAGAGCCGGAGGAGCTCCATCACGACCTTGCTGTTCTCCGAGCCCTCCTCGCGCCGGTGGACTAGCACGCAGGTGGTGAGAACGGGGGAGCTCCCTCACGTCGTGGCTCTGCTCTGGGTCATCCTTGCACCGGCGGCCTTGGACGAATCAGAGACGGCCATCTCGGCGCAGCCCGGGTTCCAGCGGGATGGGTCACTGGCCTGCCCCCGCCTCCTCGCTGCCTCCATCAACGCCGGCAAGAGCTGGAGTTGCCTGATGCAATCATTCCCGCCACGGCCCTGCAAGCCATCACCGCGCAACTGATTCCTGCTCGCGCAGGCGGCCTCGGATGCACCTGATGCGGCCATCCCCAGGCAGCGGATTGAGTATGTGCGCCCGACCCTCCTCTGCTTCGGGCCCTCCCTGTGCCGGCCGCCCTTGCCTTCACGCAACTGTGCCTAAGGACATGATTCGAAGTTTTAGCTGCAGGTGGCTTACCCTGATGGATACCATTAGGAACTTCTCCACCGCCAGCCACATCATCCTTTGAAGTTGTTCGGATGACTGGTGGGTCCCACCTTACCATTTAGTTTAGATTTGGGTTCCACGCCATGATTTACATGTCAGCATATGATGGGAAATGAGCATAACGTGCTAATTGGTCTCTTCCTTCGTTATATTGTTTTAGTTTTATTCATACAAGTGAATATCCAATCTCAGCAGACCCAATACAAGAATAAGTAGTTGCCCTTCAAAGACCAGGTACACCACCGTTGGCCTCACTACTAAACTCGGCCTTTTGCTTTTTATTTTCCAGTTGTTGTTCAACCTTTGCAAATGATGAGAGGAAGACAAGGAGAATGATGCAACATTGTAAGTCGCATCCCTATTTTTCATTTATTGACCTATAGGCATGACTCCCTTTTTCTTGGTCTATTGCACGATATGTTCGCAGGTGATTCAGATTTACTCAGTGTTTTTTCATCAGTATCTAATTATAGTTCAGGGTAGAATATGTATTAATCCTGTTTTTTCTTATGGAAATGGCAGGAGCATTGCCAATGCATCTACTTATTGGACGTGGACTGTCATATTCCCATCGGCATATCAAATATATTTCTTTATAGCAACGCCATGGATTTCCTATCATGTTTAGCTTCACTCCAAGGCAAGCTGCACCCCCACCTCTCTCTCATGGAATTTTTACAACACTGTCAATGAGACTGAACCTCATGTTTCAGATTTTGTTTCAATGAGACTGAACCTCATGTCTTTTGGATTTGTCGTTGACTTTTCCATTTATTCGAGGCCCAATCAAGAAAGTTCATGTAATTTTCTGGCTGACTTTCTTCTACCTGCCCGGGACACTTTTTCTGGCTTACAACACTATAGTTGGTGCATTTAAGATCTGAACATATGTTTGGTACAAGGTAGTTATGCCAGATTGCCAGTAGCGTTTTTTGGGGATTAGTACACTTGAATTCTTAGAAGACACTCTTTTCGACCCATAGTAGCAAGATTTTGGTCTTCAACTCTTTTGCAGGAAGAGTGCTACTGATAATACAAAGGTATACATGAAATAATAGACTACTGAAGAGTTGATCAGCTCAACTCCGTTGAAATTCTTAAGAGGATGAGATAAATACCTTCGCAAAAAAGCATAATGTATGCAATACCATCTGAAAGGAAAATTACTATCTCCAAGACTTCAACCACCTTACATGGAATGCCTCTGCCTATTGTTGACTGTCATTTGTGTGCCATATAGTACATTTATGTACTTGAGATAAGATGTAACATTTTATAGTTATGTTGTTTATATCACCTTACGTTATCTGTGATATTGGGTTATTCCCATTTAATACAATTTTTCATTAATTGTCCCTATTTCTATGGGAAACAACATTGTTTATAAATGATGCAAGAGCATATTTATCTTTATACTATTAATCATGTGTGCTTGGACACAAGTTGTATTGTTCTTCTTATTCATGTGGACTTCTAATCTATAGTTTTTCAACTAATGTTTCACGCATTTATCTCATGATTTTAGCATGTGTTCCCGCAGCAACGCGCGGGGTATCATCTAGTTTCAACAACATTGTGCAACTAAAGAAGGCCAGAGGATGCCCTAAAGGGTAGCCATTTGCACGCTTAATTCCATGGGTTATACTTTAAATCTTTTCGCCTCCAACTTTCGTAGATGACCGATCAGATAATATAAACCCGTTTAGAGTTGGCAGGTAATATTAACATCCATTTTGCCGTAATTTATTAGTTAATCTATAAATACCACATGTCTACTTTCTTCCGCATTGGTATTCCTCTAGCAAGAATGCATTTCCCAAGTTAGTGAGCTATTAGTGTTTGTGACACCCTTTATGTACCATTGCAATGGTACAATTTCATGTTATCTGGAAAAAATAGACACGTCGTAAGTAGGCCCCCTCTATCCATTCCCGCGTCTGCGAATGGGATTACCAACCTAGATTAATCAATGGGCAAATGAAATCTCTGTGAGAAGTTAGTGGGCAAACATGGAGAGAAATACCACAATCATCACATGAAGGTCATGGGGTCTCTCACCATGCTTGTCTTTTGGGGGATTTGGAATGTGCCGGGATTTTCTGGGACATGGACAATTCCATCGATCATCCTTGCAACAATAAACAAAGAGGCCGCCAACTGGGCAACAGTGGGTGCAAAACACTTGGGTCACTACTTGATATTGGAGATGAATTGTTCTTTTGGCCATTTCCGCCCAACGTTTCCGCCCGTTGGGCGGTGTAATTCAACTATCTAACCTTTCATAATTTACAGGTTTGGGCAAAACTTTTGCCTCTGTTTCAAAAAAAAAAAGATGTATCTACATATGAAAGCATCATCAAAAGTAAGTAAAGAAACTTTACCAAAAATTAAATGCAGCAAAATTTCATGATATCTAGTTGGTCAAAATGGCAGTGAAACATAAGTGTATGTCACAAATTAATGAAGTGTGGGCCATTTGACTGACGATAACCAAAATTCACAACCGTGCTATTTAAGGGCAGCGGGAAGCTGAGAAGCACTTCAGGATTGCAGCGATGTGAATTTACATCAGAAGGAAAGGGCGGGCAGATACATACGCCCAGTAGTCTGATATTACCGTGGCCCTTTTGCACAAACCATTCCAAAATCCCACCACTAGCCATCTTTAGAAGAAAAGGAAGGCTCCTCTGATCGCTTATTGCAGTGAAACCGAATGGTTACCATATACCTTTTGGTGGCACACCCTGACAAAATTAGGACTAGGAGGTATCAAGAAAGAAAGCAAAACTAAAGCTCTCTTTCGCACATAAGAAAATCAAAGGAAAACCAATAGGAAACGCGTTCCTATGGAATCTCCGTATTTATCCGTTCGGTATGAAGGAATCGGTCGTTCCAATCTGGTGGAAAGTTTCGATCCCCTGCGTTTTCACGGGGGAAAAAGCATCCAACCATGGCTCATGTTTTCACATTGGCCCGAGGCAATGGAGTGGAAGCGCTGCCGCGAACCATGCGCCTAGGGAAGTTCAGTTCTACTGCCAGTCCTGCTACAAAGGGAGAGAGATGAGTGCGCTCCCAACGGCTCCTGTACGGACAGGAGGCAGCGGCGACGCGCTCGGTTTTCGGGTGGAGGAGGCGGTCTGCTCCGAGGAGGAGTGGACGGCGGTGAGGAAGGGCGCTGGGGCAGGGCGGCGACGCTGGCGCCTTCCTCCGACCGGGCGCCGGCGGGCGGCACGCTTCAGGCGTTGGCGAAAGCTCGACGACGACGCAGGTAAGCCAGGTGAGTGAGGGTGGAAGTGCGGGTTCGATCTCGACGCTGGCACGTTTGCCGTGCTTTCGCTGGCTGACTATATCACGCCGACGCCAGAGCAGTGAGCCTGGCGAAGCGGCCGCCGGCGTTTGGCGCCCGGGTGGCCGTGGCTCGGGTCGCCATCTTGACATCGCGTGGCGAGGTGCCACGGGTCGCCGGCGGATGCCCTGCGCTTCGACGGGCGGCGAGGGCCGCGGCGAGAGCTAACTCGGCTGACGCGAGCCTTGCCGGCTACGGTGATGGTAGCGCCAGAAGCGGCGGCGCGGATCGGCGTCGTCTCGCTTCGGAGGGAAATCGCTAGGAGTTTCAGGAGCTGGGCTCATCAGTGGATACATGCTTGGCGGCAGATGGTCGTCCGGTCCAGTTGGGGGGCCCGATGTGCTCCCCTCGGGGCCTAGCTCCACAGGGGTGGGGTCGGACCTGATGTTGAGGGCTGGTAGTGCGGTGGAGGCGGCCCAGGGGGCCCAGGGGCGCTTTTGCGGCCCGAGGCCCGGTCGGGCGACGAGTCGCTAGGGTTACCTCCCCGCCTCCCCTATAAATGGATGTGGGTGCGCAGGGGCGCGCTACATCCCTCCTTAGGGTTTCCAGCCACCACTGCTCAGATCCGCCGCTACAGAAAGCAAGCCCGTCGGCTGCGCCGCCTATCCCATCCCCCTCCTCTTCGTCGCTCTTTCGTCGAGGTGGTGCGGATGGGCTCGCGCGGGGAGCGGCGCGGGGAGAAGCCATCGATGTCGCCTCCCCTGGATCCGGAAGCAGAGAGGCAGCGCGAGCGCGACCTGCACGCCAAGGCCAAGGTACAGCTCGCAATCCAGGAGGCGGAGGCAGGTGGTTGGGGGCCGCCGCCCCCGTGGTGGATCAAGGAGCAGGAGCGCAAGCATCAAAAGAAGGAGGAGCACAAGGCGGCCTCGAAGAAGAAGGAGTTGAAGTGCAAGGAGATGCAAAGATCCTCTAAGAAGAATCGGTCGGCGACCCCTACGCTAAGCAAGCACAAGCGGCCGGTCGGGGCTCATGGCGGTCTGCGCCAAGCTGCGCAGCGACGGGCGCAAATCTTCGTCAAGGGCACGGCGGCAGAGCCGATCCCGGTGGAGGTGGAGGCGGCGGATGGGCCGGAGTGCTTCAAGTGCGGGCGGGTCGGCCATTTCCAGAACGAGTGCTCTTTCAAGCTCCTCTGCATCCTCTGTCAAGAAGAAGGCCACGCCTCGCCTTCATCGACCTGCGGGCAAGTAGCAAGCCGCAGCAGATCATGGGGAACGCGATCCCGGGCCAGGGGTTCTTGTACATGCCGTTCGTGGAGGGCCCGGAGGACTCTGCTGCGGGCGAGGGGCTGGGCTCGGACACGGCCTTCATCTCTGCCGCTCCGGGCCTGCTCTCCTCTACGATTCTGGAGGCGGAGCTGCCGCACCTCTTCGAGGGAGAATGGGACTGGCAGGTGCTTCCGGTCGGCGTGGACCGGTTCTCTGTGGTGTTTCCCAACAAGGCGATGCTAAGGATGGCGACACGCAGCGGAAAGCTGTTCCTCTCCCTCAACAATATCATGGCGGAGATCCAGGAGGCGCGCGAGGAGGAGCCCAAGGCCATGACCATGCCCGATGTGTGGGTGAAGCTGTGGGGCGTGCCTCCCAAGCAGCAGAGGGCCGATCGTCTCATGGCGGCCACCACCATGATCGGCCGCCCCAGCGTCGGCATTTAACCGCTCTCGATCCGGGTGGGTCCGGTGCGAATGCGGTTCGCTGCCGTGCCCTATTAAGTCATGCGTGGGCTGCGCCGAACTTTGGTTCTAACGGCGAGGGTATGACATCAAATTTGGAGTTGGCGGCGCCGGCCGCTGGCGCGTGACACCTCCCCCGCCCCCACCTTCCAAAGGCAAAGGCCCCGGCGACAAGGACAAGGATGCGGACCACGAAAACGACGAGAGCATGGGCGATGACTCCATCGACACTGCGGCGTGGGACAAGCTGGGCATCCACGACAAGTCCCTGGACAAGACGGCGGACCAATCCAAGGGCACGGGGGCGGCTGCGACTGCGCCTCCCGGTGCAACGGACGTACTTCTGGAGGTGATCCAGTATGGGTCCAACCTGGCCCTCGACTCCGAGGCGGAGCGGGGAGTGACGGCCTCGTGCGACTCTGGGCGTCGCTCCTCTCTCCTGCCTGGCGTTCGCTCCCCGGGGCTCGGGGGTGGAGACCATGGGGGCGGCTCCGCCATGTGGCTGTCCCCCTCCTTCGGAGGTGCAAGCAAGAGCGGCTCGGTGAGGCAGGCAAAGAAGACCGCGGGCCACAAGGTGGCGTCGATCCCCCCAATGGAGCATCTGGGCGCGCCACCTAGTCCTAAGCAGGCGGTCATGGCTTTGGCCTCTCCGCTAGCCCCGACTGTTGGCGGTTCTGCGTCTGCCTCGTCGGGCCTGGCCGCTGCCCTGCGGGAGGAGGCTGTGGCGCTCCCCGTGGTCAAGGCGCGTCGCTCCAAGGCGGTGGCTACGGATCCAACTCCCGGCGACGCACACTAAAGGATTTCAAGGGAGCCAAGGGCAACATGCCATCGCTCCAACGCCAAGAACTTCGCGAGTTAAGAAGAACATGGCGATTGACGGCAATCCCCCCTTCTCGTTTTACAATTCTTGAATCCTTCTCGGAAATATGCCCTAGAGGCAATAATAAATTAGTTATTATTATATTTCCTTGTTCATGATAATCGTTTATTATCCATGCTATAATTGTATTGATAGGAACCTCAGATACATGTGTGGGTACATAGACAACACCATGTCCCTAGTAAGCCTCTAGTTAACTAGCTCGTTGATCAATAGATGGTTACGGTTTCACGACCATGGACATTGGATGTCGTTGATAACGGGATCATATCATTGGCGAGAATGATGTGATGGACAAGACCCAATCATAAGCCCTAGCACAAAGATCGTGTAGTTCGTGGTATGCTAAAGCTTTTCTAATGTCAAGTATCTTTTCCTTAGACCATGAGATTGTGCAACTCCTGGACACCGTAGGGAATGCTTTGGGTGTACCAAGCGTCTGGCAATCGGGTGGCTATAAAGGTGCATTACAGGTATCTCCGAAGTGTTTGTTGGGTTGGCGCAATCGAGATCGGATTTGTCACTCGTGTAAACGGAGAGGTATCTCTGGGCCCACTTTCGGTAGGACATCATCATAATGTGCACAATGTGACCAAGGGGTTGATCACGGGATGATGTGTTACGGAACAGTAAAGAGACTTGCCGTGCAGATTGAACAAGGTATCGGGATACCGACGATCGAATCTCGCAATTAATGCCGCTAGACAAAGGGAATTGTATCACGGGATCGATTGAGTCCTTGACATCGTGGTTCATCCGATGAGATCATCGTGGAACATGTGGGAGCCAACATGGGTATCCAGATCCCATTTGTTGGTTATTGACCGGAGAACGATCGGTCATGTCTCAAGATGGTTCCCGAACCCGTAGGGTCTACACACTTAAGGTTCGATGGCGACGCTAGGGTTATAAAGCGAAGTTTGTATGTGGTTACCAAATGTTTTTCTTGAGTCCCGGATGAGATCACGGACGTCACGAGGAGTTCGGAATGGTCGGGAGGTAAAGAACTATATATGGGAAGTCTGTTTTGGTCACCTAAAAGTTTCGGGTTTTATCGGTAATGTCTGGGACCACCGGAGAGGTCCTGGGTCCACCAAGTGGGGGCCACCATCCTCGGAGGGCTGCATGGGCCAGGTGTGGGAGGGACCAGCCCCATGTGGGGCTGGTGCGCCCCCAAGAGGCCCATGCGCCAAGAGATAAGGGAAAGGGAGAGTCCTAAAAGGGGAAGGCACCTCCTAGGTGCCTTAGGGAGGATGGACTCCTCCCTGGCCGCACCCTTCCTTGGAGGAAGAGCCAAGGCTGCGCCCCCTCCCTCTCCCTTGCCCCTATATATAGTGGAGGGAAGGGAGGGAAGCCACACCTGAGTCCCTGGCGCCTCCCTCCCTCCCGTGACACCTCCTCCTCTCCCGCAGGTGCTTGGCCAAGCCTCGCAGATTGCCACGCTCCTCCACCACCACCACGCCGTTGTCTTGCTGCTGTTGGATGGAGTCTTCCTCAACCTCTCCTCTCTCCTTGCTGGATCAAGGCGTGGGAGACGCGTCCGGGCTGTCACGTGTGTTGAGCAGCGGAGGTGCCCGTCCGTTCGGCACTAGGATCTCCGGTGATTTGGATCACGCAGCAATGACTCCATCAACCCCGTTCACTTGAACGCTTCCGCTTAGCGATCTACAAGGGTATGTAGATGCACTCTCCTTCCCCTCGTTGCTGGTTTCTCCATAGATAGATCTTGGTGACACGTAGGAAAATTTTGAATTTCTGCTACGTTCCCCTACAGCTGTGGCGCTCCCGATGGTCAAGGCGCGTCGCTCCAAGGCGGTGGCTACGGATCCAACCCCGACGCGCACCAGTGGACGCCCCAAGGGAGCCAAGGGCAACATGCCATCGCTCCAACGCGCGCAACTTCTGCAGGCCAAGAAGAACATGGCGATTGACGGCAATCCCCCCTTCTCGTTTTACAATTCTTGAATCCTTCTCGGACACGCATTTGGGGGTTATTTTGGGGGATAGTGGGGTGGACTTGGCGTGTGAGGGAGATGCCCGTTCGCCAATATCTTTAGTTCGTTCGAAAGAACTCAGCACTGACGACACTTGCTAGTCTCTTGCGGCTACTGTGTGCCGCGCACCGGCAGAGGGAAGCGAGGGCACCCTTGACCGTGGCTGTCTTTGCTTGATCGAGCCTTGATATCCGCGAGGATGATACCGCCTCTCCCCCTCGTCTACCCCAAAGGACGAGGCGTGTGGCAAAAGCGGTGACCTCGCGCGGGATCCGCCTCCGTAACCGCAATATTTGATGTGTTTCCTTTTTTGGAACATACGTGGCTTCGGCCACGCTGGGAGATGGACCCAGCTTAAGGAGTACTTGCGCAATGAGGGCATTGACGCGGTAGGCATCCAGGAAACCATTAAGGCTGAGTTTCGACACCACGAACTGCTGGCGATTGATCCCCTGGAGCGCTTCGTGTGGCATTGGTCCCCGGCCCGCGGCCACTCGGGTGGCTTGCTCATGGGCTTAAGCAATCTATGCTTTGAGGTTCTGTCTTGGGAGACAGGCACCTTTTTTATTTCTTCCCACGTTAGACATAGGGCGTCAATGCGGGAATGGGTGATGCTTGTGGTGTACGGTCCAGTTGACCACTCGCGCTCGCTCGAATTTCTGAACGAGCTCCAGGCCAGGGTGGGTACTGCGGAAGCCCAGCATTTGCCGGTGGTGATGGGGGGCGACTTCAACTTAATCCGCTCGCGCACGGACAAGAACAATGCTAACATTAACTGGAATAGATTCGCCATGTTCAACAATGCGATCGCAGCCATGGCACTTAGGGAAGTGGCAGTGTGCAGGCGCGGTTCACTGGACCAACAAACGGCTACTATCACGGCAGTGATGTCCAGATTTAGATAGGGTGTTTGTTACGGCCGACTAGGAGTTGTGGTTCCCTATGTGCTCGTTGGTCGCTGAGGGAGTCCCGGACTAGGGGGTGTCCGGATAGCCGGACTATCGTCACGGCCGGACTCCAAGACTATGAAGATACAAGATTGAAGACTTCGTCCCGTGTCCGGATGGGACTTTCCTTGGCGTGGAAGGCAAGCTTAGCGTCTGGATATGTAGATCTCCTACCATTGTAACCGACTACGTGTAACCCTAGCCTATCCGGTGTCTATATAAACGGAGGGTTTTAGTCCGTAGGATGAACAACAATCATACCATAGGCTAGCTTCTAGGGTTTAGCCTCCATGATCTCGTGGTAGATCTACTCTTGTACTACCCATATCATCGGTATTAATCAAGCGGGAGTAGGGTATTACCTCCATCGAGAGGGCCCGAACACAGGTAAAAACATTGTGTCCCTTGTCTCCTGTTACCATCCGCTTAGGCATGATTCGGGACCCCTACCCGAGATCCGCCGGTTTTGACACCGACATTGGTGCTTTCATTGAGAGTTCCTCTGTCGTCACCGATAGGCCCGATGGCTCCTTGATCATCAATAACGACGCGTCCAGGGTGAGACTTTTCTCCCGGACAGATCTTCGTGTTCGGGCGGCTTTGCTGCGAGCCAATTCGCTTAGCCATCCGAGCGGATCGAAAGCTTCGCCCTGGCCATCGGGTCAGATTTGGAAGTTTGAACTATACGGCCGATATCCGCAGAGACTTGATCTTGACGGATTCGAGCCGTAATAACGTGTCGCCTTTGTCTCGATGGGCATGATCTAGCTCTGACGGCAATTAACAATGCCGGAGGCCGCTTACCGAGATCCGCTCCAACCCTTAATCCGGGCCGGATTCCCGATCGAGGCAGTGGTTGGACACCGCCTCGGGGCTACAATCTCACGGCGATCGAGCGAACTCCATCCCTGTCGCTGCGAAGACCTCGACTCGGTGCGGACTCCTCTCCGGACTCTGAACCCTCCGCGCCCGCCAATCGAATCCGATTGGGCGTCGGTCATGGAGTTCCTTGCCGCGGATATCTTTCGGCACTTTCGCCCTTTGGCGACATCCTGAATTCACTAAAGTCTCTCTTTATCCGGAGAGCCTGGCCGGGACTACGGTCGGGGAAGGTTATATGGATGCGGCACGAAGAAATTCAACGCCCGCCCACCACCCACTTCGTAGCTAATCGCCGAAAGTTTACACGGCGTGCTCGACTTGACTCGGAGACATCGGCGGTATGGACGACGATGTAGGAGACAACAATGAGCCAGCACCTCTAGGATGCTTTGGACAGCCACCTCATCTCATGATGTATACATGGTGGATACACCTAAAGGAAATGAAGACAAGGAACAGCGGGGCGCTACGAAGGATAAATCCCTCGGCGGTCAAAAGCGGCAACGTAAGCGCTTGAACAAAGTCCCTCAACAAAGACCCAGCCATAGAGCGGGGCGAACGGTGGACAACGAACAAGCTATCGAGCAATCGTCCGAACAAGACAACTTGGATAAACAATCTGTCCGGCGAAGACCACGGTCAGGACGATGCGGCGCCGGACAAACTATTGGAGCAAAACGACCTCGAGAAAAGGCTAAATGCCGCCGCCAGCTGCGCGTAGCACTGAAAAAGCGAGCGGAAGCTCAAACCTAGCGGAAGATGCACTCAAGATCGGATGGAGCAAAGTATTCAGACACCCTTGAACAAGTCTGGCTGACGATCGCCAAACAAAGAGCTACTGAAAAGAAAGCTCTTTGCTGAATTCGACGAGGAGGCCTTAGAGCCCCACAATTAAAAAGCAAGAAGGCCACCCGGTCGGATGGGCGACCTCACGGCAAAAAGGAAGCGGCGAATGGGGCGCACACAAGCCAATATGCGATCCGCATAAGGATTCACATCAAAGGATGGCCCGATTAGGTCCATCTATGGGCCAAGAAAGCATGCTTTCGTCAAAGCAATGCAATCGCCAAAATTCAAGATCACGGCACACCCAAATATAGGGCGCCGACACCCCTATGTTTCACCGATGAGGTCTTTGGATCATGAATTTCGGTGATTCAAACCCATAAACATAGAGGCATCTGACGGAACAACGAGACCACAGAGTGCGGATTGAGGATTACATCCTCCACATACACATGGCTAGAGGAGATGATCTCCACGCCATAAAATACTTACCCTTAAACTCAAAGGGCCAGCTCGGCATTGGCTTAAGAGCCTCCCGAAAATACCATTGGAAAGCTGGGAAGAGCTCGAGGATGCATTTCGCAAATTTTCAGGAACTTACGTCCGCCCTCCGGATGCAGACGATCTGAGTCACATAACTCAACAGCCGGAGAGTCAGCCGGAAGTGCAGGAACAGGTTCCTTACTAAAAAGAACCAAATAGTCGATTGTCCGGACGCGAAGCCTTAGCAGCTTTCAAACACAACGTCAGAGACGAATGGCTCGCATGGACACCTCGGCCAAGAAAAGCCAAGAACAATGGCCGCATTAACAAGCCTCATGACCTGCTTTTGGCGGAGAGGATAGCTGGCTAGCAACATGCAGCACCAATGACCCAAGTACATCCAAATCAGGGATGGAAATGGGAAACCACGGCGCCAACAAGGACCAAATAGCCGGATTAAAAGGAACAGTCCAAAGAGCACGGCGGTCGACACGGATTCAAAAGCTCACGACGAGAACAACAAAAAACTGCCCCTTAAGGACAATAGCGATGAGCTATCCAACTTCAACAAAATCCTAGACAAGATATGTCAAATCCACGGTACTCTGGGAGGCACGCTAACCATACCCACGAAATTGTTGGGTCTTCAAACAGTCCGGCGGACACAAGGGGCTCGACACACCAAGTGAAGATGACAGCCGAGCACCACAAGCGAGCCCGAGAAAACAAAAGACTTCCCCACAAGAGGTTAAAATAGTAAACTCACTTCACGTGATCAAAGGGAAAAAGCAGGCGGGCGCCCACTAAAAGGCGCCCGCACTGCGGTTGTCAAAACCAATCACCTTCGACCATCGGGACTATTCCGAAAATATCCGAACGCAGGATGGACTGCCACGATATTGGATCCTATAATCGCCGGATTCCAATTTACACGAGTCCTCATGGATGGCGGCGGTGACATAAACACGATATATCGAGACACAATCCGCAGGATGGGGATAAACCCAACCAAAATTCACCGTAGCAACACCTCCTTTAAAGGAGTAATGCCAGCCTATATGCCCATTGTACGGGCTCCATATCGCTAGAAGTTGTGTTCGGTTCATCCGACAACTTCCGTCGCGAAGATTACTCTTCCATATCGCCCGTTTAAAGTAGCCATCAAGCACTATTGGGGCCTTGAAGCTTTCGCCCGCTTTAACGCAATACCGCATTATGCATCTCTAACACTTAAAATGCTCGGTCCACGCGGCATCATCTCGTTAAAAGGAAGTATTAAGTGTTACTCGAAACGCAGAAGAGCGGGAGGCGCCTTGACAGCCCCATAGCTATCCGGCTACGCTGGGCAAAGAACACGAATTGGTCATTCAAACCCCGGACACGGCTAGACGAGTCCGGCGCCTACTAGCGACACACCCCCATACGAGGGGCTACATGCACATATAACAAGAGACAATAAAGCTCAACATTTCTTCGAACCATACTCTGTTTATTTAATATTAAGTACATCTTTTGCACGATCTTTTTTCTTTTAAACTAAGTTCCTCTCTTTACGGATGAACAACGTGCTACACCCGTCCGAGATCACGGCACAACGGAGACACAGCGAGCGTGCGATGAGAGACCCGTTGCAAAGGATTCTTTTCAGATTAAGACCTGCGTAAACCTTTTTTACTGTCTCTTGTTGATATACATCCCCGGTTCCTTACTATAACCGAGGAGGAGGGTCAAGGCGTTTTGGCATTGGCCGCACCAGAATTTTTGCGCGTGCACGGACATCAGGGGCTTAGGGCATTATTCTGCCCATTTTCATAAAGACCGAATACCTTAGGGAGTATTCGGCGTCTCGAGATTAAGCCTTATATGCATCAGCTCGAATCATGTCTTTGGTCAAATGTTGGGTTGCCCGGCTCACGTGTTTGCTTGCCTTACGTTCGCTTTTCACGGCTAACGCGGCACGGGGAGAACTCTGCGATTGTGCCCGGTTCGGCCGGGCGAGCACCTCGAGAGAAAGCAAAACCGATCTGTCATGATATAGCGAGACTGGTCAACCACTCGATGACTCACGAGGAATGTTTAGGATTCCTCCGCATTAACGAAGGACCGGTTTTCGGTCAGCACATCGCACCCGAATTCGGGAGAGTGCGGTGCCCGAGGGCTATATAGTAGCCCCACCCTCGAACTCCTATGGCTAAGTGAAAGTGATAAAGCAATATAGTCCGGTTGCACGGTTTGCTACGCTATCACCTCCTTAACAGGACCAAGGCGTTGGATTAAGTGTGAAAAGCGCTTTCTTTGCAAACACCCCGCACTATGTGCGTGGGGGCTGAAACCAAGGACTGCCATCTTTCGGAGTTATATACACATATACATAAACGGCCGCCTGAGGAGTAGTTTACTACTTGAACGCACAAGTATAAAAAGCTCTTCTATTATATTGAAACATTGTTTTCACAAATCATACATGTCATTTAAACATAATATCCTTCGAGCATCTGCGTCTCTATTAAACGAAGCGCCCGGCAGAACTTCTTCAAAGTAGTGCTCGGCGGTACTCGGCTTCTGTCTGAGTCTTGGGACGCAATGTCGGTGGCCTTCATCTCTGCTGAGATGTCTTGACACGGGCAAGAGCCATCAGCGCTCCCTGAATACACGCCGATCGCTTCATTGCGACACGCTGGCAGTACCGCACTGCAAGGCTAACGCTGCACTAAACCAAAATAGCTCTTGGTTTGAGGTCCGCCCGACCACAAGTGAGTCAAGACATGCTTCATGGCAAATCCGGACAACCGATTCAGCTCGGCCCATTCGGCCAACCGATCGTCGGCGAAGAGGACGCCCGGACTATGGAATTGCGACCAATATAGCTCTTCCTACATGCCCTTTGCCGGCCCCGGAAGTGCTCAACAGCGTCCGCGGCCTTCGCCGCCAAGTCCAGATAAGCATCGTCCGAACTCCACAACTTATCCAATCGAGCATAATTTGGATCTGTATATTTCCTCCGCAGCAGAACGGTTTTCCGGCCGCAATTGCCCGGCGACTCAGCTCCTCCTTGGCAGCTCTCAAAGCCGATTGGGCATTCTTGGATTCGGCGGCGGCCTTTTTAAACCCTCTTGTTCCGCTTTGACGTTCTTTTTCAAGAACCTCGCAACGATCGGTAGTATTCCTTAACTTTTTGGCCATATCGGCCATTTCCTCTTCTTCGGCGATGAAGCAGCCCGTTAAAGCTTCTAGATCTTGATCGCCTTTAAAGCAGCCGCATTCTTGACCACAGCTTGCTCTTTTGCTCGGCGAAGTTCCGCCCGCAGCTCCTCCGCAGCAGCGGCACCATCTGCATTAAGCATGTCTGAATAGTAAGACATGGGCGTCAAGCCCCCTTACAAGGTGTCCGCATAGAAGTCGCATACCTTGTGACTCGTCAAACCGTTTATTGACCAGCGCGATGTCCGCATCCGCCTCATCAAGTTGCCGCTTTAGTTCGGCATATTCATCAGTCCGGCTGGCCTCCAGACGCCCCGCCACCTGTTTAGGAGCGGCGATATGTTATAACTGAGAATTTGATCCTCGGCACGTTGTCAATTTTGACAACATACCGAGTCTCAGGGGCTACTATCTATATGAGCGCATTTATATGCATAGCTGTCGAAGAAGGTACATCATTTTCACGTACCTCAAACCCCGTCGATAAGCTTCGACGGCTTCATGCAATCCGCTCTCCATGGGATGCAATTCTTTCAATCACCGTACCCATTAGAGCACGGTGATCCTCTAAAATAACCGCTTCGCCCGAGCAGATCCTTTAGCTCCTCCAACCGCACACCACTTGGCGCGGGACCTTCCGGCCAGCCGGACTTGGGAACCCTCGCGGCGACACCTCCGGGTCGTCCGCTTCACATGAGGTGTGACGGTGGAGGTGTTCGCTCTCCATCATCTCCGGAAGAAGATCCCCCAGAAGGCGAGCTCTGCTTTGAGAAGGGTTGAGATCCGAACTACAAGGTACAATTTCGGTTATCTTCATGAATAAATGCAGGATGTTCCTTATTTACAAGACCCTTCTTTTTACTTATGGCTCATTTGGAGGGCTGATCCCCTTGGGGAATAATGCGGGTGGGTTACTTCCGGCCGGACTCTTTGCCGAAGATCCCTTTCCCTCTTTGAGGCCTTGACCTCCGGATCTTCAAGCGGTCCTCTTCTCTCCTCGGAAGGTGGGACTCTTAATCCCTCCTTCCTTGATAGCCTCCTTCGTAGGCGGTTGCTTCCCAGCTCCCCCTTCGCCTTCTTCAAAGGGCGCGACCTTCAACATCTTGGTCGACATGGGATCCGGCGTGGTCTCAGGAGGGAGCCGGACACCTTATCAACTTTGCCTTGGCTATCCACTCATGTTCAAGAAACGGCTCCTTTAAAGGGCATATATGTAAAATAAATGAATGAACAGCTTGTTCGGTTCTGGGACTACTTACTTGAGTATCTGGGCGGTGCAGCTTAGTCCTGCGTCCTCGTCAAGTCCGGACACTTCTCTTGTGGTCCGAAGAACAGTTTATACATCTCCCAGGCGTCGTGCCCATAAAATTTCGGAGAGCTCGTGGTCCCTCGGATTGAATTCCCACAGTGGAGGGGGCAACGTTTGCTGAAGGCGCCGGATCACCATAATCTGCGCCACTGCAGCAGATTGATTCCTCTTCGTGGAGGTCTCGAATCACGGCCCTGCAGCAAGGGAGCGTCCTTGGGCGGCCCCAGTCGAGCCTTGTTGACCCATGATGCCGGCCGGCTGTGGTGGACTGAGCGGAAGGCGGGAGGCGCCGCCCATTTGGTGCCCACAGGAGCGGTGATATAAAACCACTCCCGTTGCCACAAACCAAGCTCCTCTTGAAAAGAGCCCTCGGGCCACGCAGACATCAGCACATTTGCTTATGACCGCCCCTCCACTCTCTGCTTGTTGCCCCTCGATCATCTTTGGCTCCACCTTGAAGGTCTTGAGCCACAATCCAAAGTGGGGGGTAATATGGAGGAAAGCCTCACATACGACAATGAATGACGAGATATGGAGGATGGACTCCGGATTCAAGTCATGGAAATCAAGTCCATAATAAAACATGAGCCCCGCACAAAGGGATCCGTCGGGAAGCCTAAACCCGAAGGAAGTGGGACACGAACACCACGTTCTCGCGGGCTCAGAGTGGGAATGACCTGCCACAGGCGGGCAGCCTATCACGAGATCTCGCCGGTTAGATACTGGCGTCCGCGCGACTTTAGCAGCACATCTTCTTCGTGACGGAGGAAGACATCCATCGGCCGTGCTTGGTCGGATCCGGACATCGTTGAAAGTCCGGCGCCCGAATCTGAAGCTTTGGGTGTTGGAACTCGAAGCCTTGGCGAACTTCGATGGAGGGTGTAAAAGAAGAGGGCCTTGGTCTCATTATAAAGAGGTTGAATACCAAGAGCCCACCCGTGGTCAATTAGGACTCGCCTTTGATAGAAGAGGCGGCCAACCAGCACGCAGTTGGGTTACCCACGTCCGTATTGATGAGAATCCCGGAATAAGGGGGGCACGATCTATGCTTTGATAAGGCGTGCCAAGGAAACCGCCTCGCTAAACACGCCGAGGTGGAACAGTAAAAGCGATTCATATAAAGGCCTGGCCGTGGTGTGATGTCATCTTTGCGGAATACGTCGGCAGATCTGTGCAAAAATTATTCTCTCTACGGTGTTATGTGGAACTTGTTTTGCGAGCGGACACTATCCTTGCGTTCAAAACCTTCTATAAAGTATTCGGAGGAGGAACCCGCCTTTGCAATACCGAAGACAATATGCGCCCGGACTCGTCGTCATTGAAGCCTGGTTCAGGGGCTACCGAGGAGTCCGGACTAGGGGAGTGTCCGGATAGCTGGGACTATCGCCACGGCCGGACTCCAAGACTATGAAGATACAAGATTGAAGACTTACGTCCCATGTCAGGATGGGACTTTCCTTGGCGTGGAAGGCAAGCTTGGCAATCTGGATATGTAGATCTCCTACCATTGTAACCGACAACCTGTGTAACCCTAGCCTATCCGGTGTCTATATAAACGGAGGGTTTTAGTCCGTAGGACGAACAACAATCATACCATAGGCTAGCTTCTAGGGTTTAGCCTCCATGATCTCGTGGTAGATCTACTCTTGTACTACCCATATCATCAATATTAATCAAGCAGGAGGTATTACCTCCATCGAGAGGGTCCGAACCTGGGTAAAAACATTGTGTCCCTTGTCTCCTGTTACCATCCGCCTAGATACATAGTTCGGGACCCCCTACCCGAGATCCGCCGGTTTTGACACCGACAGTCGCCAAAACTAGGATCGGGTCTGACCACGTGCCTCTGGTCTTGTCCACCGGGGAGGACAGGATCAAGCGTAGCCCACGTTTCTTCTTTGAAACTGCTTGGTTCGAAATCCCTGATTTTGGTCAGGTATTCAGGCACAAGTGGGAGGCCTGTGTGAATAGGCTCGGCCCCCAGCGGGGCCCCATGGAGTTGTGGGTCGCGTCTGGGGCGGGCCTACGCGCGTCTCTTAAGGGTTGGGGGGCCAACCAGGGACGCGAAAATAAACTCCGCCGGGCCCGTCTCGTCTAGGAGCTTGCGGTTCTAGACGCTCAGGCCGATTCCCGCTCCTTTTCCGAGGCCGAGTGGGCCCACCGGTACGACCTGGAGGGACAGGTGGAGTCGCTCCTCCGTGCCAAGGAGAATCTTGGCGCGGCGAGGGGCTTAAATGGACCTTGAAAGGCGACGCGAACACGAAATACTTCACGCCTATGCGAACGGCGTTGCCGTCGCAAATGTGCCATCCTCCGGCGCAATCGACCGGGGCTGTTGTTGCGTAAGGATGACATAGTGCGGCACGTTTATCAGTTCTACATCCAACTGATGGGCACGTGCGAACCTCAAGGGGCTCGCCTTCGCGCGGACATGTGGGGTCTGGATGGCAGGGTGTCCGAGGCTGAAAACGATGCGCTAGGCCTCGCCTTCACCACCCAGGAAATCGACGACGCCATCCATAGCACGAAGTCGACACGGCTCCGGCCGGATGGCTGGCGGTGGCCATGTTTAAACGCTTACGGCTCTCCTTCGTGACCAGATTTTGAGTGCGCAATGGTTTCATGCGTGGAGAAGTCGACATCTCACGTTTAAACTTCGGGATACTCTCCCTCATCCCCAAAGTGCAGGGGGCTGATAACATTAGGCAGTTTAGACCCATTGCGTTGATCAACGTCCCTTTTAAAATCTGCTCCAAAGCACGCTTTCGGCGTTTATCCCGGTAGCTCATCGTATTATTAGTAGGAATCAGTCCGCGTTCATCCGTGGGCGCCTCATTTTGGAGGGGCCACTCGCTTTGCTTGAGATTGTTCACTCGCTCAAACGTTCTCATGAGCCCGCGATCCTTCTTAAACTAGATATCGAAAAAGTGTATGACCGTGTCAATTGGGACTTCCTTAGACAGGTCCTCTTGGGTAGAGGCTTCGCGCCCGTTTGGGTGCACCGCATGTCTGGCCCGGTCTCGGGGGGCCAGACGGCTATAGCGGTTAACGGGGAAGTAGGCAATACTTCCGTAACAAACAAGGGCTGCGTCATGGCGACCCAGCTTCTCCGCTCCTCTTTAACTTCATGGCCGACGCCTTAGCTGCAATGTTAGAAAGGGCACGTGTGGCTGGCCACCTTAGAGGGGTTGCCTCCCAGTTGGTCCCAGGAGGAGTTTCACACTGTGATGCTGTCGCTTGTTCGAACTCTTCTTTGCTCGAACTGACGAGCATAGTATTGCTACGGTCAAGGCTATACTGTTATGTTTCGAACTAATGTCGGGGCTAAAAATCAATTTTCACAAGTGTGAAGTGGTTACCATGGGGATGGGGCCCGACGAAAGTCAGGAGGTGGCAGATCTGCTTAATTGTAAGTTGGGATCTCTGCCATTTCAATACATGGGGCTTCCGATAGGGGGTCGGGCTCCTACCATCCAGGATTGGGCCCCGTTATGCAATACGGTGGCTGGCCGGGTCCGCCCGTGGCGAGGGAGATTTATGTCGTCGGGTGCACGGCTTATTCTTACTAACTCGAGTCTCTCCTCGCTCCCTATGTTCACCATGGGGATGTTTCTGCTAGCCGAGGGTGTGCATGCCAAGCTGGACACGCCGCGGTCACGCTTCTTTTGGGAAGGAGCCAGCCCCAAACGGAAGTACCACCTAGTCAAATGGATGGCTGTGTGCCGTCCTAAGTCCCAGGGGGGATTAGGGGTGTTGAACTCCAGGTTGATGAACATTGCACTAATGTGCAAGTGGATTTGGAAGCTGTCTCAGGGTGAATCAGGTCTTTGGGTCGACCTTCTCCGAGCCAAGTACTTTCCGACGGGCAATTTCTTTGCTGCAACTGGACAGGGGTCTCCCTTTTGGAACTCTATCCAGGAGCTAAAACCAGTCTTCGCCATGGGGGTGAAGTTCACAGTTAGGACGGCCGCTTCAACGCTTCGACGGACCTTTGGATTGGTGACCAACCACTCTAGTCCCGCTTCAGATCGCTGAATAATATTGCGCTCGTTCCACACTCTTTCTTGGCGCAAGTTTTGGCCGAGTTCCCCCCCCCCCCCTGTTCCGCAGTTCAGGCGGGAACTTACTGTCCCGGAGACGACAAGTTTGGGAAACCTGCTATCTCTGCTGGAAGGGGCTGCATTGTCTCAAGGCCCAGACATGGTATCTTGGCGCCTTACCACCTCTGGCAAGTTCTCGGTTAACTCCCTGTACCGAGCACTCGCTAGAGGCACACAACAGCAAGTTGCGACCGGGCTATGGAAGGCTCGGCTCCCTCTAAAAATCAAGATTTTCATTTGGCAATTGTGCCTTGACAAACTCCCAACTTCGGTTAATATTGCCAAGCAGGTGGACCGGACGAACGGGTCGTGTGTGCGGTGTGTGGGAGCCCGAACTGCTAATCATGTGTTTTTCATTGCCATCCGGCTCGGTTTTGCGTGGAGTGCGGTCCGAGAGGCGGTGGCGGGATTGGGATCCTAGGTCAGGTCTTTGAGCTAAGTGCTCTCCGCCGTCGATGCACATTACGCTGGTCGTGTCGTGTGGAGCTGTGTTGGGGCTTTACTTTGGGCACTGTGGCGCATTAGGAACAAACTTACAATTGAGGGAGTGTTCCCCTTACATCCGGCTGATGTTATCTTCAAATGTGTTATCTTTTTGTAGCAGTGGGCGCCGCTGGCAAGGCGCCAAGACGTTGAGCTGCTGCACCTCGCTCTCGCCCGTCTTCGACAGGTCTACATTATGGCGAGAGCTCCACCGCCGCCCCCGTAGGGTTAGGGTGGTCCTTTTGGCTTCATTCTCGCGAGCCTGCGTGCTGTGGTCTTGCCGCCTCTGGCATGTAATCTTGAACTTCTGCCCCCGCTTCGCTAGAGCTTTTGTGGGCCTTGACATGTTGTAAGACTTGAATATTGTGTTCGCTGCCTACTGTTGGCTTTATTAATTTAAAGCCGGACACATCGAGCGTCTTCGTTCTAAAAAAAACCATGCACCCAGGACCCATGTGGAGTTTATATGTGCATAGTTTGGACCCACATGCACAAGTACTGGTGTCAGTGCTCATATTTCTAGCATTTTAAAAATCACTAGATGGGACCCTTATGAGCTGATTCCATGTGATTCCTTTTCCTCTATTCCGAACGGAAATTCCGCCTGCGGTAGTACAATGATTTTCTTTCATATGTTTTGTACCTCTATTCCTTTCCATTTCTTGTGTTTTTTCCCAGTCCTGCGGTTTCCTATCCTTTGTTCTGAACAGGCCCAAAGAGGCTCCATTAGTCCTCTTTGAATCTATCGGGCCGAAAGTTGTGGAGCAAAGGGAAAGACCTAAACATATCATCACATTTTTGACATTTGATTGGAAATAACTGATGAAGCGATGTAAATGGATTCAAAAAAATATTAAGTTGAAGTGGACTGCCAATTTTACTGAATATGTCCGAAAAATTTGTATGTCGGTGCTTAGTTGATGATATCCATTGTTCTTGCCTTTTTTGCGGTTGCATTGTTCTTAGCTTTACCATCTAGTTTATCTGATCATCTTTCCCGAACAATCATGTGGAGTTTGTCGAAAACTTCTACTAGCAGTCACAAAAATAAAATTTGAATGTCTCATTTTCATATGCAGATTTACACAAATTATTTGTAGTGTTATGACATTATTTTGTGATAGCCTTTATTTTCAGGTCACCAAACTTGATAATTCTTATTGGCCAATGTTTAAGAGTTCCACCAAAATCTGTTAGCACGTCATATATTTTTCCTTTAACCGGGAAGTAATGAGGTTCAAAGAGTAAGCTACACTGCAAAACAAAGACTGCTACCAAAAAAAGTATAAGACCTTACAACGTCATCATAATGACAGGATGATGATATACATCCATTTCTGAAACTTTGACAGGGTAATATACATTCTCTTCTACAATCTAGTGAGGACAAAATCATGCAAGCTCAACAAAAGGATTGACGTCTATGTGCCTTTGATGCTCTGACCAGTAACCACAATTTGATAATCTAGGTCAGTCGGTCAGCCTCTCCTCCTCGCAAAAAAAATTCCAGCCTCTCCTCCAGTGTCGTCCCAATATATTGCAAGCAACAACCCAAAAGGCTTAATACCATCTGATGATACTGAATACATGTTCACAAACTACCTACAGTGGCACAAGTGATCGGTATTGAGTTTCTGTCTGCGATACAGCTGGTGAAGTCTAGGATGTGAAAATGTCAATAACCCAAATGTTTCATTCAATAAAGTGTGGCCATCACCAGTTTAAGTGGTGGACCCAAGTATTGTCTCAGGACGAACATGTAAGGTCCAAAAAACATTATATGTAAATGCAAGTCTACATAGCCAAACTTCATGAAATTCATCTACTAAAATATGAAAACATAAAAGGGCCTTAGAAACTATTAACATAGGATCTTGTCGCTTGAAATGCTCACTTTTAAGATGTTGACATCCTAGGATTAGCCAAGATTTTGTTCAATATGTTAGGAAGCAATTAAGTTGGGTTATTCAAGTCGGCATTATTTCAAGCCATGTTGGGTCATTCTAGTTGACATCATTTCAAGCGATGTTGGATTAATATGTTAGGTTAGAGTTTCACTCATGGACAGTTGTGCCATGATGGTCATCCAATGTTCTCATCATGTGGGGATCTATATCCTTTTATGTTCCATGTACTACAAACTAGATGATACCCCGCGCGTTGTTGCGATAACTTTGTTAAAAATGTGTAGATAGTTGCTAAAAATAACTAAATCTAATGAAAAATATATATGTTTGAAAATCGATAAAATAAAGTCTCTAAACATACAATATAAACTTTTGAATTACTGCTAAAAATACTATTTCGAACAAAAAAAGTGAAGGATGACTAACATGCATGTATGATGTGGCAGCGTTACATGTGTAGACTAATGCAAAAATAGTTATAATTTATAAGTTCGCTTATATGGCAAATTATGCATGGCTTAGTGGGAGAAAAGACTTAAATGCATGGCCTTAGTTGGGTGTTTGCTTATGTGGTAGATTTTGCATGGCTTCTGGGACAGAAGACTTAAATGCATGGTCTTAGTGGGGACGATGAGGTGGACACTTTGCATGTTGAGAGAATTGGGACCAACTTATTAAGAATGTAAGATTTTGTCCAAATGTAGCAAAACATTTCTTATTCTCCTTTGTTGGCGGAATAGTATGTGCTGATCCAGATGTATCAAATACTAGATGATACCCGCGCGTTGCTGCGATAACTTTGTTAAAAAACTAGTAGATAGTTGCTAAAATAACAAAATTTAATGAAAAAATATGCTTGAAAATAAATAAAAGAATGTCTCTAAAAATAGAATAAAAACTTTTGAATTACTGTTAAAAGTATTATTTTGAATAAAAATGTGAAGGATGACTAATATGCATGTATGATGTGGCAGCGTTACATGCATAGACTAATGAAAAAATAATTGTGATTCATAAGTTCGCTTATGTGGCAGATTGTGTATGGCTTAGTGGGAAAGAAGACTTAAATGCATGGCCTTAGTGGGGACATTAGCTTATGTGGCAGATTTTCCTTGGCTTATGGGACATGAGACTTAAACGCATGGTCTTAGTGGGGACGATGAGGTGGACACTTTGCATGTTGAGAGAATTGGGACCAACTTCTTAAGAATGTAAGATACAATGCAAGCATAGTCCAATCTAAAGTTTCTGGGACATCCAAAACTCTTCCAAATTACTTATTTCAGCAACATTGTGTACAAAAAGGCAGACTAAGGCATAGCCTAGTGGTGGGAAGGGGTTGATGCCTACCCACCCACCCAGGTTCAAGGCATGGTACTTGCAATTTGGGTTTGTTGAACCAATTATACTGTAAGGGCCTCCCTTACAGTTTTTCTGTCAAAAAACATTGTGTACAAAAAGGCAGCATGCGGATTAAATGAATGATGACATAGGTCATTATTTCTAGACACAAACGGGCCTCAGACAGGGGAACCCGATGTCTCCTATCTTATTCAACACAGCGGCAGATATGTTGTCAATTCTGATAGGTAGAGCTAAAGAGGATGGCCAAGTAGGAGGACTAGTACCCTGTCTTGTAGATGGTTGGGTGTCCATACTATAGTACGCTGACGATACTATTATTTTCATGGAACATGATCTCGCAAAGGCCATAAATATGAAGCTGGTGCTATGCTTGTTTGAGCAATTGTCGAGATTAAAGATCAATTTTAATAAAAGTGAATTGTCCTGTTTTGGGAGAGCCAAATATGAACATGACGCTTATAAACAATTGTTCGGATGTGAAATGAGTGCCCTTCCGTTTAGCTATTTGGGCATATCAATTCATCATTGCGAGCTATCCAACAAGGAGTGGAAGTGCATTGAAGATTGATTTGAAAAAAAAAATTAAGCAGCTGGAAGGGTAAGCTTATGTCTTATGGTCGGCGGTTGGTACTGATAAATTCAGTGCTCACAAGTATGCCGATGTTCCTATTGCCTTTGTTTGAGGTACCCGTAGGGGTAAGGAAAAGATTAGACTTCTATCGATCATGATTTTTTTGGCAAAGCGATGAACTGAAGAGAAAATACAGGCTAACTAAGTGGGATATTATTTGTAGACCGAAGGACCAGGGTGGGCTCGGGATTGAGAAGTTAGAGGTAAAGAATAGGTGTTTGCTCAGTAAATGGTTATACAAGCTTTCATTGGAGACCGGAGGTACGTGGGTACATATTTTGCGTAATTAAGTACCTGCAATCTAAGACCTTGGCCGAGATGACCATTAGACCCAATGATTCAATTTTCTGGAAGGGGATGATGAGGATGAAAGCAACCTTCTCCCATAGGACCAAATTCATCATCGAAAATGGTAATTCGACTAGATTCTGGGAGGATACATGGTTAGGGGAGGCGCCTTTAGCCACACAATATCCATCCCTTTATAATATTGTACATCGTAAGGATGCTTATGTTGCTACAGTATTACAGTATGTCCCTCTAAACATCCAGTACAGGAGATCTTTAGTAGGAGACCGATGGGGTGCGTGGTTACATCTCGTGCGGAGGTTGATGGACATTCAACTCTTTGATGAGCCAGATGTGATCTATGTCTTTAGATTTAATTGACTCTGGTCCAATTCCAAAATTGCTACATATTTGGAAGATTAAAGTGCCTTTAAGAATCAAAGTCTTCATGTGGTTTGTTCACAAGGAGGTGATTCTGACTAAGGACAACTTAGTAAAGAGAAAATGGGAGGGTAGTCAACGATATTGTTTTTGTGATCAGGATGAAACTATTAAGCACATCTTTCTCAATTGTCCTTTCGCCAAAATTTTATGCAAATCGATTCATATAGCCTTTAATTTCAGCCCTCCAAGTAGTATTAACACATTATTTGGGATGTGCCTAAATGGAGTGGAGCTAAACACTGCGGGGCATATTTGGATAGGAGTATGCGCAGTACTTTGGTCTATATGAAATTGCAAAAATGACACGGTTTTTAACAGACAAACTCGTACAGATTTTTTGCAGATTATTTTCAGGGTCTAATACGTCTCCGTCGTATCTACTTTTTCTAACACTTTTGCTCTTGTTTTGGACTCTAATTTGCATGATTTGAATTAAGCTAACCCAGACTGACGTTGTTTTCAGCAGAACTACCATGGTGTTGTTTTTGTGCAGAAATAAAAGTTCCCGGAATTGGACGAAAATTTTTGGAGAATTATTTTGGAATAAAAAAATACTAGAACCAAGACCCACCGGAGGGAGGGCCCAGCTGCCCGCAAGGCACCAGGGGGCGCCACCCCCCTCTGGCGTGCTCTGGTGGGTAGTGGGGCCCACGAGGCTCCGCTGACCCTAATTCCAACTCTATAAATTCCTATTTTTAGAGAGAAAAAATAGGAGGGGAAGTTTCATCGTGTTTTACGATATGGAGCCGCCGCCACCTCCTGTTCTTCATCGGGGTGGCCTGATCTGGAGCCTGTTCGGGGCTCTGGAAAGGGGAATCTTCGGTCTTCGTCGTCATCAACTATCCTCCATCACCAATTTCATGATTCTCACTATCGGGAGTGAGTAATTCCTTCGTAAGCTTGCTGGAAGGTTGTGGGTTGGATGGGATTCATCATGTAATCGAGTTAGTTTTGTTAGGGCTTGATCCCTAGTATCCACTATGTTCTGCGATTGATGTTGTTGTGACTTTGCTATGCTTAATGCTTGTCACTAGGGCCCGAGTGCCATGATTTCAGATCTGAACTATCTATGTTTTCACCATTATATCTATGTTCGTGATCCTTTCTTGCAAGTTATATGCACCTGCTACGTGTTATAATCCGCATACCCCCAGATGACAATAATTGAGATTCTTTCCGGTGATTACCGTAGTTTGAGGAGTCCATGTATTCACTATGTGTTAATGTTTTGTTCCAGTTCTCTATTAAAAGGAGGCCTTAATATATGTGAGTTCTTGATCCTATCTTGCAAGTCTATAGTCACCTACTATGTGTTATGATCCGGCAACCCCGAAGTGACAATAATCGGGACCACTCCCGGTGATGACCATAGTTTGAGGAGTTCATGTATTCACTATGTGCTAATGCTTTGTTCCGGTTCTCTATTAAAAGGAGGCCTTAATATCCCTTAGTTTCCTTATGGACCCCACTGCCTCGGGAAGGTAGGACAAAAGATGTCATGCAAGTTCTTTTCCCTAAGCACGTATGACTATTTACGAAATACATGCCTACATTATATTATTGAACTGGAGTTAGTTCTGTGTCGCCCTAGGTTATGACTGTTATATGATGAATATCATCCAACGAAATCAGCAATCCAATGCCTACGAGTTTTCCACATATTGTTTTTGCTAAGTTATTACTATTGTTGCTACTGTTACAACTACTACAAAATTATTGTTATCATTGTTACCGTTGCTACTACTGTTACCACTGCTATCAAAACTATCATACTATTGTGCCACTAATCACCTTGCTGCATATATTTAATCGCCAAGTGTGGTTGAATTGACAACTCAACTGCTAATACTTACAAATAATCTTTGGCCCCCCTTGTGTCAAATCTATAAATTTGGGTTGAATACTCTACCCTCGAAAACTGTTGTGATCCCCTATACTTGTGGGTTATCATGGTCACTACTTGGATCTGTATGTGTTCATTACTCACTCCTGCGGAAGCCAAGGAGCTTTTGGATACTAGGTGTACCCTGTGAAAGATGGTAGCTCAGGATATCTACAACCGGTTTGGGTGGTGGTCCAATAATAGGCTAGGTATTTAGTTATCTCGATCTATTTTCGCCTGTTGTGGCAACTTTATCTTCTTTTCATTTTTTAAGCTTCGAGTGAGCCTGTATTAGACTGCAAACCTTTTGGATATTTCTTTTAATAATATGGCTGCATGCATCAATCTGATGTAGAGGCCGGGGGTGTTCCTCCTTTTCCAAAAAAAAACATTGTGGATACCCGGATTTCATGTAGGGATGCAAATTTTGACCCTCTGGGTACCCTCTAACAGTCCTTAGTTCAACTAGATGAACTACAATTTTGAACTGCTGTGACCTTTTTAAAAATATATTTATTTAGTCTAACTAAAGAGGGCAGAGGTTAGAGGATACCCTAAAGGGTAGTGAGTTGCACGCTTACCTCCATGGATTATACTTTAAATATTTTCACCTCCAACTGAATGTGTTTACGCACTTAGTGTTTGTGACACTTTTTATGTGCCATTGCAATCGTGCAATTTTCTTTTTATCTGAACAAAAAGTAGACATGTCATAAGTCAGCCCTGTCCTTTATCATTCTTGGGTCTGTCAATGGGATTAACAACCTAAACATTAAATTTCAAAAAAAAAACTAAACAATAATCAATGGGCAAATGAAATCTCTGTGTGAATTAATTAATGGGAAAATATGGAAAACAATACTAACCATCGCATGAAGGTGATGGGGTCTCTCGCCATTCTTGTCTTTTGGGAGATTTGGAATGTGTGAGGGTTTTTTGGGACATCGACAATTCCATCAATCATCTGTGCAAAGATAAGGAACGAGGCAGCAAACCAGGTAGCGGTGGGCGCAAAACACTTGGGCCACTGCTTGAACTGGGAGATTCATTGTTCTTTTGGCCCTTTCCCGTGGTGGGTGATGTAATTAAACTATCTAAAACCTTTCACAATTAACAGGTATAGGCAAAACTTTCGCCTCTATTTCAAAAAAAGGCATGTATCTACATATGAAATGTATTAGATAAATATATCATCGAATAGTAAGTAAAGAAACTTTACCAACAATTCAATGAAGCCAAATTTCTTGATAGAGTTGGCCAAAATGGAAGTGAAGCATAAGTGCATCTCCCAAATTAATGCATTGCGGGCCATTTGCCTGATGATAGGCAAACTTCACAACCATGCATAGTATTGCGCGAGCTATCATATAAGGGCAGCAGGAGGCTGACAAGCGCTACAGGATTGCATCGATGCCTCAAAGTCAGGTATTACCATGACAAGGGAAGGGTGGGCAGATACATACACCCAACACTCTGGTATTACCATGACACTTGTGCACAAAGCATTTCAAAATTCCATCGCTAGTCATCTTTAGATAAAAAAAGGAAGGCTCCTTCAATCGCTTGTGGTAGTGAAACCGAATGGTCACCATCTACTTTCTGGTAGCACACCCTGACAGGAACTAGGACTAGGAGGCATCAAGAAAGGAAGCAAAAGTAAGATGCTAGAAAGTTGTGGGGAAAAAGGCTCGAAAGAATTGGTGAAGCGATGTAAATGGACCCACAATCTTTGTTAACTTGAAGTGGGCAGTCAGAAAAATAAAATTTGAATGTCCCATTTTCATATGCAGATTTGCACAAATTATTTGTAGTGTTATGACATTATTCTAGGATAGCCTTTATTTTCACGTAACCAAACTTGATAATTCTTGTTGGTAAATGTTTAAAAGTTCCGCCAAATACCTTTTAAATCATGATCATTTTTGCTTAACCGAAGAAGTAATGCAATTCAGCAATTAATCCACGCTGCAAAACAAAGGGTGTTACCAGAGAAGCAGCAAAAGCTTACAAAACCCTCATAGTGAGACCTGATGATATACATCCATTTTTGAAACCTTGATGGGTTGATATACATTCTCTTCTACAATCTTAACGACCACAAACAGAAGTCCTGAAAGCTCAACAAAACGATTGTCGTCTATGTGCCATTCATGCTCTGACCATGATACGTCTCCAACGTATCTATAATTTTTGATTGCTCCATGCTATATTATCTACTGTTTTGGACCTTATTGGGCATTATTTTCCACTTTTATATTACTTTTGGGACTAACCTATTAACCGGAGGCCCAGCGTAATTGCTGCTGTTTTTTTGCCTATTTGATGTTTGAAGAAGCGGAGTCCAAACGGAATGAAACCTTCGGGAACATGATTTGCTCATCGATAAGATCCGAGAGACTTGGACCCTCCGTCAAGAAAGCCACGAGAGGCAGTCACGAGGGTGGAGGGCCCCCTAGGCGCGCCCCCGCCTCGGGGGCCCCTCGAAGCTCCCCCGAGGTACTCCTTCCGCCGATAGATACCTACGTACCCCCAAACGCCAGAATCACGGAGCCAAAAACCTAAGTCCACCGCCGCAACCTTCTGTTCCCATGAGATCACATCTTGGGGCCTGTTCCGGAGCTCCGCCGTAAGGGGAATCCACCACGGAGGGCTTCTACATCATCACCATAGCCCCTTCGATGAAGTGTGAGTAGTTTACTTCAGACCTTCGGGTCCATAGTTAGTAGCTAGATGGCTTCTTCTCTCTTTTTGGATCTCAATACAATGTTCTCCCCCTCTCTCGTGGAGATCTATTCGATGTAATCTTCTTTTTGTGGTGTGTTTGTTGAGACCGATGAATTGTGGGTTTATGATCAAGATTATCTACGAACAATATTTGAATCTTCTCTGAATTCTTTTATGTATGATTGGTTATCTTTGCAAGTCTCTTGAATTATCAGTTTGGTTTGGCCTACTAGATTGGTTTTTCTTGCAATGGGAGAGGGGCTTAGCTTTGGCTTCAATCTTGCGGTGTCCTTTCCCAAAGTGATGAGGGGCAGCAAGGCATGTATTGTATTGTTGGCATCGAGGATAACAAGATGGGGTATTTATCATATTGCATGAATTTATTCCTCTACATCATGTCATCTTGCTTAAGGTGTTACTATGTTTCCTTGAACTTAATACTCTAGATGCTTGCTGGATAGCGGTCGATGAGTGGAGTAATAGTAGTAGATGCGGTGAGTCGGTCTACTTGTCTCGGATGTGATGCCTATATACATGATCATGCCTAGATATTCTCATAACTATGCTCAATTCTGTCAATTGCTCAACAGTAATTTGTTCACCCACCGTAGAAATACTTATGTTCTTGAGAGAAGCCACTAGTGAAATCTATGGCCCTCGGGTCTATTCTCATCATATCAATCTTCCATCACTTTATTATTGCTTTGCTTTTTTACTTTGCCCTTTTATTTTACTTTGCATCTTTATATCAAAAATACCAAAAATATTATCTATCATCTCTATCAGATCTCACTCTCGTAAGTGACCGTGAAGGGATTGACAACCCCTAAGCGAGTTGGTTGCGTTGAGCTATTTGTTTTGTGTAGGTACGAGGGACTCGCGCGTGGCCTCCTACTGGATTGATGCCTTTGTTCTCAAAAACTGAGGGAAATACTTACGCTACTTTGCTGCATCATCCTCTCCTCTTCGGGGAAATCCAACGCAGTGCTCAAGAGGTAGCAAACCACTAACCACAATTTGACAATCTAAGTCAGACAACCTCTGCTTCAATGTCATCCGAGTAAACCACAAGCACCTACCCAAGAGGCTTGATACCATCTGATGATTACGAACACGTGTTCACAATCCACCTACAATAGCACAGATGATCACTAGTTCAGTACTGTGTTTCTCTTTGTGATGCAAATGGTGAAGTCTAGGATGAGAAAGAGGGGTAATAGTAGGGAAAGAGGAGTGAAATCATCACTAAATCCAACTTTATAAGAAAGAGAATAAAAGATACCGAGTAGTGCTGCAATGAGCTATCATTTCAAAGAAACCAAATACACATTGAAGAGACGGTGTAAAGATATATGAGTACATGAATTTCTAACACGCTATTATTTACTTTGTATATTAGTTGAAAGTGCAAATTGCAAGCTAGAGAGGTGGAGTACGATTGGAGGATAATGGGAACTGTGAAATGCCATCAAAATGGAATAGGCTTCCGGCAATTAGTTGAGCTCCAACTAGTTTTTCTTTTCGAAAGGGAAGAAAGACCAACTATTGGGTAACTATATATCAGCAAACTGGCCACATAAAAGTACCAGATAGTTTTTTTTCTTTTTGAAGGGGAACCAAAACCAAGTATTTTGTAATCATATATCGACAAAGTAGCCCCATAAGAGGACCAGCTAGTTTTTCTTTTTGAAGTGGAACCAAGACAAACTATTCAATAATTATTGGCAAACTTATTCATTGCCTAGCACAATAAGACTCGTGTCTACTCCACAACAGCAAATATTTATTTTATACCGAATCAGGTGAAAGTTATTGCAATACTTCTATTTAAGAGTGAGTCTAGAACACACGCGTGCACACACACACACACACACATCTTTGTGTGTGTATGCAACTATCCCAATACAAAGTGTCATCGGTGACGCAAACAATTCTAGTAGAAAGCAAGGACCAGTATGAGAGCATGGGACTCTGAGGCATCAGAAAATAATGTTGTAAACTACTTGCACCCAAAACCAGGCTCACCATGATTATCAGTGTGTCTTTAAATCCTGCCACACTAGTATCTCTAGGTTTCGTTCGCCGAAGCGCTCAAGAAAGAGTGGATATTGTATAGTTGTTGACATCCTGGGATTAGACATGATTTTTTTTCATATGTTAGGATGCGATGAAGTTGAATTATTCTAGTCGGCATTATTTCAAGTGATGTTGGGGGGGCATAGGTTAGAGCTTGGCTCGTGGATAGTTGTGCCACGATGGTCGTCCTGTGTTCTCATCACCATGCTTGTCTTTTGGGAGATTTGGAATGTGCTAGGGGTCTTTGGGACATCGACAATTTCATCAATCATCCTTGCAAACATAAAGAAAGAGGCAGCCACCCGGGCAACAGTGGGTGCAAAACACTTCAGCCACTACTTAAACTGGGAGATTAATTGTCCTTTTGGCCATTTCCCCTGGTGGGTGTGATAACCCACAAGTATAGGGGATCACAACAGTTTTTGAGGGTAAGTATTTAACCCAAATTTATAGATTCGATGCAAGGGGAGCAAAAGAATATTTGAAGGTATTAGCAGCTGAGTTGTCAATTCAACCACACCTGGAGATTAATTATTTGCAGCAAAGTGATCAGTAGCAAAGTAGTTCGATAGTTTTGATAGTAGTGGCAATGATAATAATAGTAACGATGATAGCGATAATCTGTAGCAAGTGTAGCGATGATGATAGCAATAGTAACGCAGCAAGATCAATAAGGATAAATTCGTGAGGCATTGGATCGGTGACTTGTTGGATGATATTCATCATGTGACAGTTATAACCTAGGGCGATACGGATTACTAGCTCCAGTTCATCGATATAATGTAGGCATGTATTCCGTAAATAGTCATCGTGCTTTATTAAAAGAGCTTGCATGACATCTTTTGTCCTACCCTCCCGTGGCAGTGAGTCCATATTGGAAACTAAGGGATATTAAGATCTCCTTTTAATAGAGAACTGGAACAAAGCATTAACACATAGTGAATACATGAACTCCTCAAACTACGGTCATCACCGAGAGTGGGCCTGGTTGTTGTCACTCCGGGGTTGTCGGATCATAACCGTAATAGGTGACTATAACTTGCAAGATCGAATCTAAAACATGGATATAATGATGAAGTCATAAACGGTTCAGATTTGAGTTCATGGCACCCGGGCCCAAAATGACAAGCATTAAGCATAGCAAAGTCATAGCAACATCAATCTAAGAACATAGTGGATACTAGGGTTCGGGCCCTAACAAAACTAACTCGATTACATGATGAATCTCATCCAACTCCTCATCGACCAGCGAGCCTATGAAGGAATTACTCACTCCCGATGGGGAGCATCATGGAATTGGCGATGGACAAGGGTTGGTGATGACGAAGAACGAAGATCCCCCTCTCCGGAGCCCCAAACAGACTCCAGATCTGCCCTCCCGAGGAAGAACGGGGCTTGGCGGCGGCTCCGTCTCGTGGAGCGTGATAATTCTTTCTCCCTGGTTTTTTCTGGAATAATGTGATTTTATAGTATCAGGGGGTCATCAGCGGGGCCACCAGGTGGGTACAACCCACCTGGGCGCGCCAGGAGAGGGGGGCGCGCCCTGGTGGATTGTGCCCACCCAGGGCCCCCTCTCTGGTGGGTCTTGGCTCAAAAAATTCTTTATTATTGATATAAAAAATCCTCGCAAAGTTTCGTTCCATTCCGAGAACTTCCATTTCTGCACAAAAACAACACCATGGTAGTTCTACTGAAAACAGCGTCAGTCCGGGGTCAGTTTCATCCAAATCATGCAAATTAGAGTCAAAAACAAGAGGAAAAGCGTGAGAAAAAGTAGATACATTGGAGATGTATCAACTCACCCAAGCTTAAACCTTTGCTTGTCCTCAAGCAATTCAGTTGATAAACTGAAAGTGAGAAAGAAAAACTTTTATGAACTCTTTTGCTCTTGTTTGCATAAATAAGCTTAACCAACACCCAGGTTTTCAGCCAACATTATAACTAACCATGTCAACAATAATTCTTAAAGATTATAATGATTCATATCAATGACATAATCAGCTAATGAGCAATAATAAAATATCTCAAAGAGCAACACGTTGTCAAAACAACCATGATATAATATGACAATATTGGTATCCCGCTAGCCCTTTCTGAGACTGCAAAACATAAATGCAGAGCACCTCCAAAGTTCAAGCAGCGACTAAACATTGTAATTCATGGTAGAAAAGATCCAGTCATGATGCACCCAACATTAGCTATACACAATGCATAAATCATGACAGTTGTGCTCTACTCAATTTCTGGCGCTTGGTTTTAGAAGGTGGTGACACAACATAAAAGTAAATAGATAGTCCCTTCGCAGAGGGAAGCAGTGATTTGCAGAGGTGTCAGAGCTCAATTTTTAAAATAGAGGTAAATGATATTTTGAGGCATGCCCCCTTCTCATTCACTTAACAACCATCAGTTATCAACATCTTCCATGCTAAGCACGCTAGTGGCGGTCCCCAAGCGGAAAGTAAAGGTTTTGACTCCATTTGTAGTTTTTGTTTGATTATTCAAGAGATGAAATCTTTTTCATATTTGGAATTTGGGACTGGGCATCCCTAATACCGCCCATTTCCTTGTGCGATGGCGAGTGAATAAACACTCGGCCTGAGGATAACATGCTTAGCACGGAAGATATCAACCACCTCCTGTCGTTCAATGAACGATCCAGGCACACAAAAAGGATAAAAAATTTTAGAAGTTCTATAGGGGGCACATGCAAATTTACTTAGGACGACAGGGTAATACCGCATATAGGTAGGTATGGTGGACTCATCTGGAATAACTTTGGGTTCAAGGTTTTGATGTACAAGCAGAATTCCCACTTAATGCAGTGAAGGCTAGCAATTAAGATTGGGAAGCGGCGACTAGAGAGCAACAATGATCATGACCAGGCATTATGCATAAGTAACATTGGACACTAGCATGAGTAGGATATGAACACCATGAACATAAACATTATAGAGGCTATGTTGGTTTTGATTCAACTACATGCATGAACATGTACCAAGTCAATCCACTCGAACATTCGGAGGAGGATACCATATCATCATACTACATCACAATAATTTTAACGCTACGTTGATATCCAAGATAAATCATTATCAACTCCCAGCTACTTATGCATGGCATGAGAAACTATAATCTCTAATTGTCATTGCAAACATGTTTAATCATAATGGGCTGAAGCCTAGATACTAGGTTAAACATATTTACACAGACAAAACAAGTCGAGTTCATACCAGTTTCTCTTTGCCACGGCCAGCTCATCGAATGTCGTCATTATTGCCTTTCACTTGCACGACCGAATGATATGAAAATAATAATAATAATAATAATAATAATAGTGCAAGAGTGCCATAGACTAAGCTGGAATCTGCAAAACATTTTATTCAACACGAGAAGATAAGGTTAAATGGGCTCTTTAGTAGTTCAACAGTTATTCATATGAGAGTCACTCAACATTTTCATCGTGGTCTTCTCCTCGGTACAACTCGAATAAAAAGAAGAGAAATTCAGAGAAACACACTGAAATATTTTTGGAGTTTTTGGTTTTCTTCAACAAGCAAATAAAAGGGGAAAGCAAAAACGAGAAAAACTATTTACACGGGAAAGCTCCCAACAAGCAAAAGAAGAACAAGGAAATCTTTTTGGATTTTGTTTTTAATACTACTACTAAGCATGCATAGAAAGTAAATTACTACAACTATTTTTTTTCTAAAGATTTTCAAACACACAAGAAGAAAGTAAGAAAATAAATCTATGCATGGATGATACAATGAAAAAGTGTGAGCACCGACAACTAGAATGATATGTGATCATGAATATAATGTCGGTGAGAACACGTACTCCACCAAGCTTAGGCTTTTGGCCTAAGTTGGTTATCGCTAAGTAGCCTGGAGGGTAGTAATCGGCGTGGTAGCTCACAGAGGCTCTCGGTGCGGATGCCTCGGCCTGCCGGGCTGCCACCACTGCTGCGTTGTGGGCTTGGGCCTCGCCCTCAAGAACAAAATATCTCCCCTTGCTGTGACAATCAAAGAGAGCAGGCGCAGGCAAATATGTGTCCACAACATGTGATTGGTTAAACAACAAATTATAAGTGAAGTTATCAGCCCTTCCCTTGAGAATCTTATGCTCCTTTAAGGCATTAAAGTCTAAATATCGAGTGGGTAGGATAGGATCAAAGGTCAAAGGTGCAACACCCAGTCCTCGTGCTAGACGTGTGGCATAAATTCTACCATAGAACCAGCCAATTTTGGCGTTATGCTGAAGTCTACGTGCAATAATTGCTCCAAACTTATAATTCCTTTCACCAGTGAGAGCGGTGTGAATGAGGCTCAAGTCTGGCGAACAAAGTATGCTGCAGTCTTGCTTGCCTACTATGCATTTCCCGTTAAATAATGCAAAATACTGGATTGCGGGAAAGTGAACACTTTTTATTCTTACTTGTCTCACTCCTCTATTTTCACGGTAACAAAGGCTAGTCAAAAAGGTCTCATACTCAGCCTTTGCTGGCTCATCAAGCGAACCCCAAAATGGAAGTTTGTAGTAGTAAGCAAAATTCTCTAGTGATACAGTAAATGGTTCATCATAAAGCATAAAAGACACCCTAGACTCACATGGAAAATATTTAAATCCTTTGACAAATGATTCAGTGAGAAGATGGCGCTGTTCACACTCATCTGAGAGGTAGGGACCGAGATCGGCATTGTGAATATATTGCTCAAATTCCTCCTTGATGCACACCTGCAACATATATTCATCGCAAGGCCATAAGCATGTTTTGGTGGCGGCATCTCGCGTGGAACTTTCACTTGGTTCAACATAGGACCGACGAGCAGAACTGTCACTAGAACATGCCCCCGAGGATCATCTCCTCGAGGAACTACTTCCAAATAGGTTCATCATATCTGCGTACAATTTTTCCTATGAAAAAAAATCTGAATTTTTAGTTCACAAATTTTTTCCAACAAAATTGATAGCAACTACTCATAGGGATGAAGGAAATATGCCCTAGAGGCAATAACAAAGTTATTATTTATTTCCTTATATCATGATAAATGTTTATTATTCATGCTAGAATTGTATTAACCGGAAACATAATACATGTGTCAATACATAGACAAACAGAGTGTCACTAGTGTGCCTCTAATTGACTAGCTCGCTGATCAAAGATGGTTATGTTTCCTAGCCATAGACATGAGTTTTTATTTGATTAATGGGATCACATCATTAGGAGAATGATGTGATTGACATGACCCATTCCGTTAGCTTAGCACACGATCGTTTTAGTATGTTGCTATTGCTTTCTTCATGACTTATACATGTTCCTATGACTATGAGATTACGCAACTCCCGTTTACCGGAGGAACACTTTGTGTGCTACCAAACGTCACAATGTAACTGGGTGATTATAAAGGTGCTCTACAGGTGTCTCCGAAGGTACTTGTTGGGTTGGCGTATTTCGAGATTAGGATTTGTCACTCCGATTGTCGGAGAGGTATCTCTGGGCCCTCTCAGTAATGCACATCACTTAAGCCTTGCAAGCATTGCAACTAATGAGTTAGTTGCGGGATGATGTATTGCGGAACAATTGCTCTATTTGATCTTTTAGCCGTGTGCGGTGCCCCCCTCCACCATAGTCCACCTCGATAATACTGTAGCGGTGCTTAGGCGAAGCCCTGCGTCGGTAGAACATCAACATCATCTCCACGCCGTCGTCCGTGAAACTCTTCCTCAACACTTTGGGCTGGATCGGAGTTCGAGGGACGTCATCGGGCTGAGCGTGTGCTGAACTTCGGAGGAGGTGCCGTGCGTTGATTACTTGATCTGTCGGATCATGAAGGCGTACGACTACATCAACCGCGATGCTAACACTTCCGCTTCGGTCTCACGAGTAATGCGTGGACTACACTCTCCCCTCTCGTTGCAATGCATCACCATGATCTTGGGTGTGCGAGGAAATTTTGAAATTACTACGTTCCCCCAACGGCGGTGGTATCGAGCCTGGTTTTATGCGTAGATGTCATATGCACGAGTAGAACACAAGTGAGTTGTGGGCGATATAAGTCATCTTCGCTTACCGGCATGTCATACTTTGGTTGGCGGTATTGTTGGATGAAGCGGCCGGATCGACATTACGCCAGACGCTTACGCGAGACTGGTTCTACCGACGTGCTTTGCACACAGGTGGCTGGCGGGTGTTAGTTTCTCCAACTTTAGTTGAACCGAGTGTGGCTACGCGGTATTGTTGGATGAAGCGGCCCGGACCGACATTACGCGTACGCTTACGCGAGACTGGTTCAACCGATGTGCTTTGCACATAGGTGGCTGGCGGGTGTTAGTTTCTCCAACTTTAGTTGAACCGAGTGTGGCTATGCCCGGTCCTTGCGAAGGTTAAAACAGCACCAACTTGACAAACTATCATTGTAGTTTTGATGCCTAGGTAAGAACGGTTCTTGCTAAGCCCGTAGCAGCCACGTAAAACTTGCAACAACAAAGTAGAGGACATCTAACTTGTTTTTGTAGGGTATGTTGTGATGTGATATGGTCAAGACATGATGCTAAATTTTATTGTATGAGATGATCATGTTTTGTAACTGAGTTATCGGCAACTGGCATGATCAATATGGTTGTCGCTTTATTGTATGCAATGCAATGCATACATAATGCTTTACTTTATCACTAGCGATAGCGATAGTCGAGAAAGCATAAGATTGGCGAGGCGACAATGATGCTATGATGGAGATCAAGGTGTCACGCCGGTGGCGATGGTGATCATGATTGCTTGAAAATGGAGATCACAAGCACAAGATGATGATGGCCATATCATATCACTTATATGGATTGCATGTGATGTTTATCTTTTATGCATCTTATCTTGCTTTGATAGATAGTAGCATTATAAGATGATCTCTCACTAAATTTCAGGATAAAAGTGTTCTCCCTGAGTATGCACCGTTGCCAAAGTTCGTCGTGCCCAGACACCACGTGATGATCGGGTGTGATAAGCTCTACGTCCATCTACAACGGGTGCAAGCCAGTTTTGCACACGCATAATACTTGGGTTAAACTTGACGAGCCTAGCATATGCAGATATGGCCTCGAACACCGAGACCGAAAGGTCGGCGTGAATCATATAGTAGATATGATCAACATAGTGATGTTCACCATTGAAAGCTACTCCATTTCGTGTGATGATCGGTTATGGTTCGATTGATTTGGATCACGTGATCACTTAGAAGATTAGAGGGATGTCTTTCTAAGTGGGACTTCTTAAGTAATATGATTAATTGAACTTAAATTTATCATGAACTTAGTACACGATAGTATCTTGCTTGTCTATGTTTGATTGTAGATAGATGGCCCGTTGCCGTTGTTCCGTTGAAATTTAATGTGTTCCTTGAGAAAGCAAAGTTGAAAGATGATGGTAGCAATTACACGGATTGGGTCCAGTAACTTGAGGATTATCCTCATTGCTGCACGTAAGAGTTATGTCCTAGAAGCACCTGGGTGTACCACTGCGCCACAAGAATCAGAGACATTGTGAATGCACAGCGTTAGCGTGTTAATGACTACTCAATAGTTCGGTGTGCCATGCTTTACGGCTTAGAACCGGGACTTCAACGACGTTTTGAGCGTCATGGAGCATATGAGATGTTCCAGAGTTGAAGTTAATATTTCAAAGAATGCGGATTGAGAGATATGAAGTCTCCAATAAGTTATATAGCTGCAAGATGGAGGAGAATAGTTACATCGGTGAGCATATACTCAAGATGTCTGGTACTTGCAATAACTTGATTCAACTGGGAGTTAATCTTCCGGATGACAGCGTCATTGACAGAATTCTCCAATCACTACCACCAAGCTACAAGAGCTTCGTGATGAACTATAACATGCAAGGGATGGATAAGACGATTCCCGAGCTCTTTGCAATGCTAAAAGTTGCGGAGGTAGAAATCTAGAAGGAGCATCAAGTGTTGATGGTCAATGAGACCACCAGTTTCAAGAAAAAGGGCAAAGGGAAGAAGAAGGGTAACTTCAAGAAGAACAGCAAGTAAGTTGCTGCTCAGGAGAGGAAACCCAAGTCTGACCTAAGCCCTAAAGCGAGTGCTTCTACCGCAAGCATTGGTCCTTTGAAGCGGAACTGCCCCAAGTATTTGGCGGATAAGAAGGATGGCAAGGTGAACAAAGGTATATGTGATATACATGTTATTGATGTGTACCTTCTTTGGAGCTCGCATGATAGCACACAGGTATTTGATAATCGGTTACATTGCTAATATTTGCAACTCAAAAGCAATGGATTGCGAACAACGGCAAAGGGCGAGGTGACGATGCGCGTGGGAAATGGTTCCAAAGTCGATGTGATCGCAATCGGCACGCTACCTCTACATCTACCTTCGGGATTAGTATTAGACCTAAATAATTGTTATTTGCGCCAGCCTTGAGCATGCACATTATATCTGGATCTTGTTTAATGCGAGGCGGTTATTCATTTAAATCAGAGAATAATGGTTGTTCTATTTATATGAGTAATATCTTTTATGGTCATGCACCCTTGAAGAGTGGTCTATTTTGATGAAACTCGATAGTAGTGATACACATATTCATAATGTTGAAGCCAAAAGATGCAGAGTTGATAATGATAGTGCAACTTATTTGTGGCAATCATTGTTTAGGTCATATCGATGTAAAGCGCATGAAGAAACTCCATCTTGATGGACTTTTGGAACCACTTGATTATGAATCACTTGGTACTTGCGAACCGTGCCTTATGGGCAAGATGACTAAAACGCCGTTCTCGGTACTATGGAGAGAGCAACAGATTTGTTGGAAATCATACATCTGAGATGTATGTGGTCCGATGAATGTTGAGGCTCGTGGCGGATATCGTTATTTTCTCATCTTCACAGATGATTTAAGCAGATATGGGTATATCTACTTAATGAAGCATAAGTGCGAAACATTTGAAAAGTTCAAAGAACTTCGTGAGTGAAGTTGAAAATCATCGTAACAAGAAAATAAAGTTTCTACGATCTGATCGTGGAGGAGAATATTTGAGTTACGAGTTTGGTCTACATTTGAAACAATGCGGAATAGTTTCGCAACTCACGCCACCCGGAACACCATAGCGTAATGGTGTGTCCGAACATCGTAATCGTACTTTAGTAGATATGGTGCGATCTATGATGTCTCTTACTGGTTTACCGCTATCGTTTTGGGGTTATGCTTTAGAGACAGCCGCATTCATGTTAAATAGGGCACCATCAAAATCCGTTGAGATGACGCCTTATGAACTATGGTTTGGCAAGAAACCAAAGTTGTCGTTTCTTAAAGTTTGGGGCTGCGATGCTTATGTGAAAAAGTTTCAACCTGATAAGCGCGAACCCAAATCGAAAAAATGTGTCTTCATAGGATACCCAAAGGAGACTGTTGGGTACACCTTCTATCATAGATCCGAAGGCAAGACATTCGTTGCTAAGAATGGATCCTTTCTAAAGAAGGAGTTTCTCTTGAAAGAAGTGAGTGGGAGGAAAGTAGAACTTGATGAGGTAACTATACCTGCTCCACTATTGGAAAGTAGTTCATCACAGAAACCGGTTTCTGTGACGCCTACACCAATTAGTGAGGAAGTTAATGATGATGATCATGGAACTGCAGATCAAGTTGTTACTGGACCTCGTAGATCAACTAGAGTAAGATCCGCACCAGAGTGGTACGGTAATCTTGTTCTGGAAGTCATGCTACTAGATCATGATGAACCTACGAACTATGAAGAAGCGATGGTGAGCCCAGATTCCGCAAAATGGCTTGAGGCCATGAAATCTGAGATGGGATCCATGTATGAGAACAAAGTGTGGACTTTGGCTGACTTGCCCGATGATCGGCAAGCAATTGAGAATAAATGGATCTTCAAGAAGAAGACCGACGTGACGGTAATGTTATCGTCTACAAAGCTCGACTTGTTGCAAAAGGTTTTCAACAAGTTCAAGGGATTGACTATGATGAGACCTTCTCACCCGTAGCGATGCTTAAGTCTGTCCGAATCATGTTAGCAATTGCCGCATTTTATGATTATGAAATATGGCAGATGGACGTCAAACCGCATTCACGAATGGATTTACGGAAGAAGAGTTGTATATGATGCAACCGGAAGGTTTTGTCGATCCAAAGGGAGCTAACAAAGTGTGCAAGCTCCAGCGATCCATTTATGGATTGGTGCAAGCCTCTCGGAGTTGGAATAAACGCTTTGATAGTGTGATCAATGCAGTTGGTTTTGTATGCACTTTTGGAGAAGCCCGTATTTACAAGAAAGTGAGTGGGAGCTCATCGCATTTCTGATATTATATGTGGATGACATATTCTTGTTGGACATGATATAGAATTTCTGGATAGCATAAAGGGATACTTGAATAAGAGTTTTTCAATGAAAGACCTCGGTGAAGCTGCTTATATATTGGGCATCAAGATCTATAGAGATAGATCAAGACGCTTAATTGGACTTTCACAAAGCACATACCTTGACAAAGTTTTGAAGAAGTTCAAAATGGATCAAGCAAAGAAAGGGTTCTTGCACGTGTGTTACAAGGTGTGAAATTGAGTAAGACTCAATGCCCGCCACCGCAGAAGATACGAGAGAAAATGAAAGATGTTCCTATGCTTTAGCCATAGGCTCTATCATGTATGCAATGTCGTGTACCAGACCTGATGTGTGCCTTGCTATAAGTCTAGCAGGGAGGTACCAAAGTAATCCAGAGTGAATCCTTTGGACAGCGGTCAAGAACATCTGAAATACACGAAAAGGACTAAGGATATGTTTCTCGTTTATGGAGGTGACAATGAACTCATCGTAAATGGTTACGTTGATGCAAGCTTTGACATCGATCCGGAAGATTCTAAATCGCAAACCGGATACGTGTTTACATTGAACGGTGGAGTGTCGGTTGGTGCAGTTCTAAACAAAGCGTCGTGGCGGGATCTACGTGTGAAGCGGAGTACATAGCTGCTAAGGCGACAAATGAAGGAGTCTGGATGAAGGAGTTCATATCCAATCTTAGGTGTCATACCTAGTGCATCAGGTCCAATGAAAATCTTTTGTGACAATACTGGTGCAATTGCCTTGGCGAAGGAATCCCGACATAGAAATTTGCAAGATACATACGGATCTGAATGTTGCAGACCCGTTGACTAAGCCTCTTCCACGAGCAAAACATGATCAGCACCAAGACTCCATGGGTGTTAGAATCATTACTGTGTAATCTCGATTATTGACTCTAGTGCAAGTGGGAGACTAAAGGAAATATGCCCTAGAGGCAATAATAAAGTTATTATTTATTTCCTTATATCATGATAAATGTTTATTATTCATGCTAGAATTGTATTAACCGAAAACATAATACATGTGTGAATACATAGACAAACAGAGTGTCACTAGTATGCCTCTACTTGACTAGCTCGTTGATCAAAGATGGTTATGTTTCCTAGCCATAGACATGAGTTGTTATTTTATTAACAGGATCACATCATTAGGAGAATGATGTGATTGACATGACCCATTCTGTTAGCTTAGCACACGATCGTTTTAGTATGTTGCTATTGCTTTCTTCATGACTTATACATGTTCCTATGACTATGAGATTATGCAAGTCCCGTTTACCGGAGGATCACATCATTAGGAGAATGATGTGATTGACATGACCCATTCTGTTAGCTTAGCACACGATCGTTTTAGTATGTTGCTATTGCTTTCTTCATGACTTATACATGTTCCTATGACTATGAGATTATGCAAGTCCCGTTTACCGGAGGAACGCTTTGTGTGCTACCAAATGTCACAACGTAATCGGGTGATTATAAAGGTGCTCTACAGTGTCTCCGAAGGTACTTGTTGGGTTGTATATTTCGAGATTAGGATTTGTCACTCCGATTGTTGGAGAGGTATCTACGGGCCCTCTCGGTAATGCACATCACTTAAGCCTTGCAACTAATGAGTTAGTTGCGGGATGATGTATTACGGAACGAGTAAAGAGACTTGCCGATAACGAGATCGAACTAGGTATTGAGATACCGACGATCGAATCTCGGGCAAGTAACATACCGATGACAAAGGAACAACGTATGTTGTTATGCGGTCGAACCGATAAAGATCTTCGTAGAATATGTAGGAGCCAATATGAGCATCCAGGTTCCTTATTGGTTATTGACGGAGGCGTGTCTCGGTCATGTCTACATAGTTCTCCGAACCCGTAGGGTCCGCACGCTTAACGTTACGATGCCAGGTATATTATGAGTTTATATGTTTTGATGTACCGAAGGTTGTTTAGAGTCCCGGATGTGATCACGGACATGACGAGGAGTCTCGAAATGGTCGAGACATGAAGATTGATATATTGGAAGCCTATGTTTGGATATCGGAAGTGTTCCGGGTGAAATCGGGATTCTACCGGAGTACCGGGAGGTTACCGGAACCCCCCGGGGACTTAATGGGCCTTAGTGGGCCTTGGTGGAAGAGAGGAGAGGCGGCCAGGGCAAGGGCCGCACGCCCCTCCCCCCTAGTCCGAATAGGACAAGGAGAGGGGGGCGGCGCCCCCCTTCCTTCTTCTCCTCTACCTCTTTCCCTCTCTCTCTCCTAGTCCAACAAGGAAAGGGGGCGAGTCCTACTCCCAGTAGGAGTAGGACTCCTCCTGGCGCGCCCCTCTCTAGGCCGGCCGCACCCCCCTTGCAACTTTATATACGGGCAAGGGCAAGGCACCCCAGACACAACAATTGATCTGCTTTGATCTTTTACGTGTCACGGTGCCCCCTCCACCATAGTCCACCTCGATAACATCAGAAGCGGTGCTTAGTCAAGCCCCTGCGCCGATAGAACATCAACATCATCACCACCGCCATCGTGCCGACGAAACTCTCCCTCAACACTCGGCTGGATCGGAGTTCGAGGGACGTCATCTGGGTCGAACGTGTGCTGAACTTCGGAGGTGTCGTATGCGTTCGGTACTTGATCGGTTGGATCGTGAAGATGTACGACTACATCAACCGTGTTGTGCTAACGCTTCGCTTTACGTTCTCACGAGTGCGTGGAATACACTCTCCCCTCTCGTTGCTATGCATCACCATGATCTTGCGTGTGCGTAGGAAATTTTTTGAAATTGCTACGTTCCCTAACAAGGGATACATAGAGGCCATAGAAAGCATTCCAACTACTTAGAACACTAAGAATTGAACATGCAAGCACATCTACAGCAGCACCAAGAGTAGCTATTTATTCAAAGTATAAACCACTAAAACAAAAACTAATTGGACAAATGATGGAGTCACATACCAAGCAACAATCCCCAGAAACAATTTCGGAAACGGGGCTTCGAGCAAAGAGATTGAAATCTGCGGGTTTGAGCTCAAGAACACGGGAGAGAGAGCAAGAGTTATTTTTTCTGGAGGTAGGTGACAATGTGGGATGAAGAGATAAGTGAGGGGGCCCACATAGGGACCACAACCCTTCAGTGGCCACAGGGGCTATAAGCGCGCCCGGTGGGTTAGCCCACAGTGCACCTCCCTCTAGTAATTTTTGCACCAAAAATTCTTAAATATTCAGGAAAAAATCATATAAAATTTTCAGGGCATTTTGAGAACTTTTATTTTTGGGTCATTTTTTATTGCACAGGAAATTCAGAAAACAAACAAAACATGGCATTTTATTTTATTTAACTAATAAAAACAGAGGATAAAAAGTAGGGACAGAAGGTAGTGCTTACTAAATTCATCAACTTCAACTGCTCAAAAATGATTTATTAATAAGGTTGATCAGGTCTTATTAACAACCACTTTCGATTAGCATGAAACTGAAGAACTTTCGTAAATCACTAAGTTACCTCAATGGGGATATGCATTTCCCCAACAATAAGCATTTCATATTTCTTTTTGACAGTAGGTAGAGGTATTTCAAAACTTCCAATAGTGATTGTCGGAGATTTTTCAATAACATTAATACCATTCACTTGGAATTGTTTCTTCAGAAAGTGCACCGTATGCTCATTACCATTGATATGAAAAGTGACCTTGCTTTTATTGCAATCAATAACAGCCCCTGCAGTATTCAAGAAGGGTCTACCAAGGATAATCGACATGTTGTCGTCCTCGGGCATCTCAAGTATAACAAAGTCAGTCAAAATAGTAACATGAGCAACAACAACAACGGGCACATCCTCACAGATACCGATAGGTATGGCAGTTGATTTGTTAGCCATTTGCAAAGATATTTTAGTAGGTGTGAGTTTATTCAAGTCAAGTCTTTTATATAAAGAGAAAGGCATAACACTAACACCAGCTCCTAAATCACACAAAGCAGTTTTCACATAATTCTTTTTGATAGAGCAAGGTATAGTTGGTATTCCCGGATCTCCAAGTTTTTTATGTACTCCATCTTTGAAAGTGTAATTAGCAAGCATAGTGGAGATTTCAGCTTCCGGTATTTTCTCTTGGTAGTGATGATGTCTTTCATATACTTTGCATAAGGAGGCATTTTCAAGATATCAGTCAAGCGAGTACGCAAAAAGACTGGTCTCAGCATTTCAGCAAAGCATTCAAATTCTTCATCATCTTTCTTTTTAGTTGACTTGGGTGGAAAAGGCATAGGTTTTTGAACCCACGGTTCTCTTTCTTTACCGTGTTTTCTAGCCACAAAGTCTCTTTTATCATATCTTTTATTCTTAGGTTGTGGGTTATCAAGATCAACAGGTGGTTCTATCTCAACATCATTATCTGGTTCTTTTTCATTGGGTTGAGAGTCTTCATGAACCTCATCATTATATTTTTGATTATCACTAGGTGAGTGTTCATTACCAGACTGAGTTTCAGCATCAGAGGTAGAAGTTTCATTATCATTATCAGGAGGTTTTCTATTTCAGGTTCACTAGAAGTATGCAAAGTCCTATCACTAATCTTTTTCTTTTTCTTTTTAGAAGGACTAGGCGCACTAGTGTTAGCTATTTGTGAATATTGCTCAATTCTTTTAGGGTGTCCCTCAGGATAAAGTGGTTCCTGAGTCATTTTACCTCCTCTAGTTGCAACTCTAACGGCAAAGTCATGCATATTATGATTCATTTCATCAAGTAATTCTCTTTGTGATTTAGCAACTTGTTCTAACAGAGTTTGAACCATAGAAGCATGTTTTCCCACACCTCTAACATCATTTGATATTCTAAATAACAAGTCACTCAAGCGAGCAATCATATCAAAATTATATTTCAATTGTTTCATAACATTGGCATTGAAGTGATCTTGTTTTCTAATGTAATTTTCAAACTCATAAAGGCATTGACTAGGATGCATATTGTGAGGATTATCATTATCATTGAGCTTCATAAGAGAATTTACCTCTACCACCTTAGGCAGCGGTGGTGTATTAAGGCCATGTATTTCTTCAATAGGAGGTAAATTTTTAACATCCTCAGCTTTAATACCTTTTTCTTTCATAGATTTCTTTGCCTCTTACATATCTTCAGGACTGAGATATAATATAGCCCTCTTCTTCGGAGTGGGTTTAGCCGGTGGTTCAAGAAGAGTCCAATCATCATAATTTTTTTGTATGTTATTCAATAATTCTTCAGCTTGTCCAACAGTTCTTTCCCTGAAAACACAACCAGCACAACTATCTAGGAAGTCCCTAGAAGCATTGGTTAGTCCATTATAGAAGATATCAAGTATTTCATTTTTCTTGAGAGGATGATCAGGCAAAGCATTAAGTAACCGGAGAAGCCTCCCCCAAGCTTGTGGGAGACTCTCTTATTTAGTTTGCACAAAGTTAAATATTTCCTGTAAGGCAGCTTGTTTCATATGAGCAGGAAAATATTTTTCATAGAAGTAATAAATCATATCCTGGGGACTACGCATACAACTGCTACCTCTTGAGCACTGCGTTGGATTTCCTTGAAGAGGAAAGGATGATGCAGCAAAGTAGCGTAAGTATTTCCCTCAGTTTTTGAGAACCAAGGTATCAATCCAGTAGGAGGCTACGCGCGAGTCCCTCGTACCTACACAAAACAAATAACTCCTCGCAACCAACGCGATAAGGGGTTGTCAATCCCTTCACAGTCACTTACGAGAGTGAGATCTGATAGAGATGATAGATAATATTTTTGGAATTTTTGTGATAAAGATGCAAAGTAAAATAAAAGGCAAAGGCAATAATAAAGTGATGGAAGATTAATATGATGAAGATAGACCTGGGGGCCATAGATTTCACTAGTGGCTTCTCTCAAGAGAATAAGTATTTTACGATTGGGTGAACAAATTACTGTTGAGCAATTGATGTAATTGAGCATAGTTATGAGAGTATCTAGGTATGATCATGTATATAGGCATCACGTGCGAGACAAGTAGACTGACTCACCGTGCATCTACTACTATTACTCCACTCATCGACCGCTATCCAAAGATGCATCTAGAGTATTAAGTTTATGAAAAGCGAGTAACGCCTTAAGCAAGATGACATGATGTAGAGGGATAAATTCATGCAATATGATAAAACCCCATCTTGTTATCCTCGATGGCAACAATACAATACGTGCCTTGCTGCCACCATCACATCGGGAAAGGACACCGCAAGATTGAACCCAAAGCTAAGCACTTCTCCCATTGCAAGAAAAACCAATCTAGTAGGCCAAACCAAACTGATAATTCGAAGAGACTTGCAAAGATAACCAATCATACATAAAAAGAATTTAGAGAAGATTCAAATATTGTTCATAGATAATCTTGATCATAAACCCACAATTCATCGGTCTCAACAAACACACCGCAAAAAGAAGATTACATCGAATATATCTCCATGAGAGAGGGGAGAACATTATATTGAGATCCAAAAAGAGAAGAAGCCATCTAGCTACTAACTATGGACCCGAAGGTCCGAGGTAAACTACTCACACTTCATCGGAGAGGCTATGGTGATGATGTAGAAGCCCTCCGTGATGGATGCCTCCTCCATGGAGCTTCTAACAGGCCCTAAGATGGGATCTCGTGGGTATGTAAGGTTGCGGCGGTGGAATTACGTTTTGGCTCCGATCTGATCGTTTGGGGGGTACGTGGGGTATATATAGGAGGAAGAAGTACGCCTAAGTGGAGCAAGGTGGGGCCACGAGGGTGGAGGGCACGCCTAGGGGTGGGCGCACCCCTACCTCGTGCCCACCTCCTTTCTTTCTTGGACGTAGGGTCCAAGTCTCTGGATCATAATCGGTGAGAAAATCACGTTCCCGAAGGTTTCATTCCGTTTGGACTCCGTTTGATATTCCGTTTCTTCGAAACTCTGAAATAGGCAAAAAAACAGCAATTCTGGGTTGGGCCTCTGGTTAATAGGTTAGTCCCAAAAATAATATAAAGGTGGAAAATAAAGCCCAATATTGTCCAAAACTGTAGATAATATAGCATTGAGCAATCAAAAATTATAGATACGTTGGAGACCTATCAGGCATCCCCAAGCTTAATTCCTGCTTTCATTCCTCGAGTAGGTAAATGATAAAAACAGAATTTTTGATGCGGAGTGCTACTTGGCATAATTTCAATGTAATTCTTCTTAATTGTGGTATGAATATTTAGATCCAAAAGATTCAAGGCAAAAGTTCATATTGACATAAAAATAATAATACTTCAAGCATACTAACAAAGCAATCATGTCTTCTCAAAATAACATGGCCAAAGAAAGTTATCCCTACAAAATCATATAGTCTGGCTATGCTCTATCTTCACCACACAAAGTATTTAAATCATGCACAACCCCGATGACAAGCCAAGCAATTGTTTCATACTTTTGACATTCTCAAAACTTTTTCAATCTTCACGCAATACATGAGCGTGAGCCATGGATATAGCACTATATGTGGAATAGAATGGTGGTTGTGGAGAAGACAAAAAGAGGGAAGATAGTCTCACATCAACTAGGCGTGTCGACAGGCTATGGAGATGCCCATCAATAGATATCAATGTGAGTGAGTAGGATTGCCATGCAACGGATGCACTAGAGCTATAAGTATATGAAAGCTCAACAAAAGAAACTAAGTGGGTGTGCATCCAACTTCAAGCTTGCTCACGAAGACCTAGGGCATTTTGAGGAAGCCCATCATTGGAATATACAAGCCAAGTTCTATAATGAAAGATTCCCACTAGTATATGAAAGTGAAAAAATGAAAGACTCTCTATCATGAAGATCATGGTGCTACTTTGAAGCACAAGTGTGGTAAAAGGATAGTAACATTGTCCCTTCTCTCTTTTTCTCTCATTCTCTTTTTTTGTTTGGGCCTTTTCTCTTTTTTTATGGCCTCTTTTTTCTTCGTCCAGAGTCTCATCCCGACTTGTGGGGGAATCATAGTCTCGATCATCCTTTTCCTCACTTGGGACAATGCTCTAAAAATGATGATCATCACACTTTTATTTTCTTACAACTCAACAATTACAACTCGATACTTAGAACAAAATATGACTCTATAATCTATATGAATGCCTCTGGCGGTGTACCGGGATATGCAATGAATCAAGAGTGACATGTATGAAATAATTATGAATGGTGGCTTTGCCACAAATACGATGTCAACTACATGATCATGCTAAGCAATATGACAATGATGGAGCGTGTCATAATAAGCGAGCGGTGGAAAGTTGCATGTCAATATATCTCGGAATGGCTATGGAAATGCCATGATAGGTAGGTATGGTGGCTGTTTTGAGGAAGGTATTTGGTGGGTGTATGATACCAGCGAAAAGTGCGCGGTATTAGAGAGGCTAGCAATGGTGGAAGGGAGAAAAGTGCGTATAATCCATGGACTCAACATTAGTCATGAAGAACTCGTGTACTTATTGCAAAAATCTACAAGTTATCAAAGCAAAGTATAACGCACATGCTCCTAGGGGGATAGATTGGTAGGAAAAGACCATTGATCGTCCCCGACCGCCACTCATAAGGAAGACAATCAATAAATAAATCATGCTCCGACTTCATCACATAACGGTTCACCATACGTGCATGCTACGGGAATCACAAACTTTAACACAAGTATTTCTCAAATTCACAACTACTCAACTAGCATGACTCTAATATCACCATCTTCATATCTCAAAACAATTATCAAGCATCAAACTTTTCTTAGTATTCAACGCACTCAAAAGAAAGTTTTACAAATCTTGAACACCAAGCATATTAAGATTTTTTTTAAGCAAATTACCATGCTATTTAAGACTCTCAAAATAATCTAAGTGAAGCATGAGAGATCAATAGTTTCTATAAAACAAATCCACCACCGTGCTCTAAAAGATATAAGTGAAGCACTAGAGCAAAACTATATAGCTCAAAAGATATAAGTGAAGCACATAGAGTATTCTAACAAATTCCAAATCATGTATGGCTCTCTCAAAATGTGTGTACAACAAGGATGATTGTGGTAAACTAAAAAGCAAAGACACAAATCATATAAGACGCTCCAAGAAAAACACATATCATGTGGTGAATAAAAATATAGCTCCAAGTAAAGTTGCCGATGGAAGTAGACGAAAGAGGGGATGCCTTCCGGGGCATCCCCAAGCTTTGACTTTTTGGTGTCCTTGGATTATCTTGGGGGTTCCATGGGCATCCACAAGCTTAGGCTCTTGCCACCCCTTGTTCCATAATCCATTAAAAGATTTCACCCAAAACTTGAAAACTTCACAACACAAAACTCAACAGAAATCTCGTAAGCTCCGTTAGCGAAAGAAAACAAAAGACCACTTCAAGGTACTGTAATGAACTCATTCTTTATTTATATTGGTGTTAAACCTACTGTATTCCAACTTCTCTATGGATTATAAACTATTTTACTAGCCATAGATTCATCAAAATAAAAAACAACACACGAAAAACAGAATCTGTCAAAAACAGAACAGTCTGTAGTAATCTGTAACTAACGCAAACTTATGGAACTCCAAAAATTCAGACAAAATAGTAAGACCTAGACAATTTGTTTATTCATCATAAGCAATTGGAATCAGTATTTTATCACGTTCTGGTGATTTTTAACAATTGTTTTCGTGAACAGAAAGTTTCTGGAAATTACAGCAAAATCAAATAACTATCATCCAAGAAGATCCTATAGGTTTAACTTGGCACAAACACTAATTAAAACATAAAAACACATCTAACCAGAGGCTAGATCAAATATTTATTATTAAGAAGCAAGGAAAAATATTGGGTTGTCTCCCAACAAGCGCTTTTCTTTAAAGCCTTTTTAGATAGGCATTGAGATTTCAATGATGCTCACAAGAAAGACAAGAATTGAGGCACAAAGAGAGCATCATAAAACATGTGACAAACACACTTAAGTCTAACGTACTTTGTATGCATAGGCATATTATAGGCAAACAAATTATCGTAGCAAGCAAAAACTAGCATATGCAAGGAAGCGAAAAGGAACAATAGCAATCTCAACATGACGAGAGGTAATTTAGTAACATGAAAATTTCTATAACCATATTTTCCTCTCTCATAATAATTACATGTAGGATCATAAGAAAATTCAACAATATAGCTATCACATAACATATTATCAACACGATCCACATGCATGCGAAGTTGACACTCTTCCAAAATAGTGGGATTATCATTAACTAAAGTCATGATTTCTCCAAGCCCACTTTTATCAAAAATTTCATAAGATTGAATGTTATCCAAATATGTGGGATCTAAAGTTGACACTCTTCCAAACCCACTTTCTATATTATTGCAAACACTATTATCAATCTTATATTCATCATGGGGCTTAAATAAATTTTCAAGATCATAAGAAGAATCTCCCCAATCATGACTATTGGACATAGCAAAACTAGCATCCCCAAGCTTAGGGTTTTGCATATTATTAGCATAATTTACATCAATAAAATTTATAGTAAAATCATTGCAATCATGCTTTTATTCAAAGATCTATCATGAATCACTTCATAAAGCACTTCATCACAATTTTCAGATTTACGGATTTCAGGCAAAACCTTATAAAGATAATCTAGTGCATCCAAATCACTAGGAATTGGTTCATCATAATTGGATCTCTTAAAAAGATTGGCAAGCGGATGAGGATCCATAGATATTAGCTTCTCTGTTTAGGAATAAATACTCAACTATTTCAACCAAGCATTAAAACGAGCCAAGTAAGACATCAAGGCAAACGAAAAGAGAGGGCGAATAAAACGGCAAGGGTGAAGTGGGGGAGAGGAAAACGAGAGGCAAATGGCAAATAATGTAATTCGGGAGATAAGGGATTGTGATGGGTACTTGGTATGTTTACTTCTTAGACTCCCGGCAAGAATGGCGCCAGAAATTCTTCTTGCTACCTCTTGAGCACTGCGTTGGATTTCCTTGAAGAGGAAAGGATGATGCAGCAAAGTAGCGTAAGTATTTCCCTCAGTTTTTTGAGAACCAAGGTATCAATCCAAGGAGGCTACGCCACAGTCCCTCGTACCTACACAAAACAAATAACTCCTCGCCACCAACGCGATAAGGGGTTGTTAATCCCTTCACGGTCACTTACGAGAGTGAGATCTGATAGAGATGATAGATAATATTTTTGGTATTTTTGTGATAAAGATGCAAAGTAAAATAAAAAGCATAGTAAAAAAGCTAAAGTGATGGAAGATTAATATGATGAAGATAGACCCGGGGGCCATAGATTTCACTAGTGGCTTCTCTCAAGAGCATAAGTATTTTACGGTGGGTGAACGAATTACTGTTGAGCAATTGATAGAATTGAGCATAGTTATGAGAGTATCTAGGTATGATCATGTATATAGGCATCACGTCCGAGACAAGTAGACCGACTCCTTTTGCATCTACTACTATTACTCCACTCATCAACCGCTATCCAAAGATGCATCTAGAGTATTAAGTTTATGAAAGCAGAGTAACGCCTTAAGCAAGATGACATGATGTAGAGGGATAAATTCATGCAATATGATAAAACCCCATCTTGTTATCCTCGATGGCAACAATACAACACGTGCCTTGCTGCCTCTACAACATCGGGAAAGGACACCGCAAGATTGAACCCAAAGCTAAGCACTTCTCCCATTGCAAGAAAAACCAATCTAGTAGGCCAAACCAAACTGATAATTCGAAGAGACTTGCAAAGATAACCAATCATACATAAAAGAATTCAGAGAAGATTCATATATTGTTCATAGATAATCTTGATCATAAACCCACAATTCATCGGTCTCAACAAACACACCGCAAAAAGAAGATTACATCGAATAGATCTCCACGAGAGAGGGGGAGAACATTGTATTGAGATACAAAAGAGAGAAGAAGCCATCTAGCTAATAACTATGGACCCAAGGTCCGAGGTAAACTACTCACACTTCATGGAGAGTCTATGGTGATGATGTAGAAGCCCTCCATGATGGATGCCCCCTCCGGCGGAGTTCTAACGAGCCCCAAGATGGGATCTCGTGGAGTGAGAAGGTTCTTGGCGGTGGAATTAGGTTTTGGCTCAGATTCGATCGTTTGGGGGTACATAGGTATATATAGGAGGAAGAAGTACATCGGTGGAGCAAGGTGGGGCCCATGAGGGTGGAGGGCACGCATGCAGGGGCCTACCTACCGTGCCCACCTCCTTTCTTTCTTGACGAGGGTCCAAGTCTCCTGGATCATATTCGGAGAGAAAATCACGTTGAAGGTTTCATTCCGCTTTGGACTCCGTTTGATATTCCGCTTTCTTGAAACTACGAAATAGGCAAAAACTTGACAATTTTGGGCTGGGCCTCGGTTAATAGGTTAGTCCCAAAAATAATATAAAAATGGAAAATAAAGCCCAATATTGTCCAAAACAGTAGATAATATAGCATGGAGCAATAAAAAATCATAGATACATTGGAGACGTATCAACAACCAGGAGCAAGAGTATTGTACCAAGCTTTAGCATCACCCTTTAATGAGAAAGGAAATAATTTGAGAATAAAGTAATAGCGAGTTTTCTCATCATGAGTAAAAAGGGTGGCTATATCATTCAACTTAGTAAGATGTGCCACAACAGTTTCAGTTTCATAACCATGGAAAGGATCAGATTCAACCAAAGTAATTAACTCTAGGTCGACAAAGAATTCATAATCCTTATTAGCAATACAGATAGGTGAAGTCACAAACTTAGGATCACATTTCATTCTAGCATTCAGAGATTTTTCTTCATACTTGCATAGTAATTTCTCTAGATCATCTCTATCATTGCAAGCAAGAATATCTCTAGTTGCTTCTTCACTCATAACATAACCTTCCGGTACCTTAGGCATTTCATATCTAGGAAGGCTAGTTCTAGCAGGTGTTTCAGTTTCAAGCTCATCATCAGATTCAACAACATCATGTTGTATAACTCTAGCAATTTGTTTATCAAGAAAATCGCCAAGTGGCAACATCATCATTAGCAAGCAAGGTACTAGCATCATTCATAGTAGAAGTAGCATCATCAATAACTTGCGACATATCAGAGTTGATAGCATGTGGTGGTGTTGCAAGTTTACTCATAATAGAAGGTGAATCCAAAGCAGAACTGGATGCAGTTTCTTACCTCCCCTCGTACTTGAGGGAAATATCTTTGGTTTAGGGTCCTTCAGATTCTTCATAGTGATAATATGATAATAATCCCAAGTGACTCAACAAATATAGCTATGCTCCCAGGCAACGGCGCCAGAAAAAGGTCTTGATAACCCACAAGTATAGGGGATCGCAACAGTTTTCAAGGGTAAGTATTTAACCCAAATTTATAGATTCGACACAAGGGGAGCCAAAGAATATTTGAAGGTATTATCAGCTGAGTTGTCGATTCAACCACACCTGGAGATTAATTATCTGCAGCAAAGTGATCAGTAGCAAAGTAGTTTGATAGTTTTCATAATAGTGACAGTAGCAACAGTAACAGTAATAGTGATAGCATTAATTTGTAGCAAGTGTAACAGTGAGGATAGCAATAGTAACGCAGAAAGATCAATAAGGATAAATTCGTAGGCATTGGATCGGTGACTTGTTGGATGATATTCATCATGTGACGGTTATAACCTAGGGCGTCTGACACTAGCTCCAGTTCATCGATATAATGTAGGCATGTATTCCGTAAATAGTCATACATGCTTTATTAAAAGAACTTGCATGACATCTTTTGTCCTACCCTTCCGTGGCAGCGGGGTCCATATTGGAAACTAAGGGATATTAAGGCCTACTTTTAATAGAGAACCGGAACAAAGCATTAACACATAGTGAATACATGAACTCCTCAAACTACGGTCATCACCGAGAGTGGGCCCGGTTGTTGTCACTCCGGGGTTGTCGGATCATAATCGTAATAGGTGACTATAACTTGCAAGATCGGATCTGAAACATAGATATAATGATGAATTCATAAACAGTTCAGATCTGAGTTCATGGCACCCGGGCCCAAAGTGACAAGCATTAAGCATAGCAAAGTCATAGCAACATCAATCTAAGAACATAGTGGATACTAGGGATCGGGCCCTAACAAAACTAACTCGATTACATGATGAATCTCATCCAACTTCTCACCGACCAGCAGCCTACGAAGGAATTACTCACTCCCGGTGGGGAGCATCATGGAATTGGCGATGGAGAAGGGTTGGTGATGACAAAGAACGAAGATCCCCCTCTCCGGAGCCCCAAAGCGGACTCAGATCTGCCTCCCGAGGAAGAACAGGGGCTTGGCGGCGGCTCCGTCCTCTTGGATCGCGATAATTCTTTCTCCCTGGTTTTTTCTAGAATAATGTGATTTTGTAGTATCGGAGGGGTCATCGTGGGGCCACCGGTGGGTACTGGGCTGGCCAGAGAGGGGGCGCGCATACAGTGAGTTGTGCCCACCTAGGGCCCTCTTTGGTGGGTCTTGGCTCCAAAAATTCTTATTATTAACATAAAAATCCTCGCATAAGTTTCGTTCCATTCCGAGAACTTTCATTTCTGCACAAAAACAACACCATGGTAGTTCTGCTGAAAATAGCGTCAGTCTGGGGTTAGTTTCATCCAAATCATGCAAATTAGAGTTAAAAACAAGAGGAAAAGCATGAGAAAAAATAGATACGTTGGAGACGTATCAGGGTGATGTAATTAAACTATCTAAAACCTTTCATAATCAATACGTTTAGGGAAAATAGGATATAATTACAAATAAAATGTATGAGATAAAGAAACGTCATCGAACAGTAGGTAAAGAAACTTTACCAACAATTATATGCAGCCAAATTTCATGATATAGAGTTGGTCAAAATGGTAGTGAAGCACAAATGCATATCACAAATTAATGCATTGCGGGCCATTTGGCTGACAACAGCCAAACTTCACATCCGTGCTCACAATGTTGCGCGTTCTATCATTTAAGGGCAGCAGGAAGCTGAGAAGCGCTTCAAGATTGCAAAGGTGCCAATTTTACATGAGAAGGGAAGGTGGGAAGATACATACGCCTAGAAGTCCCGTGTTACCATGGCACTTGTGCACAAACCATTCCAAAATTCCGCCTCCAGTCATCTTTATTAGATAAAAGGAACGCTCCTTTGATCGCTTGTGGTAGTGAAACTAAATGGTCACCATCTACCTATTGGTAGCACACACTGACAGAACTAGGACTAGGAGGTGTCAGGAAAGGAAGCAAAACTAAGGGCATGAATTATGGTGACATTGCCTTGTTGATAGCTTCGGACAGCTAAATGCATTTTTTTCCTCCAACACAAGCTGCCACTGGTGGGGCTCGTCATCGAAAAGAGAAAAAAATAGTTGGACATGCATGCATGCCATACATCTCTATTTCTATGCACCTTTTTCAACTCTTTGCACAAGACCACCCCCTCTCTCCATGAAGAACACGCCTCCTGATGAAGATACTCTGATACCATTTGAGGCTGCACCTCGAGCCTACATCTGTTGTTAATCTGTCATGCCAAAAGTTGTGGAAAAAAGGGGATGGCCTAAAACATAACACCACATGTTGTGACATTTGAGTTGAAAGAATTGATAAAGTGATGTATCATCACATGTTGTCACTTGGCTGGAAAGAATCAATAAAGCAATGTAAATGGACCAAGAATTTCTGCTAAGTTGAAGTGGGCTGCCATTTTTACTGAACATGTCCAAAAATTGTATGTCGGTGCTTAATATTTGTTGTTCTTAGCTTTACCATCTAGTTTCATCTGATCATCTTTCCCTAACAATCATGTGGAGTTTACTGAAAACTTCTGCATGCAGGGACAGGAATAAAATTTGCATTTGGTAAATGTTTAAAAGTTCAACCACAATGTCTTTGAACACGTGATATTTTTAATCGAGGAAGTAATGAAGTTAGGAGATTAATCCACACTGCAAAGCGAAGGCTGCTACCAGAAAAGCAACAAAACCTTACAACACCCTCATAGTGAGACCTGATGATATACATCCATTTCTGAAACCTTGACAGGGTGATATACATACTCTTCTACAATCCTAGTGACGACAAACAAAAGTCCTGAAAGCACAAAATGAATGTCGTCTATGTGCCTTTGATGCTCTGAATAGTAACAACAATTTGACAATCTAAGTCAGTCAGCCTCTATTCCAGTGTTGTCCAAGTATATACCGCAAGCATCTACCCAAGAGGCTTGAAACAATCTGACGATTCTGAACACATTTTCATAATCCAATTACAATAGCACAGATGATCACTACCGCGCTTCTCTTCGTGATGCAAGATGTGAAGTCTAGGATGAGAAAACGTCAATAACCCAAACAATCGTTCAATGAAGTGCGCCCATCACCAGTTTGACCTACAGATGATCAAACAATAGTATTGTCAAGGGATAAATTTACACATTTGGTGATTGTATGCTTTACTGATAAATTATTATTACCATGAGGTGGCACCCATGTTTCATGATATGGACCAGCTTCAAGAAAATCTGGTCTTGCAGGACCCAGTACACATTTTTGTGTCGACTTTTTCCCTTTTCTCTTGCTAGCATCTGGTTCATTCTCGTTCTCAATGTCTTCTGCAGGTTGTAAACCACGTGTGTGCTTCGGCAGAAGGGCCAAATCATTAGCTGTTGATGCTTCGGATGCAACAAAGACGATTCTGCATCAACGCCAGCTTACTGATGTTCAACAGACTTTCTCTTCCGTAAGATAAGCCCAGGAGCAGCCCCTTCAATATCCTTTCCATTGGCTGAATTAGAAAGAATAGTTTTCCGATCTTTGTAGTCCACAAAATCATCAGGCTCCTCAGCATTCCTGTTTCCTTCTTTTATACAATTTTCTTCAGGTTCTATGATTCTCTTGTCGCCAAGCCACTGAGGTTTTGGTATGGTGAATGTAGGTTTGCTGGCATTTTCTTGGTTTTTGGGGACATCTATTTCTACCTCAGCAGGTTTATCCACTTCTATTTTGGTAGAACAAGAATCCTTCGAGTTCTCCTCTGTTGAGGTTTTGTCTTGGGCAATTTTGTCTTGTTTTTTGGATTCTAGTCTAGGATTAGCATTAGATGCTTGAGGGTTTGCTTCTCTTGGCTTTAAATCCCTCTTGCGAGTTGCTTCTCCCATAGGATCAGCTTTCTTTAGTAGGTAAACTACTTTGTCTAGCTCAGCTTGAAGATCAGAAAGCTCCTTCTGAATTTTGGCAATATTATCGTGTACTGTTGAGCAGTTCAAATCAATTAGAAAACAGAAGTTAGTGAAATACTCAAAACAGTCAGAAAAGTAGGCAATAGGTGTGTATGAATACATAATTTCAGGCTCTGTTCATCCATCTAAAAAGGATGAGCCTGATACTTAATACAAACAGAAAATAAGGCTATAAGTTTTGCTGGATACTCACTTAATCATGTTTTGGACCAAGTCACACGAATCAAATTGCAGGAAAAAAATGACACTGATACAACTCAATTAATTTTTATTCCAGTCTGAGTTAACATCTCCACTCTATTAATCTAAACTCTAAATGATCTTAAAGCTGATATAGATAATTTCACTTGTTGCTAACCAAGAATCCTTCAAGTTATCCTTTGTTGAGGTTTTGTCTTGGGTCAATTTTGTCCTGTTTTTTGGATTCTATTCTAGGATTATCATTAGATGCTTGAGGGTTTGCTTCCTTGCCTCTAAATCCCTCTTGCGAGCTGCTTTTCCCATAGGATCAGCTACCTTCAGTAGCTTGAATATCGGAAAGCTCTGGCCCTTCCTTCAGGAAGTGTTGCTTCGGAAGGGATTTGACGACCGCTGGGTCACGAGGGTCATGCAGATGGTTTCCTCTGGGCAACCCGCTATCAACATCAATGGGGAGATAGGCCCCTATTTCCCCACACTATGTGGGGTCAGACAGGGCGGCCCTTTCTCCCCATTCCTATTCAACATGGTCGTTGATGCCCTTGCATCTTGAAGAAAATATGCCCTAGAGGCAATAATAAAGTTATTATTTATTTCCTCATATCATGGTAAATTTTTATTATTCATGCTATAATTGTGTTAACCGGAAACATAATACATGTGTGAATATATAGACAAACTAACTGTCACTAGTATGCCTCTACTTGACTAGCTCGTTGAATCAAAGATGGTTAAGTTTCCTAGCCATAGACATGAGTTATCATTCGATTAACGGGATCACATCATTAGAGAATGATGTGATTGACTTGACCCATTCCGTTAGCTTAGCACTCAATCGTTTAGTTTATCGCTATTGCTTTCTTCATGACTTATACATGTTCCTATGACTATGAGATTATGCAACTTCCGATTACGGAGGAACACTTTGTGTGCTACCAAATGTCACAACGTAATCGGGTGATTATAAAGGTGCTCTATAGGTGTCTCTCGATGGTACTTGTTGAGTTGGCATAGATCGAGAATAGGATTTGTCACTCCGATTGTCGGAGAGGTATCTCTGGGCCCTCTCGGTAATGCACATCACTATAAGCCTTGCAAGCAATGTAACTAATGAGTTAGTTACGGGATGATGCACTACAGAACGAGTAAAGAGACTTGCCGGTAACGAGATTGAGCTAGGTATTGAGATACCCATTTATCAAATCTCGGGCAAGTAACATATATCGATGACAAAGGGAACAACGTATCTTGTTATGCAGTTTGACCGATAAAGATCTTCGTAGAATATGTAGGAACCAATATGAGCATCCGAGGTTCCGCTTATTGGTTATAATAGGAGGCGTGTCTCGATCATGTCTACATAGTTCTCGAACCCGTAGGGTCCGCACGCTTAAAGTTCTGTGACGATCGGTATTATGAGTTTTTATGTTTTGATGTACCGAAGGTAGTTCGGAGTCCCGTATGTTATCACGGACATGAAGAGGAGTCTCTAAATGGTCGAGACGTAAAGATCGATATATTGGACGACTATGTTCGGACACCGGAAGGGTTTCGGGTGGTTTCGGGCATATATCGGAGTACCGGGGGGTTACCGGAACCCCCCGGGGAGTTAACTGGGCCTCATGGGCCCTAGTGGGAGAAGAGGAGGGGCGGCCAGGGCCGCCGCGCCCTCCTCTAGTCCGAATTAGACAAGGAGGCGGCGCCCCTTTTTCCTTCTCTTCCTCTCTCCCTTCCTTCCCTTCTCCTATTCCTACTAGGAAAGGAGGAGTCCTACTCCCGGTGGGAGTAGGACTCCCCCCTTGGCGCGCCCTCCTCCTGGCCGGCTGCCTCCCGCCTAGCTCCTTTATATACGGGGGCAGGGGCACCCCATAGACACAACAATTGATCATTGATCTTTTAGCCGTGTGCGGTGCCCCCCTCCACCATATTCCACCTCGGTCATATCGTAGCGGTGCTTAGGCGAAGCCCTGCGTCGGTAACTTCATCAACATCGTCACCACGCCGTCGTCTTGTGAAACTCTCCCTCGAGCTCTCTTGGATCGTGAGTTCGCGGGGACGTCCACCGAGCTGAGCGATGTCTTTGAACGCGGAGGTGCCGTGACGTTCGATGCGAGGATCGGTCGATCGTGAAGACGTACGACTACATCAACCGCGTTTTCATAACGCTTCCGCTTAATGGTCTACGAGGGTACGTGACACTCTCCCTTCTCATTGCTATGCACCACCATGATCTTGCGTGTGCACAGGGAAATTTTTGAAATTACTACGTTCCCCGTCAGTGGCATCCGAGCCAGGTTTATGCGTAGATGTTATATGCACGAGTAGAACACAAGTCAGTTGTGGGCGATACAAGTCATATTGCTTACCAGCATGTCATACTTTGGTTCGGCGGTATTGTTGGATGAATCGCCCGACCCACATTACGCCAGACGCTTACGCGAGACTGGTTCTACCGACGTGCTTTGCACACGAATTGGTGGTCGGGCGGAGTGTCCGGTTCTCCAACTTTATTTGAATCGAGTGTGGCTACGCTCGGCCCTTGAGAAGATTAAAACAGCACTAACTTGACGAACTATCGTTGTGGTTTTGATGCGTAGGTAAGAACGGTTCTTGCTCAGCCCGTAGCAGCCACGTAAAACTTGCAACAACAAAGTAGAGGACGTCTAACTTGTTTTTGCAGGGCATGTTGTGATGTGATATGGTCAAAACATGATGCTATATTTTATTGTATGAGATGATCATGTTTTGTAACGGAGTTATCGGCAACTGGCAGGAGCCATATGGTTGTCGCTTTATTGCATGCAATGCAATCGCATACATAATTGCTTTACTTTATCACTAAGCGGTAGCGATAGTCGTAGAAGCAATAGTGGCGAGACGACAACGATGCTACGATGGAGATCAAGGTGTCGCTACCGGTGATGATGGTGATCATGACGGTGCTTTGGAGAAGGAGATCAAAGGCACAAGATGATGATGGCCATATCATATCACTTATATTGATTGCATGTGATGTTAACCCTTTATGCATCTTATTCTGCTTTGATTGACGGTAGCATTATAAGATGATCTCTCACTAAATTTCAAGGTATAAATGTTCTCCCTAAGTATGCACCATTGCGAAAGTTTGACGTGCCGAGACACCACGTGATGATTGGGTGTGATAAGCTCTACGTTCAAATACAACGGGTGTAAGCCAGTTTTGCACACGCAGAATACTCGGGTTAAACTTGACGAGCCTAGCATATGAACACTGAGACCGAAAAGTCGAGCGTGAATCATATAGTAGATATGATCAACATAGTGACGTTCACCATTGAAAACTACTCCATCTCACGTGATGATCGGACATGGTTTAGTTGAGATGGATCACGTGATAACTTAGATGATTCGAGGGATGTCTATCTAAGTGGGAGTTATTAAGTAATATGATTAATTGAACTTCAATTTATCATGAACTTAGCACCTGATAGTATTTTGCTTGTCTATGTTGTTGTAGATAGATGGCCCGTGTTGTTGTTCCGTTGAATTTTAATGTGTTCCTTGAGAAAGCAAAGTTGAAAGATGATGGTAGCAATTACACGATCGGGTCCGTAACTTGAGGATTATCCTCATTGCTACACGTAAGAATTACGTCCTAGAAGCACCGGCTGGGTGCAGGACTGCAGATGCAACTGATTTAGCGGCGTTAAGAACGTATGGCAGAGCAAAGGTGATGACTGCTCGATAGTTCGGTGTGCCATGCTTACGACTTAGAACCGGGACTTGCACAACGTTTTTAACGTCATGGAGCAGATGAGATGTTCCAGGAGTTGAAGTTAATATTTCAAGCAAATGCCCGGATTGAGAGATGTGAGGTCTCCAATAAGTTCTACAGCTGCAAGATGGAGGAGAATAGTTCACGGTGAACATATACTCAAAATGTCCGGGTATAATAATCACTTGATTCAAGCTGGGAGTTAATCTTCCGGATGATAGTGTCATTGATGTAATTCTTTAATCATCGCCACCAAGCTACAAGAGCTTTGTGATGAACTATAATATGCAAGGGATGGATAAGACAATTCCCGAGCTCTTCGCAATGCTAAAGGCTGCAGAGGTAGAAATCAAGAAGGAGCATCAAGTGTTGGTGGTCAATAAGACCACCAGTTTCAAGAAAAGGGGTAAAGGGAAGAAGAAGGGCAACTTCAAGAAGAACAGCAAACAAGTTGCTGCTCACGAGAAGAAACCCAAATCTGGACCTAAGCACGAGGACCGTAGTGCTTCTATTGCAAAATTTGGTCCTTTGAAGCGGATCTGCCCCAAGTATTTGGCGGATAAGAAGGATGGCAAGGTGAACAAAGGTATATGTGATATACATGTTATTGATGTGTACCTTACTAATGCTCGTAGTAGCACCTGGGTATTTGATACTGGTTCCGTTGCTAATATTTGCAACTCGAAACAGGGACTATGGATTAAGCAAAGATTGGCTAAGGACGAGGTGACGATGCGCGTGGGAAATGGTTCCAAAGTCGATGTGATCGCGTTCGGCACGCTACCTCTACATCTACCTTCGGGATTAGTTTTAGACCTGAATAATTGTTATTTGGTGCCAAAGATTGAGCATGAACATTATATCTGGATCTTGTTTGATGCGAGACGGTGATTCATTTAAATCGAGAGAGAATAATGGTTGTTCTACTTATATGAGTAATATCTTTTATGGTCATGCACCCTTGAAGAGTGGTCTATTTTATTAAATCTCGATAGTAGTGATACACATATTCATAATGTTGAAGCCAAAAGATGCAGAGTTGATAATGATAGTGCAACTTATTTGTGGCACCTTGCCGTTTAGGTCATATTGGTGTAAAAGCGCATGAAGAAACTCCATACTTGATGGACTTTTGGAATCACTTGATTATGAATCACTTGGTACTTGCGTAACCATGCCTCATGGGCAAGATGACTAAAACGCCATTCTTGAACAATGGAGCAAGCAACAGATTTGTTGGAGATCATACATCTTGATGTATGTGGTCCGATGAATATTGAGGCTCATGGCGGGTATCGTTATTTTCTCACCTTCACGAGATGATTTGAGCAGATATGGGTATATCTACTTAATGAAACATAAGTCTGAGACATTTGAAAAGTTCAAAGAATTCCATAGTGAAGTGGAAAATCATCGTAACAAGAAAATAAAGTTTCTACGATCTGATCATGGAGGAGAATATTTGAGTTACGAGTTTGGTCTACATTTGAAACAATGCGGAATAGTTTCACAACTCATGCCACCAGGAACACCACAGCAAAATGGTGTGTCCGAACGTCGTAATCGTACTTTACTAGATATGGTGCGATCTATGATATCTCTTACTGATTTACCGCTATTGTTTTGGGGTTATGCTTTGGACACGGCTGCATTCACGTTAAATAGGGCACCATCAAAATCTGTTGAGACGACGCCTTATGAACTGTGGTTTGGCAAGAAACCAAAGTTGTCGTTTCTTAAAGTTTGGGGCTGCGATGCTTATGTGAAAAAGCTTCAACCTGATAAGCTCAAACCCAAATCGGAGAAATGTGTCTTCATAGGATACCCAAAGGAAAGCTGTTGGGTACACCTTCTATCACAGATCCGAAGGCAAGACATTTGTTGCTAAGAATGGATCCTTTCTAGAGAAGGAGTTTCTCTCGAAAGAAGTGAGTGGGAGGAAAGTAGAACTTGATGAGGTAACTATACCTGCTCCCTTATTGGAAATTAGTTCATCACAGAAATCGGTTTCTGTGACACCTACACCAATTAGTGAGGAAGTTAATGATGTTGATCATGAATCTTCAGATCAAGTTACTACCGAACCTCGTAGGTCAGCTAGAGTAAGATCCGCACCAGAGTGGTACAGTAATCCTGTTCTGGAGGTCATGTTACTTGACCAAGGCAAACCTACAAACTATGAAGAAGCGATGGTGAGCCCAGATTCCGCAAAATGTCTTGAGGCCATGAAATCTGAGATGGGATCCATGTATGATAACAAAGTATGACTTTGGTTGACTTGTCCGATGATCGGCAAGCCATAGAGAATAAATGGATCTTCAAGAAGAAGACTGACACCGACGGTAATGTTACTGTCTACAAAGCTCGACTTGTTGCGAAAGGTTTTCGACAAGTTCAAGGGGTTGACTACGATGAGACTTTCTCACCCTTAGTGATGCTTAAGTCTGTCTGAATCATGTTAGCAATTGCCGCATTTTATGATTATGAAATTCTGTAAATGGATGTCAACATTGCATTCCTGAATGGATTTCTGGAAGAAGAGTTGTATATGATGCAACTGGAAGGTTTTGTCGATCCAAAGGGAGCTACCAAAGTGTGCAAGCTCCAGCGATCCATTTATGGACTGGTGCAAGCCTCTCGGAGTTGGAATAAATGTTTTGATAGTGTGATCAAAGCATATGGTTTTATACGGACTTTTGGAGAAGCCATTTACAAGAAAGTGAGTGGGAGCTCTGTACCATTTCTAATATTATATGTGGATGACATATTACTGATTGGAAATGATATAGAATTTCTGGATACCATAAAAGGATACTTGAATAAAAAAATTTCAATGAAAGACCTCGGTGAAGCTGCTTATATATTGGGCATAAAGATCTATAGAGATAGATCAAGACGCTTAATAGGATTTTCACAAAGCACATACCTTGGTAAAGTTTTGAAGAAGTTCAAAATGGATCAAGCAAAGAAAGGGTTCTTGCCTGTGTTACAAGGTGTGAAGTTGAGTCAGACTCAATGCCCGACCACTACGGAAGATAGAGAGAAGATGAAAAGTGTTCCCTATGCTTCAGCCATAGGATATATCATGTATGCAATGCTATGTACCGCACTGATGTGTGCCTTGCTATTATCTTAGCGAGGAGGTACCAAAGTAATCCAGGAATGGATCACCGGACAGCGGTCAAGAACATCCTGAAATACCTGAAAAAGACTAAGGATATGTTTCTCGTTTATGGAGGTGACAAAGAGCTCGTCGTAAATGGTTACGTCGATGCAAGCTTTGACAATCGATCCGGACGATTCTAAATCGCAAACCGGATCACGTGTTTACATTGAACGGTGGAGCCGCTGTCGGTTGGTGCAGTTCTAAACAAAGCGTCGTGGCGGGATCTACGTGTGAAGAGGAGTACATAGCTGCTTGGAAGCAGCAAATGAAGGAGTCTGGATGAAGGAGTTCATATCCGATCTAGGTGTCATACCTAGTGCATTGGGTCCAATGAAAATCTTTTGTGACAATACTGGTGCAATTGCCTTGGCAAAGGAATCCAGATTTCACAAGAGAACCAAGCACATCAAAGAGACGCTTCAATTCCATCCGGGATCAAGTCCGGGTGGGAGACATAGAGATTTGCAAAATACATACGAATCTGAATGTTGCAGACCCGTTGACTAAGCCTCTTCCACGAGCAAAACATGATCAGCACCAAGACTCCATGGGTGTTAGAATCATTACTGTGTAATCTCGATTATTGACTCTAGTGCAAGTGGGAGACTAAAGGAAATATGCCCTAGAGGCAATAATAAAGTTATTATTTATTTCCTCATATCATGATAAATGTTTATTATTCATGCTAGATTTGTATTAACTGGAAACATAATACATGTGTGAATATATAGACAAACTAAGTGTCACTAGTATGTCTTTACTTGACTAGCTCGTTGAATCAAAGATGGTTAAGTTTCCTAGCCATAGACATGAGTTGTCATTTGATTAACGGGATCACATCATTAGAGAATGATGTGATTGACTTGACCCATTCCGTTAGCTTAGCACTTGATCGTTTAGTTTACTGCTATTGCTTTCTTCATGACTTGTACATGTTCCTATGACTATGAGATTATGCAACTCCCGATTATCGGAGGAACACTTTGTGTGCTACCAAACGTCACAACATAACTGGGTGATTATAAAGGTGCTCTACAGGTGTCTCCGATGGTACTTGTTGAGTTGGCGTAGATCGAGAATAGGATTTGTCACTCCAATTTTCGGAGAGGTATCTCTGGGCCCTCTCGGTAATGCACATCACTATAAGCCTTGCGAGCAATGTAACTAATGAGTTAGTTACAGGATGATGCACTACAGAACAAGTAAATAGACTTGCCGGTAACGAGATTGAGCTAGGTATTGAGATACCGATGATCGAATCTCGGGCAAGTAACATACCAATGACAAAGGGAACAACGTATGCTGTTATGCGGTTTGAACGATAAAGATCTTCGTAGAATATGTAGGAACCAATATGAGCATCCAGGTTCCGCTATTGGTTATTGACGGAGACGTGTCGGTCATGTTCATATAGTTCTCGAACCCGTAGGGTCCGCACGCTTAAAAGTTACGTGACGATAGGTATTATGAGTTTTTATGTTTTGATGTACCGAAGGTAGTTTGGAGTCCGGATGTGATCACGGACATGACGAGGAGTCTCGAAATGGTCGAGACGTAAAGATCGATATATTGGACGATTATGTTCGGACACGGAAGGGTTCCGGAGGTTTCGGGCATATCTTGGAATCTAAGAAGTTACGGAACCCCGGGGAGTTAATTGGGCCTCATGGGCCCTAGTGGGAAGAAGAGGAGGGCGGCCAGGCAGCCGCGCCTCCCCTCTAGTCCGGGTGGACAAGGAGGCGGCGCCCCTTTTCCTTCTCTTCCTCTCCTTCCTTCCCTTCTCCTACTCCTACTAGGAAAGGAGGAGTCCTACTCCCGTGGGAGTAGGACTCCCCCCTTGGCGCGCCCTCCTCCTGGCCGGCCGCCTCCCCTAGCTCCTTTATATACGGGGGCAGGGGGCACCCCATAGACACAACAATTGATCATTGATCTTTTAGCCGTGTGCGGTGCCCCCCTCCACCATATTCCACCTCGGTCATATCAGAAGCGGTGCTTAGGCGAAGCCTGCGCCGATAACTTCATCAACATCGTCCTGCGCGTCGTCTTGTGAAACTCTCCTCGAGCTCTACTGGATCGTGAGTTCGCGGGGCGTCACCGAAGTTGAGCGTGTGCTTTGAGCAGCGGAGGTGCCGTGACGTTGATGCGAGGATCGGTCGATCATGAAGGCGTCACGACTACATCAACAGCGTTGTCATAACGCTTCCGCTTAAGCATCTCAGTGCGTGGATGAGACTCTCCCCTCTCGTTGCTATGCACCACCAGGATCTTGCGTGTGCGTAGGGAAATTTTTGAAATTACTACGTTCCCCAACACATCTATCCTCGATAAGGCGAAGGTTGCAGGGCACATCCGCGGCATTGTCCCCCACCTTGTCGGAGGCAATGGGGTCTCTCTACTACATACACAGACGACACCATCATTATGGTGGAAGGGTCGGCGAATGATATCATGAACATCAACTTCCTCCTTCTATGCTTCCAGCAGCTGCCGAGTCTCAAGATCAACTTCGATAAGAGCCAAGTCATGGTGTTGGGATACTCTCCTGAGGAGAGCCAGAGTATTGCCGAGCGGTTTAACTTCCCACTAGGTTCCTTCCCCACAACCTACTTGGGAATACCCATTAGTGACTCTCGACTGTCTATTGCGGATTTGAGCCCCTCGGTGCTCAAGTTTCAACACCGCATTGAACCCTGGCAGGGTAGATGGCTCTCGAAGGCGGCTCGAACGATCCTCATCAACTCCTCCCTGTCTAGCCTCCTACTGTTCATCATGAGCTTCTATAGCCTCCATGAGACCCTACACCATGATATTGGCACGATCCAGGCACGCTTCTTTTGGGCAGGCGAGGGGGACAAGCAGAAATACCACATGGTCCGCTGGCCTGAGATCTGCAAACCTCGCGACCAGGGCGGCCTCGGCATCATGTCCTCCAAACGCATGAACATTGCCCTCCTGACTCGCTGGTTATGGCAGATCGCCAACAGTGAGGACGGTCTATGGCTGCAGATTATCCGAAACAAATACCTGCATGGACAGCCTCTAGCTTTCTGCCAGAGGGCGGGTGGCTCCCAGTTCTAGCAATCCATCATCCAGCTGCTCCCGGTCCTCCGGATTGGGACTTCCATCGCTGTGGGAACGAGATCCACCACACTTTCTGGTTTGATAGGTGGGCGGGTGAATCGCCCTTTGCGACTCGCTTACTGGACTTGTTCGCTATCACAGTAGACCCTCGGGTCTCCCTGCAGACGGCCCTTATTGACTTAGGGCGTCTCGCGTTTAGGCGGCCATTTGGGCTCTCGGAATCGATTGCGTGGCTTGAGCTCCTGGACATCGTTGCTCTCCACGAACCAGACCTCGCGCGCCCGCATGATCTCGTGTCCTGGCGCCTAGAGCCTTCGGGCACCTTCTCCATCAAATCCCTATACCGGGCCATCGTACCCACTCCCGCTCCTGAGCCACTTATTGCGATTTGGGAGATCAAGCTCCCCCTCAAGATCCAGATTTTCCTATAGAAATGGATCCGTGGACACGTCCCGTCCGGAGTGGAAGTGCTCAAACGTAATGGCCCCGGGGACGGGATTTGCCCCCTGTGTGGGATGTCCGAGGACTCCAACCATATCTTCTTCTCCTGCGTTTCTGCCCAGTTCCTCTGGAGTTGCCTCTGCGAGACGGTCAGCGGTCGTTAGTGCAACACCAACTTCCTGGACCTCTTCGCCGAGGTTTAGGCATCACCCCCATCTAGCCGCCACATTAGGTGGCTCGCGATTGGGGTCCTTGCCCTTTGTGGACGGTCCGCAATAAGCTTGTGATTTAACGTGTTCCCCTTCGGCATGCGACTGACGCAATATTATTTAAAATGTGTGGTTACTTGCAGCTCTGGCGGCCGCTTAGCCGCCCCCAGGATCACGGCGTCATCAACATCATCATTGTTGATCTGCGTGTGATGGGTATTCGCTTGACGCCTCCGCTCCCTCTGCCACCTCCAGAGCTGGACTAGATTTCGTCGTGCTGCGGCGTGTCCGCGTTGTAGTTTTTTGTTTTCTTTGGGCTTGTTGAGATGTGCCCTCAGCAAAACCCCGTACTATTTTTCTTGGTGGTACTCTGTGTGTGTGGTGTGAATCTTCTTGTATTCGTTGGTTGTTGTGGTGGTTTGTTTTATTTATAAAGCAGGGCGAAAGCCTTTTTCGGTAATATTATCTTGTATTGTCAAGCTGTTCAAATCAATTAAAAAACAGAAGACAGTGAAATACAAACACACAGAAAAGCACGCAATAGGAATGTATGAATACATAATTTCAGGCTCTGTACATCCCTCTACAAAGGATGAGCATGATCATCAGTACTTAAACAAAGCTACTGGTACTTTTCAAGCCTAACAAAAAACATAGGTAAGTGTGTTGCAACGAAGAAACAAAAATATACTTAAGAGGAAACTGTTGTGTATCGTGAACACCTCTCTGTGTCATGTTCTTCACTAACTTCTTTGCTAAGGAACGATGGACTCTCGAGCCTCGACAATTCACATATTTGTAACAGGTAAGTAGGTGAAATATTCAAGGTTATGTAGTATAAAATATCATAGCTATTACTAATTAACTATGATCTTGAACTCATGTAACTAAGTAGGATATAACAGCATCTCCAACACAGACCTCAAAATGCCCACAAACGTCGAGACCGACGTGTTCGGATGATGCAAGCCATCCAAAGCGGTGCCCCACAAGTCCATGGGAGCGTCCGCATGTCTGAAATACCGCAAACCGGAGTAAAACGGAGGGAGGTTTGCGGCAGTCCGAATGTCCACCATTTACGTGCATGACCACCATGTCCCACCCAAAACCTTCTCCGCCCAAAAAAACCCTCTCCGAGCGAAGCGGTTGCCGCGCATTCATCTCGGTCCAGCCGCTCCAGAACAGACATGACTCCACGATATTGATGTCGGTCAGAGCGACGCGACCAGACAAGCGGCGGTGCCGCTTCAGTGCTGAGGGGGTGACCGAGAAGCCTACTCTGGTTGGCACGACACATTGAAACTGGATGCCCGTATGTTCGCCTGGGCATGGCTATTTAAGCATGGCTCTGTTGTCGTCCGCACCACACCTCACATCCTCTCCTCTCCGCTCACTGCCTATCCGCTCCTCTCCATCTTCGTTCAGCACCATCTACGATGTTGAAATCCTAGTTCTCCGCGCCGGCATGTCCTGGCTCCAGATCCAGATAGTGCGGCGGCTGCCACCGTCACTCTCCGGGGCCATCGTCCTCCATGGCGCCTAGCTCCTTCGGGAAGGAGGAGATCATCCTCTCCTCTAGGGACAAGGAGGACCAGGGTCCGAAGCTGCTGCAGTTGTGCCTCCTAGAAGAGGCCGCGGCAATGGACGGGGAGTACCTAGCGCACCTAGAACTCCTCTTCGAACGGTCGCTCAAAGACCGCGGTCCACTGCCGCTCCACTGCATCAAGGAGGAGCCGGCGTCGTCGCCTCTCCGATGCATCAAGGCGGAGCCTCCCTCCCCCAGGCGCAAGTACGGCGTCCAAATCGGATGCTACATGGAGGAGGAGTTGGCGTCACCGCCGCACAGCCGGTACGCCCGCATTGATGAGCCGGCATTACCGCCACGTCACTTCTAGCGCAACAATGCCATGAAGGAGGAGGTGCCCCTACTATCGGGAAGGCGTGTGGGCGCCTCATGCACTACCTCGGTCGTGGCTCCTGATCGCGGAGCATCGTGACGACGGAGGAAAGAGCGGCCAGGAGGCTGCATGGAGGGATCGGTGCAACGTAGCGTGCCGGGTGGTGTTCGCGAAGTTCGACGTCGCGTCGGCATGGGTCCCTGCAGACTCCGACCTTGTGGAGGCTTGGGCCTGGGACCGGTCGGTGACCACTATGGAGACGTCCGCGCAGCGAGTGCGCTACCTCGACGAGATGCTCACCAAGATCGGTGTGGAATGGTCGCTGAGTGACACCTCCGCCGCAACCGGCAAGAGCAAGGACAGGGCTCCCCAAACATGGTCGGTGTTGGCTGACGCAGCCCTGCGCATGGCGCAGGAGGAAGCCGAGCTCCAGGCGGTGGCTGGGCAGGGCTGTCGTGCCCCCCGTGCCCTTTGGCCGCTGGAAGGATCACTCCAACAGTGACAGCAGCATGGGCGGCGAGGAAGGTGCCTCCGGCCAATCGAGGTCACCGTTCGCTACAAATTAGTTTAGTTTTTTTAAGTTTTAGTTGAACGGACGAAATATATCGTCCAGTTTATATAAATTATATCAAACTTACGTTTTTGGCATGAATTCTGTCATGTTGGCATGAATTCTTTCTGAATTTATTTTTATTACAGGCGGAGGTATGGGACAAGCTTGGATGACCGCCTCTCATATCACTGTCCAAACAAATACTACGTCTGTTTTGTGGCAGGCGTTGGAGATGCCCTAAGGCTGCACATGTATGAACCCCTTTTAACTACAACTTACTGGATCAAAATCATTTCATTACCCAGGCAAAGTTGTTGCGCTAAATCAAACCAAACTGAAGTAAGTCTGCTTCTTATATTTAACTAAGAACGAGAGGAGGGATGATGCATGCAGAGTTTTAAAGAAGCCCACCAAAACTGACAATGGTAGGTGGAAAGATATTGGACACTGCATTGACTCGCCCATGGATATGGATTTATCCTAACTCTATGCGCGCGCAACCTATATCCGCACCGCACATCCAGCCTGTTGTCAAATCAACATGGCCCACATCTGTGTCAGTCATGCATGGTATTCCAGCTGTATAGTCAGCGGTATTCCAGCTGATTTGACCTCACGTGGGACCAAGCTGTTCGTCCACGCGAGAGACACAAGGGCCTGGGTGGCTAATGCACCATGTTTAGTCAATGATTAAACATGTGGTTTATTACTTACTAAAAATAATGAAATTATTCTAAAAAAAACTAATGAAATGAATTACTGGATTATACCAAAGGAATTTTTAGATGGCTGTGGTGAACTCTACTGGAAATTCCAAAGAACTTTACAAAATCCAAGGAAACAATTAGTAATGGCGAAGTTTTCTCAAAAGTTTTTCTGATTTTTATGGTAAAGTTCGGACACCATGTTTTTCTGATTAAACATGATGTCGTGTCGATGGTTCCTCTAGTTGAGGATGTCGATGCAGCTGGTGTGTTGATGTTGGCTCCTCGGAGCCTTTTGGTGGACGACATTGACACCCAAAAATTTGAGGAGTTTTATGATTTTCTTGACAAATGGGTGGCAGATCAGCCTCAATCTAGCAGGACAAGTGGTTGGCCCTCAAAGGAGAAGCCAGGCAAGGAGAAAGCAAAGAGGAACAAAAGTAAGAAGAGTGGCGCCATTCGAAAGGCGTCCATGGTTTCATGATGGAGGGTGCTCAGGTTTTTACCGTTGTCGGTGTGTGTTTGGCAGGAGTGTCATTGTGTTGTGCAAGTGTCGAGGGTTGCGATTGCTGCACCTTTGGAGGGCCTCTTGTGGTGTGGGTGTTTTGTACTTTGTGAGTAGTACACGTATGAGTTGTTTATATCGGTTTTCATGGGTTTTTCCGTAATTAACTGGGCAATTCTCTTCTTCTTAATTAATCAATGAGGCAAAACTTTTGCCTCTGTTTCGAAAAAAAATATATCCCCAAGCTGCTCGTTGTTCGTCGATGCCCGGCATCCTCTCACCAGGAGGCTCGATGGCGATGAGGTAGCCATGCTGCTCCATCTTACCTCGATGGCGGATCGAACGATAGAGGCAGCAGGGCGTGGGTGGAGAACAATCGCCTATGGGTGAAGAAGAACTTCATAGGGGAGAGGGCTCGAGGCCATGGAGGAGCGACCCGGCGGTGAGTGTCCATGGTGGCGGAGGAGGGAGCCGGCGGTGCGCCGGATTCGATGGAGATGGAGATGGGGAACGAGAAGAGAAGGAACAGGGGCGGTGGGGAACGAGAGAACGAGGGAGATACGATGTGATTGTATTCCTGCCGCGTATCGCGCTGAGAAAATGCGAATATGGGTTGTTAGGTGGGACCAGATAGGGCACGCGCGCACGGATCCACATAACACAGCGACGGCGACGATCGGAGTTGCGCGCGCAACTGGTTAGGCATAGACATATTCGCTCGCCCCATGTAGTATATATGCAGGCATCCCATGTATGCAAAACCCAATGAAGAATCTTCGTTGGTAATGACACTGCACTGCAGGAAAGCAGGGTCTTATATACGAGTGTCGGAATATGAGGCGTCAAGAAAAGCAGCAACATGGTTCTTGTATCAAAAGCAAGTTGGTCTAGCATGACCGGCGTGATGAGCTCAAGTAGCACGCCAAAGTCTCCCAGTTTCGCTAGAACCAACACCTGCCAATATCCTAAGCGCGTTATTTTTTTCAGTGGAAACTGCCCTTGAGGCCTCCTGAAGTTGGGAGCACTTGGTGTGTAAGGTTGTTGATGAAGGTGTCCAACTTGGCATGATCTTGACGTTTCTAAGAAAATTTTGGTCGTAGCAATTGTTTTTGTACTTGCCAATATTTTAGGATACCAATGCACTCTAAGAAACTCTAGTTCATCTTGCTTACGGACATTGAAATTGAACAAAATATAGGAAACTCGAACCTTAACCAAAATAGTAGCTAGGCAAATTTTAGTGGGGTTAGCTTGAGCTCAAACCAAACACACCATGGTAAGTTGATCAGTTTTAAGGGCAGTTGTTTAGCTTCTGTTTGACCCCTGTAGCATTCCGTATTACTCACGAAATTGAAGGTTGTGATCTTTTAATATTAACATTACTGGAAGTGCGTTTTATGAAGGACTCTGTAAATATATTGGTTAAGTCTTCAAAATAATTTGTCGTTTATTTGATAGAATTGTCCTTCTGTACAAACTGCATCTACTAAAATCTCGCAATCAACAATAAGTTAGATCCCTTAAAAAACAATAAGTTAGAAAATCATGCTTATTATGTACCATTGCAATGTGGAATTTTGTTATCTGGAAAAAATAGACATATCGTAAGCCAGCCCCCTCCTTTGTTCATTACTGGGTCTGCCAATGGGATTAACAACCTAGATATTAATCAATGGGCATATGAAATCTCTATGAGAAGTTAGTGGGCAAATCTAGAGAGCATTACATAAAGGCGATGGGTCTCATCACCATACTTGTCTTTTGAGGGATTTGGAATGTGCTGGGGGTCTCTAGGACATCGACAATTTCATCAATCATCCTTGCAAAGATAAAGAAAGAGGCAGCCAAGTGGGTGCGAAATACTTCGGCCACTACTTAAACTGGGAGATGAATTGTCCTTTTGGCCATTTCCCTTGGTGGGTGGTGTAATTAAATTATCTAAAACCTTTCATAATCAATACATTTAGAAAAAACGTTTGCCTCTGTTTCGGAAAAATAGGATGCATCTACAAAAGAAATGTATTAGATAAAGGGAAACACTTCCTGCTTAGCGTCTGATAGGAAGCCATCTTCAGACCAGTCGATAACCGTGGATGCAAGTTTCATCCCACGGCCCAGATACCTCTCGTAATCCCTATCCTAATGTCTACTCCCTGTTATTTCGCAGCCATATTCACCGAAATCTTGGTCCCTTATCCCCTGCCTCCGTCCCAGCTCGCCGCAAAACTCTCCATCCGCCGCGCCGCCCCTGTTCGCACCACAATGGCTGTCCAGATTTGTTCCCCTGCGTCCCGTGCTTCGAATCCACCCCGCCGCTGTGCTCATCGCCCTCCTCGCCGTCCAGATTCGACCAGTTACTCCGCTCCGCTCAATCGTAGATGCGGCCCCTGATCCACCTCACCGGTGTGCCATCCCGGCAGTAGACATTCGTGCCCACCAGTACCGCTGTGTTCTCTGACTCATGAGGCTGCCTGAGGGGTTGCCGGCTGCCGGGCTACTAGCCATGGGCCTCACAAATTCTCGGTTCAAACCTTCCATGCATACATGCCAATTGATGAGTTAATATTGTGTGCTTCCAGGGATTCACAGATCCATTGTGATAGAATAAAAATTACCCCTTCCGGCACATTGCAGAATTATGCATCAAAATATTGGCAGTAAGCATTGTTTTTCTTTTGCTAATTCAAATTCCTATGCTTCTACATGATACGTATTAGTTCTGCTATGGTAGCTCAAGATTGGTGCGTCCATTAGCCATGATTTTGTAAGCACCATACATTTTGGAGCTACATGCTTCTATACGGTACTACTAATGTTTACACAGCTGAAGTTTCATTTTTCATGTGCATCCTACGCGTGCTTCTGCAATCCACAAAGTTTGCATCAATAGAACCATGTTTTTTTAATATTTGTTGTTTAGCTTGTCCACAATTTCGCTTCAGCCACTACCAAACATGCTTCATTCTTTCTTTATTTTTCTTTTTAATGGCCGTGCTTCCTTTGCTTCATACATATACTTCTATCGTATAAATGTTTGGTCGCACACAATGATATACATGCTTCCTTTACCAGACATGTTTCTATGGTCCTAGCATGCTTGAACCACAGCATGTCTGCTTCCTAAATCGCACACGCTTCAAATACCGTGAGCATAACTTATTCTAATGAACTTTTAATTTATTAACTTTTTTTATTTTAATAGTTTTTTTCCTTTGAAAGCTTGCGCTTCCTTCTTTCTGAATAATTTCTGTTTATAGTCATTTTGTTGCAGCTCACTTTATCCATAATTCTTGTTCCTAGACAATGCCAATGAGCGAGACCAGACACCACTATTTGCTGATGACTACTATGGCAGATGTGATGAGCAACCTAAAAAAAAAGGAGCTCTGGTCAGTGTGGTGCTTATCCCTGATCAGCCCGCTTGGCATGCGCTGCGACATCGGCTGGGCAGAACTAAAAGTTCTATCGTTGTAATAGTGTTCTATTTTGTATTAAACACAACAGATGTAAATATTCGTTCATACAAAGTGGGTTTGTTCCAATTCTTCGTGGTGCTTGTTCTGCTTCCACACATGCTTTTTCACCAGTAATACGGTCAATCAAACTAGAAATATTGCTTCCAAGGGGATCGCAGTTGTGGTCATATATAGAACAAAAAAGTGTGTACTATCTTGTGAATAGTTTGTTTCGGAAAAAAATGCTTACCATCACAGAAACAGTTTGTTTCAGATCATTAGAAAATTATGCTTCCATGCATCAATGAGAATGCTTCCGTAGTATAAAAATATACATTGCCATATGTGAGCAAACAGTTTGTTTCAGATCATTAGAAAATTATGCTTCCATGCATCAATGAGAATGCTTCCCTGGTATAAAAATTACATTGCCATATGTGACCAAACACGTCTTAAAAGTTTGTTCCAGAACATTAGAAAATTATGCTTCCATGCATCAACGAGAATGCTTCCGTAGTATAAAAATTACATTACCATATGTGAGGAAACAGTTTGTTCCAGATAATTAGAAAATTATGCTTTCATGTGTCAATGGGAATGCTTCTCTGGTATAAAAATTCCATTCCCATATGTGAGCCAACACGTCTTAAAAGGTCGTAATTAATTGTTACCAAAATTATTTTTGGAAGTATATCGGGTCATTCTTGGGAAAGGTTTATCATTTATGAAACAAATCACAATTTATGGGGCTGACGTGATAAATGGAGGCAGTTACCAAAAAGCGTGCAATTGAAAAGGAAACTAACCTACCGTGCGCTGGCTTTCCTACCAGATCAAACGATCAATATGTTTCTAATCGTAAGGTCCTCGAGTGGTCTGATAGGAAGCAAGGGATCAGTAGTCTGATCCCTAGCAGTTCCCTTAGATAAAAAACATCGTCAAACAGTAGGTAAAGAAACTTCCTAAATACTCAATCGTGCAGCTGCGCTAATTCGCTCAGCTGGGTGCACGCTCACAGAACGCTTGATGAAAAAGATTGATCCCAGATTTAAAAAGTTGCACACCCACTCATTCCATATATGGAAAGATTCTACAATAAAGTATGTTGATTTTTCTCCACTTCGTCTGGCCAACCATTAGAAGCCAATGATGATGTAACATGCATTAATTTTGGTACAAGAAAATTCAAAAACCTATAACTTTCAAATCGCTTATCGAAATTATGATCTGTCTTCACCGTTGGCTTCCTCGTGACGAGCTCTTCAAAACTAGATCCCATATGAATATGTTCCGATGATTTCTTTTCAAAAGCAACTTCGATGCTAAATGAGGCAACTTTAGTGCTAAGTAGGAGCAACTCTAGATGAATTGAACCGTGTCTATTAGTGAATTCGCCTAGTAGCCTCCTAACTAGTTGTGTGCAGTAGTGTAATAGGTGGTTATCAAGGTTGCTAAGTTGCATACATTGGAAACTAAGTTGTACTCCCTCCGTCCCAAAATTCTTGTCTTAAATTCGTCTAGATATGAATGTATCTAATACTAAAATGTGACTTGATACATTCGTATTTAGACAAATTTAAGACAAGAATTTTGGGACAGAGGGAGTAGATAGTTTAGTTGTCTGCCTCAGAAGACAAGTTACCTACAACACTATGAAGTTGCCTACTGGTGATCCCCAATTACAAAAATACTATGAAAGTTGTCCATCAAGGCACCTAAGTTTCCTACACTGCCAAAAAGTTTTTGTTGGAGCTAAGTTGTCTACCATGATTCTAAATTTGAAAACTATGTGGGGATGGACGGTATAAGAGCCTTGTTCTTCCTTTTTTGGGGGAGTCTTACAGCCAACGCTATTGAGCACGCGAGTGTTGGCTATCCAGATCGCAAGTGTTGACTAGTTTCATAAGTGGGGGCAAATGAGAAGTTGCATAGGGGGTGGTAACAAGCTTCATAGGGGCCTGGATCAGACAGTTGCCCACAAAACTGCACAAGTTGTTCATAATTTTCGCATGAGTTGTCATCTAAAATCATTGAAATCTCCAGATATACTGATGAAAAACACACATGAGTTGCTTGTTGAATGCACTGTAGTTACACAGAACACCCCAAAAGTTGCTAACTTTTTGTGTGATACTCGAGTGCATAACAATCTCAGAGTTCCTTGTTTTGCCTCCAATAGCCCCATCAATGGTCATCTTTTTAGTGTATTGTAGGCAAATGAAATAGTAATGGCAGTCAACTGAACATCACTAATAGGCAACTTCATAGTGTTTTGTACGCAACATAGAAAAGCAATAATAAGCAACTTCATAATATTTGTAGGCAACTAGGCATCAATGCTAGGCAACTGACCATCCATTGTAGGCAACTGATTAACCATGGTAGGCAAGTGTGATAATGTTAGCAAAATTCACTGATACACATATTGCAATGAAATTGCTTATATGTTGTAGCACTAAAGGTGCCTCATCCTTATTGTGGTTTTCTCATTTTTTTTCCATAAACCAACCTAATACGTAGTCCTACTAGGGAAAAATGAAGTTGCTTCCCTATTGCACTAAAGTTGCCTCGATAAAAAGTTTGGAGTGGCATAGATATAGGATACTTGCTAGTTATGGTAGACAACTTAGAGATGAAGCTAGTCAATTTGGTAGTTGCAATAACCAATTTAGATGGATTTTTCGTTGATAGGCAGTCATACTAGTAAAAAAAGAAGTTGCTTTCTTATAGCACTATAGTTGCCTCAATACAATCCAAAGTTGCCCACGAAAAAAGTTTGTCAAAATGTACCCATATGGGATCTAGTTTTGAAGTACTCGTCGTGAGAAACCCAACGATGAAAACGGATCTGAATTCCAATGCGCGAATCAAAAGTTATAGCTTTTTAAATTTTTTTAAAACCCAAATAAATGCACGCGGGACAAGATCGTAAGTGATTTCCTGAGTAGCGTGAATACGTCGAGTGTTTTCTTTTGGGATGTCAGTTGGTTTCGGAATCACGTGGACATGGGGACGTGGTGTGAGAAACTGATTTGCTTTTTTTGGAAAGTGACAGCCTGCCTTCCTTTTGGGGAGAGCGCTCGTTCCCGCGAGCGGGCGCTCGGGCGCCAGGTAGCCACGTCCAAGAAACTTTTCCAACAATTAAATGCAAGCCAAATTTCATGATATAAAGTTGGTCAAAATGGCAGTGAAGCATAAGTGCTTATCACAAATTAATGCATTGCGGGCCATTTGGCTGACGACATCCAAACTTCACAACCATGCACGGTGCTGCGCGAGCTATCATTTAAGGGCAGTAGGAAGCTGAGAAGCGGTTCAGGATTGCAAAGGTGCCAATTTACATGAGAAGGGAAGGTGGGCAAATACATAAGCCGAGTAGTCTGGTATTCCCATGGCACTTGTGAACAAACCATTCCAAAATTCCACTGCTGGTCATCTTCAGATAATAAGGAAGGCTCCTTCGATCGCTTGTGGTAGTGAGACCAAATGGTCACCATCTACCTTTTGGTAGCACACACTGGCAGAAGTAGGACTAGGAGGCATCAAGAAAGGAAGCAAAACTTAGGTTCTCTCTGGAACGTAGGAAAATCAAAGGAAAACCCACAGGAAACACAACTCTACATGCAGTACAATGATTTTCCTTCCTATATTTCATTAGTCTACTATGAATTTATCTGGCCGAAGGTTGTAGAAAAAAAGGGGAAGACCTAAAACATATCATCACATGTTGTGACATTTGGCTGGAAATAATTGATTTAGTGATGCAAATTGACCTGGAATTTTTGTTAGGTTGAATTGAAGTGGAATGCTTTTACTGAACATGTCCAAAAAATTGTATGCCGATGCTTAGTTGATGATATCCATTATTCTCAGATTTACCATCTAGTAGTTTATCATCTGATCATCTTTCCTAAACAATCATGTGGAGTTTGCGGATAACTTCTACCAGTAGTCACAGAAATAGAATTTGAATGTCTCATTTTAATATGCAGAATTGCACAAAAATTTTGTAGTGTTATGACATTATTTTGGGATAGCCTTTATTTTCACGTCACCAAACGTGATAATTCTTGTTGGTAAATTTCAAAGTTCCACAAAAATGCCTTTTAACACGTGATCTTTTTTGCTTAACCGAGAAAGTACTGAAGTTCGGAGATTAATCCACACTGCAAGACAAAGGCTGCTACCGGAGAAGCAGCAAAACCCTACAACACCCTCATCCATTTCTGAAACCTTGACAGGGTGATATACATTCTCTTCTACAATCCTAGTGACGACAAACAAAAGTCCTGAAAGCTCAACAAAATGATTGTCGTCTATGTGCCTTTGATGCTCTGACCAGTAACCACAATTTGACAATCTAAGTCAGTCAGCCTCTACTCCAGTGTCGTCCCAGTATACCGCAAGCACCTACCCAAGAGGCTCGATACCATCTGATGATTCTGAACACGTTTCACAATCCAATTACAGTAGCACAGGTGATCACTACTGTGTTTCTCTTTGTGATGCGACAGGTGAAGTCTAGGATGAGAAAACGTCAATAACCCAAACGATCATTCAATGAAGTGCGCCCATCACCAGTTTGACCTACAGATAATCAAATAATAGTATTGTCAAGGGATAAATTTACACATTTGGTGATTGTATGCTTTACTGATAAATTATTCTGACCTTGAGGTGGCACCCATGTTTCATGATCTGGACCAGCTTCAAGAAAATCTGGTCTTGCAGGACCCAGTACACGTTTTTGTTTCGACTTTTTCCCTTTTCTCTTGCTAGCCTGTGGTTCATTCTCGTCCTCAATGTCTTCTGCAGGTTGTAAACCACGTGTGTGCTTCAGCAGAAGGGCCACAGCATCAGCTGCCGATGCTTCGGATTCAACCGAAGACGATTCTACCTCAACGCCAGTTGACTGATCAGCAGACTTTCTCTTCCGTAAGATAAGCCCAGGAGCAGCCCCTTCAATATCCTTTTCATTGGCTGAATTAGAAAGAATAGTTTTCCGATCTTTGTAGTCCACAAAATCATCAGGCTCCTCAGCATTCGTGTTTCCTTCTTTTATACAATTTTCTTCAGGTTCTATGATTCTCTTGTCGCCAAGCCACTGAGGTTTTGGTATGGTGAATGCAGGTTTGCTGGCATTTTCTTGGTTTTTGGGGACATAACCTGCATTTTCTTGGTTTTGGGGGACATCTGTTTCTACCTCGGCAGGTTTATCCACTTCTGTTTTGGTAGAACAAGAATCCTTCAAGTTCTCCTCTGTTGAGGTTTTGTCTTGGGCAATTTTGTCCTGTTTTATGGATTCTGGTCTAGGATTATCATTAGATGCTTGAGGGTTTTCTCTTGGCTTTAAATCCCTCTTGCGAGCTGCTTCTCCCATAGGATCAGCCACCTTCAGTAGGTAAACTACTTTGTCCAGCTCAGCTTGAAGATCAGAAAGCTCCTTTTGAATTTTGGCAATATTATCGTGTACTGTCAAGCAGTTCAAATCAATTAGAAAACAGAAGACAGTGAAATACTCAAAACAGACAGAAAAACAGGCAATAGGTGTGTATGAATACATAATTTCAGGCTCCGTACATCCATCTACAAAGGATAAGCCTGATACTCGAAACAGACAGAAAAACAGGCTATAAGCTTTGCTGGATACTCACGGAATCATGTTTTGGACCAAATCACAGGAATCAAAGTTGCAGAAAAAATTTAGACACTGATACAACTCAATTAATTTTTATTCCAGTCTGAGTTAACATCTCCACTCTATTAATCTAAACTCTAATGATCTTAAAGCTGATACAGATAATTTCAGTTGTTGCTAACCGAGAAAATGCAAACATACTCCGAAATACTTTGTTTCCAAGTCTTAACGAGATCCCTTAACAACTCTTTGAAATAAATGAGTCATTTCACTTATTGATATTTTGAAGTAGCTGAGGGCATCGCTGTCATAGTTAGCAAGTCAACTTGTCAAGTTTCAAGCAGAGGTCAGGCCACTAAAACACTCAAACCAGCATTTTAGCTAGTACACAATACATGTAGCTCACTTACTTTTCCTTGATTTTCAGTAAACTCCCACATGCACTGATAACAACCATCAGGCAATTACTATGGCTGACATATAAAACCGTTATGCAATATTTTTCTGGTTCTACGGAAAATATGTGACAGGGCAAAAGTCAGGCTCATTAGTGGTACCATTCAGACCTCGGACTTGAAAAGGAAATCCTAGAATAGTCTAAGATTCATCGGTGTAAACTACATGGTTCAGAGTGCACTATCATACCTAATTGAGATGACAATCCACTCATGTAAGCATCAAGGTCATCCCCAAGATCTGCATTATCTCTCTGAGCCAGCTTAATCTTCTCTTCTTCAAGCAACTTCTTTTTACCTTCAATATCATTGTTGATGAAATCCTTTTTATCAAGAAGACTATCAGCGGTCTCAACTGATTGTTGCCCACTAGATTGAGGATTAGATGATTTCTTCTTTGTCCGGTCAAAAAATTCATAAATCGTCACTTACTAGAAAAAAAAATCAAAATCAGTGAATCAGCACATGAGAACAAAAATGCAAAGCCATAATTCCAGCCACAGTAAGGAATAATATAAGGTAATAGGCATGTACTTGCAGATGGCCACTAGTAGAAACTGAAGTAGTCTATACTTTTTGACCAGTCAAACACAAGAAGCTTTGAATTTTTCTATCAGACTATTTGACAAAATGTTGTACGGAATCAACGAGAAAGTGAATTATATACGCTCCATGGAGAAACTCACATCCACATTGTGACTTTTCAAGGTAAGCAGAAGTGGCAGCATGGTACAAATTTCCAATTACATATGTCCTAGTGCAGTGGTGCACTGGTGCCAATCATTCCCTAAAAGTCCATAAATTTCAAATGGGCTTAGTCTTCTAGATTAAATTTTCAATTTTACATGCACTTGTGTCAGTTGGAGAAGCAGACTAGGGAGAAAAGATTATTTAGCTATCTCTAATATCATCCTCTGTTCTTAACTAGAGTATAGGTTAAGATATGATACACAATACGAATGTGGCTGTCATAATTCAAATCTATCAGAAGTGCAAACCTAATAACGTCATCTTCTTCCTCGAGACTTGCTTTATGGCTACCACGCTTTTGGTTTTCCCAAGACGTGCACCAAGACTTTCTTGTATACTGTCATTTAATGTTTCTTCTAGATTTTCTAGCTCCTCCATGATCTGGAAAAAAAGGTTTGGTATTGATCTTCTAATAAGAAATGAAACCGTGATGGCATATTTAGAAATGTAAGTAAAACCTGTTATGCACTAACCTGAGATATCCTTTGCTCATTTCGTGCAATCTGTGTTTGCTGACCTTGGGTTAACCCACCTTGAGAAATGTCCTTAACTCGTATTGCATCGATCTCTTTCTTCATGTTGGCAACCTGAGACAAGCAGAGATGCAAATCATATCAGAGAACATAGAGCAGATTTTTCTTAAGAACCAAAATTCAGAGGTCCAATCATAATACTCCCACTGTTCCGAAATGTAGGTCGTTGGGGGGTTTCTTAGTTCAACTTTCGTCTAGTAACGAAATATCGGCACTTTCCAATTTTGCCCCCCGCCCCGCCCAGCCGCACTGCCCGCGCTCACTCACTCCCACTCGCCCAGCCGCACTAGCCGGCCTCCCCCTCTCCCCGTAGCTCGCCGGCCTCCCCGTCTCCCCATAGCTCACCGGCCTCTCCCTCTTCCACCGCCACTTCTCCACCACCCCACCTCCACTCACACTCCGGAGGTAAAAAAATTGAAATCTTTTGCGCCGGCGACGAGCTTCTACTCCACAGAGGCGTGGATGTGGATGTGCTAGCGCTGGATCTGGGCGACGGAGGCGTGGATGGGGAGCGGCGCCCGAGCGGCGGATCTGGAGCGGCGCCGGAGCTGCGGAGCGGCGGATCTGGAGCGACGTCGTCGTCCTCACGTGCCCTGCCCCGCCACGCCACGTCGTCGTCGTCGTCGCGGAGTAGCTGCTTCCTCCCACGGTAAGTACTCCTGGTAGTCTTTCTTCCTGCCGGTCGATTTATTTGATCTGAAATAGTTCTCTTTTGCTTGGTTGGTTGGATACCAACAGTGAAAATGGAGAACGAGAGGGAGGGGAAGATCATGGGCGCCATCATGGATTTGAATCTTCTCTTCTTACATTGCTGTAGTACTGGCTGCAGTCTTGCTGTACAATCACTTGGTAAACATCTTGCTTATGTACTGCTAGTTTCAGTTAACTGTTCATGTTAACCATCTTGCTCATGGATTTATTCCCTTTTCTTCATTTATGTACTGTTAAACTTGTTGCAAATGGTGCAAATGCTTTGCTCTAGACACTAAGTTTTTACTACTCCAAGTAAATTAACTGAAACTTGTTCAATCATTTACTTGCTGTTCTTGTCAGTAAATGAAACCTTTAACTAAATACTCCTTTCAGATAAGAGTAAATGAAACCTTTTGTTTAACTAAAACTAAATGGAAACTTTCCTTTAATTAAAACCAAATGAAACTTTTCAGTTAATTAAAATTACTCCTTTAAATAAAATTTTAATTAATGCTTGGTGATCTGCAGGAGTAAACAAGTTGATTGGTGATATGCAGGAGCAGGACAAGCAAAACACCTTGTTTCTGAAAAATACAGAGAAAAACATGTCTCAGTTTTTTGCTGTAGTTTTGCTTGCATCTGTGATTTTAGTTCTGTAAAAAACATGCTATCGTAAAGTATCTCTAAAATATCTGCTTTAGTTTCAGTAGTGCTTGCTTGGTTGCTTGCAGTAGTTTAGTGTAGAACTCTTGCTTGTGTTCTCTCCTACTCTTGCTTTCTTACTCCTCTCCTTTCTTCTCCAGATTGCACTAGTGAGGATTAGGATTGCAAGTGTAGCAGTATTATTGGAGTGCCCTCTTCTCTCTTCTTGCTCTCTTCTTGCTCTCTTCTTTCTCTCTTCTTCTCTCTTCTTCTCTCTTCTTGCTCTCTTCTTCTCTTTCTCTTCTCTTCTCTTTCTTCTCTCTTCTCTCTATCTTTTGCCCTCCAGTACTGCCCTCTTGCAGTAGTACTCAGTACTCACTGTGTGTGGTCTATCACACACAATTAAGTGTTGTTTATCTTGTCTTTAATTGTCACTCCAACAATTGTCTCTCTTCTTGCCCTCTTGCAGGAGTAGTTTAGTTGCTCTCCTCTCTCTTCTCTTTCTCTTGTCTTCTCTTTCTTCTGTCTTCCCTTTCTCTTCTCTTCTCTTCTCTGCTTGCTCTTCTACTCCTCTTCTACTCTCTTCTCTGCCAGTTTTAGTGTAGGACTAGTGTAGGAGTACAAGCAACCTTCTTCTCTTCTCTTCTCAGTCAATTAAACGTTTTCTGTTAATTAAACCTTTTCAATTCAGTAAATGAAAGTTTTTTTCATTAAACCTTTTCTGTCAAATAAAAAAATTCAGTAAATGAAAAGCTGCTGCTGCTCTGAAACTGCTGCTGCTGCTATTGTCAAACTATTGCTGCTGCTGCTGCTCTGAAACTGCTGCTGCTGCTGTTGTTAAACTACTGCTGCTGCTGCTGCCATACTCCACCTGCAGAAGAACCCAGCAGCTGTTGTTGCTGCTCCTGATCAGTATGACTCTAATCTCTGTTGTTGCTGCTGTTGCAGGAGAAGGAGCGCGCCCAGGAGAAGAAGAAGGATCAGGAGAAGGCCCTGAGGACCTGGGATCGCTGCTGCTGGATCTGGATCTGGGATCTGGGACCGCTGCTGCTGCGTGCTCCTTCTGGGAGACGAGGACCCTCTTTGGCGCCCCTGGATCGCTGCTGCTGGAGACGAGGACCTGGGCCTGGGAGCGCTTGAGGGAGAAGTAGGGGACCTGGGCCTGGGAGCGCCTGGGACCTGGGCGCGTGGAGAAGCAGGGGCGGGCGGGCGGACGATGGCCTGGCGGAGAATTTCAAATCCTCGGATGGAGGAAGAAGACGATGGGGATACCAATTCATACTAGGGGCAGCCATGTAAATTCCACCGTTTTCACCTGGTCGGAACGAATCCTCCAGCGACCTACATTTCGGAACGGAGGGAGTACTACTCAAAAGGACATAGCTGTCCACCCAGAACATAGAACCAATGCAAGGAACTTGGTAGCTCAGGAAGAGGGATTCTACAAGAACTCACACTTGCAGGCTCAAGCCCCTGGAGAACTCTGTGTTTGAAATGTGAATATGTGATTCTACCCAGGCCCATTTATAATTGGGTCTTTTACATCTGTGTCCCTAACTCGAACCCACTACTCAGATTTGCCCCTAACTTCAAAGCCTGCTCAAAATTGCCTCTCCGCCGTCAAGTCTCCTTATAGAAATGCCCCTCCGTGCCGTTTCCGTCAGGTCAAAGGCCTTTGACCGTTTTTTGGGCGTTTGTTGGACATTTTGCCCCTGGAAAAAAATAAGACAGAAATTTAAAAAGAAGAGAGAGAGCGCATGCTAGTTTTTGGCCCAGAAAAGCCCAGCCAGCCCAGCCCACTGGCTGGTCACCTTCTTCGTCTTCAGAGGCTAAGGGCGTGTCCGCCCGCCCGTTCACCCGAGCGCCGCCGTTAACGTGGCCAACGACGGCAAGAAGCCGGACCGCCGTGTCTGCAAGGCCCGTCGTAGAATAGAGCATCACCACACCGTAGATCTGGACCTCGGGTGCCTTGCAACTACGCAACCGACGAGATCACCGCCACCTCTGCCCACCGGCCGCCGTCTTCGATTTGCTGTCGTTACCCTGGTAACATTGCTCCTCGTCCTGAACCATGTCAGATCTGTAATCTGACTGGTCATGTTACTGCTAGATGCCCGCAAGCTGTGTGTGGTAGATGTAAGAAAAAAGGTCATCTGCATGTGGTCTGTGCTGAGTTCCTGCCTTGGGAGTGTTTTCCTGTGATGTGTGCGTTCCAAGGCAAGGGGCAGGGTTTCTTCTATATTCCTGATTTTAGCATTGATAGGCAAGCTAGGGAGAGGATTTTTAATGTGATTGTTACCATTACTGAGGGGGCTGCACCGACTAAAGATATAGAACATGAATTGAGTATCTATGTGGGGCAGGGATGGAGATGTTCTGCTAGGTTTTTTGCACCTCAAAAATTTGTGATGAGGATGCCTAATCCTAGAGAAGTGGATCGTGCTCTATTTGTGGAAAATGTTAGATTGAAGCAGTGTGGAGTTTCAGTCAAGTTCTCACCGTGGTCTGAAGATATTGAATCTGAGGGCCTTCTGGAAATTGCTTGGGTTCGGATTGGGAAGATCCCTCCGAACAAGAGATGTGATAGGACCATTGCTTATGTGGGTGGATTGGTGGGCATTACTCTTGAGGTGGATATGTCTACTATAAATCGCTCCTCGTCTGTTAGAGCCAAAATTGGATGTCGCTCTGTTGATCAGTTGCCTGCTACGGCAGAAGGTGTCCTGGGGGGGCGTCTCTATAAGTTTACTTATGAGGTGGAAGAAGTTCTTGTCAGGAACCCTATGAACAAAGACTCCATGGGTGTGGAAGTGAAAGATGCACCTGCTAAACCTGATCAGACTCCTAAACGTAAACGAGCTGATCAGGAAAAAGAAGAAAAGCAAGCTGATTTTCCTGAGAGTAGGAGAGATGGTGCTGGTGCTCGTGGGGGCAAGACCTGTCGTCTGTCACCACAAGACCATGACCTCTCAGAATCATCTGATAGTGAAAATGATACATCTCTGCTTATTGAAACACTGGCAAAAGAACATGAGATGGCTGGAGGAGGAGAAACTCTGGACACCTCACGCTGGATAGTGGCCATGGAGACTGATATACACAAGGCCCCGCTGGAACATGAAATCGAGCCTAAAGATGTACAGGTAAATGATATATCTGCAGCTCGCCGTTCACTGTCCTTTGATGTTACTGGGGCTAACTCTGCTCAGGTTGTGGAGGTGGATGGTGATGTGTACCCAGACCTGAAGACCTCAAGTGACTATGTGGTACAGCTTCCCCTCTCTGATTACAGTGATGAGATCATTCTCACAACTCCCCTTGTGCCTGAAGTGGCACTAAGATTCAGCAAGCGCAATGCGCAGGGGGACAGGAGCGCATGGAAGCTAAAGCCATTAACTTGGCTCAAAAGAAGAACCTGGAAGGTAACACCAGAACCCCTTGCAATAATTCTTTTGATGCTTTGTCAGATAAGGAATTGATGTATAGAGCCACTTGTATGGGGGTAAATATTCCTGATAATGATTTTGCTTGTGTGAATGTTCTTAGAGAGCTTGAAAGGGTGAGGGAAAATCTAGATAGTAAAAAAACATTGGGGACAACAATACTGATATTGAGGATGATATTTTAGTCACCAATGGGCTAGGAAAATCTGTTCCTGTTAATCTGACTTGGCTTGACCAAGATGAAACTGTCTTTGAACAAAAAGTCTCTGGTAAACAGAAGAAAAGAAGATCTAAAAAGAAATCTGCCGTTAAGCTCTCTAGGCCTGTGACTAGGAGCCAGAATAAGGCGGTGTCTTTAGAGGATGTGTGCTGTAGTCCTGCATTGCCTCTTGGCAGGACTACTAGATCTTATTTTCACAAAAAACGTTCCAAATGAGAGGGCACATTTGGAACTGTAGAGGGTAGGCAAGAAAGGAATGGCCACCTGCCTCTCAGACATGATTAGTGACCATTCCCTAGATTTCATTGGTTTGCAAGAAACTATGAAGAAATTTTTTACTCCTAAATGCATTAGGAGAATTGACCCTTTTGGTCTATTCCATTGGGAATGGATACCATCTGTTGGGAAGTCTGGTGGTATTTTAGGAGGGGTGAGGCAAGATACTATGGAGATCACTTCCTGTACCAAAAGGAAATATGTTTTGCAGTTAAACCTGCATGACAAGAAGAAGAAGGTTGACTGGGGCCTGCTGGTGGTTTATGGGGCAGCCCATGAGGAGTTTAAAGAGGAATTTTTAATAGAGCTTGCTGCTAGTTGTAGTAGCATGACTGTGCCTTATATTGTGGGGGGTGATTTCAATGTCCTGCGGCATGGTGATGAGAAAAACAAAAAGATGCAGAATAATAGAGCTACTGATATCTTCAACTCCATCATCAATGCTTTGGCCCTTAGAGAGATATATATTAGTGGGGGGAAATACACTTGGACTAACAACCAAGCCCATCCTACCCTAGAAAAACTGGACCGCATTTTGATGTCTGAAAGTTGGGAGGATCTTTTTCCTATGGTCTCTGTCAGGAAATTGGTTCGGGAAATTTCGGACCACAACCCTTTGCTTCTCTCTGGTGGGGAAGAGGGGCGTGAAGCTCCTAAGCCTCGTGAGTTTCGTTTCAATTTGTCTTGGATTAAAGATAAAGATTTCCTTCCTACTGTTAGTAGGATCTGGTCGAGGAAAGTGCACTCCTCGGACCCTATTGATATCCTAAATATCAAACTTAAGAGATTTAAGAACTATTTTAAAGGGTGGGGGTCCAATAAATATGGTCATGACAAAAGAAGGAAAGAAGAGCTCAGATTGGAGCTAGCCTTGCTGGAAGAATTAGAAGAGAGTGGCCCCTTGTCCCCTGAGATGTATAGCATCAAAGTTGATGTTAGTGCGGAACTGCATGAGCTTTTAGTGAACGAAGAGATCTTTTGGTTGCAGCAGTCTCATGAGAGATGGCTGCTGAAAGGAGATCTTAATACTGACTACTATCATAAGATTGCGAACGGGCGTAAGAGGAAAAACACGATCCATTCCCTGAAAGCTGGTGATGTGGAAATAGAAGGGACTAATAATCTGATTGCCCATGCGACAGAGTTCTACAAAAACCTTTTCGGTCCTGCACCCGGTAATGTGTTCCATATGGATCCTGATACTTGGGCCACTAATGAAAAACTTGATGAAGAAGATAACGTTGATCTGTGTCGGGCCTTTACGGAGGCAGAAGTTAAGGAAGCTCTGTTTGCTATGGCACACAATAGAGCACCTGGCCCGGACAACATTCCTGTGGAGTTCTATCAGGTGTGCTGGGATTTCGTGAAGGATGATATTATGCTCCTGTTTGAACACTTTCATAAAGGGGATCTGGATGTACAGCGCCTCAATTATGGTGTGATTACTCTCCTCCCAAAACTGCGGGCGCAGACAAGATTCAGCAGTTCTGACCGATTTGCCTCCTGAGGTGTCCGTACAAACTTATTACTAAGGTCCTAGATAGGCGAGTTGAAAAATATGCTGATAAGCTCATCAATAGGGCCCAGAATGCTTTCGTGAAAAAGAGGAACATCATGGATGGTGTGATGTCTTTGCATGAGATCCTTAACTACACTCATGTGAAAAAGAGGGTGGGTGTAGTTCTGAAACTTGATTTCGAGAAGGCTTATGACAAAGTTAATTGGGATTTTATTCTTGAGTGTCATAAGCTTCGAGGCTTTAATGATAAATGGTGCGGGTGGATTAGGAGTATCCTGCATAATGGGACTGTGAGCATCAAGTTGAATAACCAGGTTGGCCCCTACTTCCAAAGTGCGAAAGGGGTTCGACAAGGTGATCCCCATTCCCCTTTCTTGTTCAATCTAGCTGTGGATTGTTTGGCAAAAATGATTACAAATGCCCAAAAAAGTGGCCTGTTAGTGGGTCTGGCCTCTGATCTAATACCTAATGGGGTAGCAGTTCTTCAATATGCGGACGATACCATCATATGCCTGGAACATGACATTGACAAAGCTGTCAACTTGAAAATGCTTCTTTACATGTTTGAATTGATGTCGGGGCTTAAGGTGAATTTTCAGAAAAGTGAGATTCTTACTGTGGGGGGTGATGATAATGTGGTGAATATGTATGCAGACTTGTTCAATTGCGAGGTGGGCAGTTTTCCTATCAAGTACCTAGGGATTCCTGTTAGTTACACCAATCTCAGAAACTCAGATTGGGAATTCATCATTACCAAATATCTGAAAAAAATTGAAGCTTGGATTGGTAATGCAGCCTCGATGGGGGTGAGGTTGACCTTGCTAGATTCGGTGGTCACCCAAATATCCTTATACCATATGTCCATGTGGCTCATGAACAAAACTTTCATCGAGCGTTTAGACAAACATAGAAGGAAGTTCTTCTGGCAAGGGTGCAATAAGAAGAGGAGGTATCATCTGGTTAGATGGAATAGGATCTGCAGATCCAGAGATAAGGGTGGCTTGGGTGTTAAGGACCTACACAAACAGAATGTTAGTTTGATGGTCAAATGGTGGTGGAAACTAGAGACCCAAACGGGGATGTGGCAAGATATTGTTCGGGCGCGCTACCTGACTAACAAATCTGTGGCATCGGTTAAGCCCAGGTTCTCTGATTCCCCTTGTTGGAAAGCCTTGCTAAAAGTCAAAGATATTTACTTAGTTGGCAGGAAGATCCATCTGGAATCTGGTGACCTCGTTAGAGTCTGGGAAGATTCAATAAAAGGGCTGAGTCCTTTTCAGACCCTTTATCCTTTGCTGTTTGAGATATGTAATGATCAGGATTGCACTATTGATAGGTTCAACTCTGTGGATGTCCACTCTTTCTTCAGAAGGAGGCTCACACCTGAGTTGTCCTGTCAATGGGGAGAAATGAGTAATACGATCAATAGTATCCAGCTAAGCCAGGATGGAGACCGGGTCTACTGGGGGCTTAATAGTAATGGTAAATTCTCCATTAAATCTGTTTATAAGTGGCTTGAAAACCCTCTTAGTGCTTGCCACTATAGATGGATTTGGAAAGCCAAAATCCCTCTCAAAATCAAGATTTTCCTGTGGCAGTTGTCTCAGGACGCAGTGCTCACTAGGCAAGTTATGAGAACGAGGAAATGGCCTGGGAATCCCACATGTTCTTTCTGTAACGAGTTGGAAACCTCCCAACATCTGTTTTTTACTTGTCCTGTGGCCAAAGTGGTCTGGAGATGCGTTGGGGTAGTGCTGGGTACTGAGATGTGCCCGAATAGCTACTGGCAATATTTTGCTTGGTGCCATGCTTTTCTCCCTGATGGACAAAAGTACTATACTGTGGGCTTGGCTGCTGCTTGCTGGGCCATTTGGCTAGCTCGAAATCGAGCTACGTTCAAAAAGAAACTTATCAAAACGCCCTTTGAGATAGTTTTCTCCATGTGTTCTTTCCTACTGTACTGGACAGGGCTGCAGGAGGAGGAGGGCGCCAAGGAGCTGCGAAGCGGTGCCGAGATGATCAGGTCGAGCACGATGCGCATGATGGGGATGTGCAACGCTGTGAGGGTGCCGATCGGGGGAGATTGAAGATCTGCAAGAAGTCCCGATGGCTGGAGCTGGGCGATCCTACGATCCTGTGATGGCGTTTTGGTTCTTTTGTGGATGTCTCATGTCTTTGTCTAGGATGTTTGCTGTGGATATTTGGTGCTGCCTAGGTTTTCGCCCCATGGCATTCGTCTCGATGGCGGGCGAATGCAGTGGGTTTCCTGGCAGTTCCCGGACTCGCTCTACCTCTTTCCTCCTCCTGACATGTTTCTGAACCTTGTATTTCCGTTCATTTGCAATGGAAAGGGGTATAGCCCGGTTCGAAAAAAAAAAAAGGTCCCTCGGTGCTCCCTTATCGTACAGGAGATCCATATGGTGTTGCGGAACTTCCGGACATGTCGCCGACGAGCTCTTCTTCGTCCAGCCGCCTCCCCACGACGCCTTGCTCCGGCGGCCGTAGGCGAGGTACATGTGCTCATGCTGTCCCCAGACCCTTTGAAGACTCTGGCATGCTCGCAGTGAGACGCTGATGCCAACCCCTCTCCCCGCTTAGCCCCTGCCACCTAGCTTTGACCGCCGCCGCCGCCGGCCTCGGCCATGCCTGACACTCTGGCCGTCCCCGCTCGCCCTGCCACTTCTATTCAATGTGGAGCAAGCCCAGGAGCGCAAAGGACCATTCCACCAGTCGTTTGGTCGCCCGAACATAGCTCCCCTGCCCTCCGCCATGGCGTGTGCTCGTAGGCGGCTTAATGCCGGTGGTTCGATTAGTACTAATGGGCTTCCTATGACATGTGGGGCCCATTACCTAGATTAGCACTAATCCTACCGTGTGTTAAATATTATGCTAATTACCGAGACTAATCGGTAGGCCCTACCAATTTACAAAACTGCTAAACTAATTAAAAAATAACTAGACACTTACATGTGGGGTCCCACGTGTAAGTGAGAGAGAGGGTGGAGAGAGTGAGGGGTGAGAGAAAGTGTTTTTCCTTTTTATTTTTTTTCTCACTCGGTCCCACTTGTAAGTGACACATGGAGGCAGGGGCAAATTGTCCAAAAAACGTCAGTTAGACGGTCAAACCCCTTTGACCGGATGGAAACGGAACGGAAGGGTATTTCTGTAAGGTCACTTAACGGCGGAGGGGCAAATTTGAGCATGCTTCGAAATTAGGGATAAATCTGAGTAGGTGGTTCGAGTTAGGGATAGAAATGCAAATGGCCCTTTATAATTCTTGATACAGAAATTTTCAATGAAGATTTAACGATTACAAACTAAACAAGATTGCATGTTGAGGCTACTATGACATGTGCTCACAGAGACCCAGAAAGACATACATCTGGAACACGGTGCACCATTTAGTCATACTAACGTAATCTTCTTCAAAATGATGATTTGAAAAGGCAAAAGCAACCCAAAGAGTTTCAGTTCAATGACCCTAACCTAAAAACTGGGGATATGACTACCCCATAGATCCAACAGATAGCTTCAATCTGCCGGATCAAATGATACCGCGGACAATACTGACACAGCCGGTCCATGATGCCAACCTAAATATTGGGGACAGGACTACAAAACAGTATATGTTTCCCTGTTGATCCGACAGATAGCTTCAATCTCTGGATTAAATGATGCAGCGGATAAAGACTGGCATGGCCTGAAGGGAGTTCAAATAGACAAGCGACCGTACTCATGCAGCACCACCGCAGTCTCATCCATCCCCACATACAAACCGCTGCTCCCTCTCCCATCTGCATTCAACAGCATCACCACTTACATCTGCGCGATCCGCTAGATATTCCGCCACACGCTGCCCACAGCGCCTCGACGTTCCAGGCCACCCTTTCTCCCCACCAGTAAAGTTCTTCCCTTCGTCACCGCTAGAGGCCAAACACCTTGCCATCATACAACCTCCAGATTCTAGAATCTAATTCACAGACCACGATTGCCACAGCCTCACCCAAGATCGGTGATGTCATTGGCCACTACCCTACCTCAGGCTGCAAGTAGGAGTAGGCCGTCCAACACCAGCATGCCTCTTATGATCCCGCGTGGTCGGCGGCAACGCCATCCTCTCCATGACCATGGCAGCGCAGATTGAGTCCCCGGACATTAAGTGCCGGGGGCGCACGATGCCTCTAACAGAGGAAGTGGGATGATGTGGGTTTGTGACCACTACATACTCGCTGCTGCTGATAGGCGGGTTACTGCAGCAGCCCACATAACAGGGATCAAGCGGGTTTTTGCGGCAGCCCAAGGTCAGTCCCACTTGCAAGCTGGAGAACTACTGAAACTTCTTTTCAAGACGGAGGCATAAGCTCTGCCTCATCCATTAAGGAGTTCAAAGAGTTTTATTGCACAGAAGACTAAACAATTACAACGGTTATTACTCTCCTGGTAAGATTTGCCTAAGACGCTTAGCGCCCATGGCGCCAAAGCTGCCTCATCCTTTATGACCTCCAAAAGGACGGTGGCAGGAGGCGGACTTGTGTCGGAAAACCCATGTGTTTCTCTCATTCCAAATGGTCCAAGAAACAAGCATAGTGAGGATCACATGGCACCACGATAATACACGATTTGCAATATAATGCGCCCAACATGCTAGTCCACCACTCCTTGATGAACTACTGAAACTTGGAAACACACCAGGTGGGTGAATTCCTATGGCAGCGACTATGCCATCACCATTGCTGGAAAAGAAGGCAAACCCATCCCATTTCGTTACACGGAATTTACATTCTTTAGCATTTGCCATGAATTGACTCAAGCATAAAAAGATCTCCCCTGGGAATTTTTGCAGTGTATACTTAACTATATATTTCCTTCTTTCTGGCACACTATGTACTGCAACCCACCGACCCAGACCAAAGCATCAGGTTACAGGTAAGTAGGTCACTCAAAGGACAAAATAACATCTCCCCTGATGAGCTAGCAATGCAGAATGTAAGCACCGTTTTACTGAGGAAATGATACTGTGCAGTACCAGAACTACCGGCTACAAGTATAATGCAAAAGAATTATAAACCTAAAATTATGCCATTATCACAAATCAGCAAAATTACAATTGGATGGGCAAGGCACTGCAAACAGCAATTATGTAATATTTGAACCAGACATAGCTGCATACAAATCAGTATAAGTAATGGTGATTTTTCAAATGCAACCACACTCGATGTCTCCATACTGTAGGTGCACATAGAAAATGCAATGCTGAGTATGATAATGTCGTAGTCGTTTCTTCAGTAAAAAAAACGCTTACCTTTTCCATTCGCTTTATTAATTTGCTGCGTGTCTTTTCCTGTCTGTCCGTAAGCTGACCTCTGTAGGTTTGCCACGTGATCTCATCTGCCTCATCCTAAGATATGAAAACATGTTCAGTAAAAAAACAAGGGCCATCATAACCAATTAAAAAAGAAAAAATCTCTAAACATGTATAATTATGCAACTGAAACTTGGGAACAGTTGGTTTCTCACCAAAAAAATGGAAAGGCTCCATACGATTGATAACTAATGTAAGATTCTCAATATTCACAACCAAATGCTTGTAAAAACAAAAAACTAACCTCCCCGTCTTCTTCAGGTGCATCCTCAGACATACCCCATGAGATCCCATCTGCTAAAGCTGCTTGAGTTTTCGCTCGTAAAAGGGAAGCTTCACGATCAACCATGTTTTGCCGAATCTTAGCATCACGGAGTTTCTGCATATCTTTTTCCTGTTACATAAGACAAACAAGTAAATACAAGACTCACACAACTCTGAATATGGGGAGGTTGACTCTGTTCAATGATGTATATCCCATTTGTGTTTTCCATTTCAACAAAAGCACAAATCTCTACTCCTAGAAAAGACCCAGTTGGTGATGATGGTGTGTGTCTGCCATCCATCATTTCTGACCATTTGATCTGCAACTAACAGATGTGAAGTAGGCTGTAGTATTTTTGTGAGAAGAGTCGAAGACCCCGCCACTCTGCTCCACATTTGCAGAAAACTCCTTAGTCTCTCCCCAGTCGGTTTGTCCCAAGCAAGTCGGGGTAGGCTAGAGATAAGAGGCATAAAATTGGGTGAAACCCAACATATTTTTTAGTGATCTATACCAAAAACAGGGTGATTTTTTTTTCAAGTTTGTGAACATGTATTAGTCTATTTTGAATCGATTCTAACGCACAGGCACTTTGCTAGTTGGGAAAAATAAACTGTATGTTGCATCATCACTATAACTTTGAATAAGATGTGAATGCAGCAGCAAGCTAGCAAATACTTCAGAAATCAAATATGGCATAGTGGCAGATGAGCCAACTGAAGGAGTTTCAGAATCTTACTGGAGGCATCAGCTCAGACGGTCCTTGAAAAATGTACAAACGTGATGATCTGGTAAATAGAAAGAGTGAGCAAAATTCAGTCCAAATTTACTGGGTGACAAGAGCACAAATGAATACAACAGTAGTGCCATTTTATTCATTTCTTCAATTGCTTGTTTGATATTTCGTTTTCAGTTTCAGGGCATTTGTTAAACTAACAACAATGCAGTAATATTCCTACTAGATCAGTTTTTAGAATATGCATGAGGCTCGACATCTTTTCATTCAACTTTCCATCAGATGTAGTTAATTAAGTCAATTATAAGTAACCATATGATTTACTATGAAAAAATAAAAGTTAAGCTTTCTTTTGAAGCCATGAACTCATTGCCAACAGTTTGCTAATGTTACTGTTTCACAACGGTTGCCAATGCCAAACATCATTATTAATTTATAAAGGAAAAGGCTAGTCCATAATAAGCAGGTTATGAAATGAACAGATTTAAGGCTAGAAACCTAAAAATTCTGTCAGATGGAAGAACACAATTTGCAAATAATTGAGCACCAGAAAGCAATTTGTTGCAATATCTGCTAGAAATGATGCACAACATTGTCTGGCTGACAAACTTACTGCCCAAATCGAATTACATCTCCAACATGAATCGGTGTGTACATCTTCTTCTTGACCTGTTAATTAAATATATGACATCAAAACAATATTCTTGCCTTCATCAGAACGGTAGTTATGCTATTGTGAACCAACAAGCACAGCAACATTGGCAAGCTAATACAAGGTTCCTTTTGTGGGGGGAAAGGATGTTACAGCCTTACAGGAATAGCCCAAAAGCAAATTAGCTCAGAAAGGCAGAAGTGTATTAAGCATGAAAAGAACAATGGATACACAAGCAACTCTTTTGTTATTTCTAATATCAGAAAATGGCAGATATCTTTTCCCCAGTTTATAGTGTGACTCAGCAAGCCAAAGGTAGATGGATGTACACAATTACAACAGAATAAAAATGCCATCAGCACATTGCAGTGCTTTTTAAAACAAAATAGTATGAACAATGATGCATTCTGCGTCATATTGACGCTCTTCTCCTTAACACAAAAACGTGTGTTCGAGAAACAATGAACAATAAGGTGCATACATGAGAAGAGGACACATAGTTGCATGGTATCAACATTTTCAAACAAACATATTAGAAGTCCTGGATGAATTGGAAATATTCAGTTCTGCTCTGAAGTAAGACAAAAGGAAAGAGACTATGCCTGAGTTTTGTTGATGGAAGAACCATGTGTGCTTCCAAGATCGTAAGGAAAAACCTGCCCATCATTTCTAAACTGCAGAACTAAAATAACACAAAAGAAGTCATAAGTGTGGCGCATAAGACTTACCAAGAAAATATTATATATCATTATTATGTAGTGCTGAATGCTTGGATCCTATAATTACCATCTCTGGTTCATGAACAATAAATAATTATCACATGTCCACAAAACTTGCACTCAGAGGGCAGCGGTGCATGTAGCTCTGGCCACAGGGTCCGGGAAGGGTCCGACCACTTTGGGTCTATAGTACGCAGCCTTTCCCTACATTTCTGTAAGAGGCTGTTCCAGGACTTGAACCCGTGACCTCATGGTCACAAGGCAGCAGCTTTACCACTCCACAAAACTTGCACTCAGAGATTATTAAAAATATAATGAAAGATGATAAAACAAAGTGAACAATTACTCATAAGAGAACACTTTATGTAATGATACATATAGTACATGGCATACTTATGCAAGAAAAAACAACTGCAGAACTTCAATACAGTTAACCACGTGCATATACTTTGTGACCTCTGCCAAAACAACATGGACAATGCACTACACATAGAAGTCCTTAAGACAAATTAGTGGAAGAATTCCTTCAATTTCGGTGATGGCCAATGTCTTGATTCAACCCTATTTCACCAGCAGGTTATCCATATAACTTTACTAATTAATAAACAGCTTTTCTAAGTCAAATACTACCCTCTGAAGAAAAGGATTATTTACAGCAAAGTTTCACGGTTCCCTGAATATCATCCCCCCATATGTTCATGAAAATCTTAGCACCATATCATCCCCCATATGTTCACTGACATCCCAAATGTTCAGAATATCAGCAACCAGTTTCCAGCCAACTATCCGATGAATCAGTAAAAAGGTGACTAAGTATATTGCTTCAAACAAAATTCCAACTTCTGTTTGAAAACTGCAAGCATCCTGACATCTAGTTAATGTAATGGAGCTGACTGAGATGGGGTGGCGGTTTACAGACGACCTTCCTTGATGTGAGAAGTATTAGTAATTGCTTCCGTTTCGAACTGAAAAGGTCTACTAAAAACTAACTCTGCACTTAGTAACTAGATTAGCTGGAGTTTGAATTTTGGTTCTAATGTTCTATCTGTGGCATAGTTGACAAGAGCATCCGTTTCGAAAAATACTTGACAAGAGCATGCCGAAAATGAATATACCTGCATGAAAACGGGAAATGGTGGGATGCTCCAGCATGAAATCGCATAGATCAATTCGGCCGAACATGTAAGCTCCTTTCTTGGACCTGCGATATGTAATGCCAGTCACTTCACCAACCATATCTAGGAAATTAAGTAGTCCAGCTAATTTCTAAATGTAAGAAATTTTAGAGATTCTAATACTGACTACATACAGAGCAAAATGAATGAATCTACACTCTAAAATACGTCTAGATACATCCGTATGTAGTCTATATTGAAATCCCTAAAAGGGCTTATATTTAGAAACGGAGGGAGTAGCAGACAACGTCATGAACTTTGAATGTGAAGGTCTCAAAATCCACATATAACACAATGCATTGGATTGAAACATGAAATATGTAGCTATGCAAGTACTAATTTCACGCGACCAAACCATGAGTGATTCTAGAAATAAAAATAAGTCACTATCAACCGTTTGCACTAGGAACCACGCATTGCCCTTCTCCACTCCTATCGTACATGAGCTAGAAACCCCAGAGGAATCAGAGTAAGCAGCCCCACAGCAAGACGAGAAACGCACGAATGCTGGTGCAGAGACAGCAACTCACACATCAAGATTTTCGAAGATGCGGCCTTCCTTGAGCACCTCGAGGAAGAAGGGGTGTTCCGGGGCGGCGCTCCAGTCGGGGATGGCATATGGTGCGCGCGGCCGCGGCTGCTGCCGCTGCTCTGGCGGCGCCTCCTCGGCCATCTCGGTGTCGCCACCGGGGTTCCTTTCCTCCCCCGCCGACGAGTCGCTAGGGCTGGGGTTAGCGCTCCCGTCGGCCGACAATTCAGACTCCGACGATGGAGGAGGAGGCGATGCCTCCGCCTCCGGCTGCGGCGAGGGTCTTGGTGGCGGTGGAGGCGGCATAGAGGAGGAGGGGCTCGGTTTAGCACTCCCGTCCACCTCGGCCATCGAGGCGTCAGGCCTCGGCGCGGCCTCCGCCTCCGGCTGCGCCGACGGGGCAGGTGGCGAGGGTTTGGGGGGCGGCGGAGGCGGCATGGAGGAGGCGAAGGGGTTAGGGTTTCGGGGCGGGGGCGGAGGCATAGTAGGGTTCATGGCCGTGTGCGGGAGCGTGAGAAGTGGAGACGAAAGGAGGGGAAGGGGACGACGGCGAGGAGGAGGTGGGGATGAACAGCGGAGCGGAGCTGGGTCGGTGATCTGGGCAAACGGACGGGGAAGAAGGGGGGCAGCAATCCTCGCCGTTGGCGAGAGAGATGTGCTGCGCAGGTGGAGCTCTCAGCCAAGCGCAATCTTGGCCGTTCGTTTTCCGTTCGGCGTCCAGGATTAGCTAGTGCCAGAGTTACATGTGACCAGTTTGAAACATCCCTACACCATCGGCCCACCGCTTATTCTCTCCCTCCCTTTCCGTCTCCTCCTTTCCTCTTCCTTCAGCTGGCGAATTGTGCACGGCTCTTATGTCGTCGGAGAGGAAGGGGAGAGTGATCCCTCTGTAGATTGCCGTAGTGGTGCTTATAGGAGGCGGATGCCTAGACTTGCCGTCACGGCGCCTGGCACTGTGCCAATGGGGTGTTGGAGGTTGACGAAGGCAAGTCGCGGGTAGATATCCACTGTGATGCTCCTCCCAGCCACGGTGCTCCTTCGGTGGGAGCCAAATGTGGGGGGAGATGCCTTCTTCATCACCCTCTAAATAAGCTCGCAGGATCCTCGGATATGGAGCTCGGTCTTATTATTCTTTGCTTCCCTCTGAGCTACCGTCGTGGTGGACGAAAAGAAGTGGAGGGAGGGGATCAAGCCGCCGATGTACCATCCATGTTCGTCTTTGGAGCTCAATATCAGTAGCACCTATGAGGAAGCTACAGCGCAGATCCGGGCTCTTTGTAGTCCTCAACGACATGTAGCTGCATCTCCTAGTCGAAGGGCGTCCATCCGAAGCTCTAGCAATCAATGTTGGCTCCTTTCTTTCCACCAAGTCATTAAGCCAAAAGGGAGGCGGCTATGTTGGTGCTTCAACCTACTTTTTAAGTGTTTCGTTGATGGTGAGCCGTCCAAGTGATCTCATCCTCTCGTGGTGGTGGGATCCGGTCAAGGCTCAAGCCGTGCGACAAGGACTCAATTGCTTTTTAGTTTGGTCTTCTGGGATCTAGTTCGCAAAGTGTCTGAATTGAGAGTACTTTACTATTGGGTACATTCGTATAATGTTGCATGTTTATCCAATATAACTCTGGGTCTTCTGGGCCCTTCCTAAGTTGAGAAACGCCATCGGCGCAATATACTATATCGTACATGAATTCGAGCGAGTCCTTGAAGGACAATTCCAACGAATATCTTTCCTGTCTATCTAGCAAATAAAGGTGTCGATACTAGTATTTAATTCTCATATACACTAAAAGTTACACATCATGAATATGACTCAACTAAACTGTTGGGGAACGTAGTAATTTCAAAAAAAATCCTACGCACTCGCAAGATCATGGTGATGCATAGCAACGAGAGGGGAGAGTGTTGTCTACATACCCTCATAGACCGTAAGCGGACGCGTTATGACAACGCTGGGTTGATGTAGTCAGACGTCTTCACGACCGCCGCCGATCCTAACACGAAATGCAGCACCTCCGCGATGCGCTGCGTTACATTTCCGGTGATGTCCCATGAACTCACGATCCAGCAGAGTGTCGAGGAAGAGCTTCGTCAGCACGACGGCGTGATGACGCTGATGATGAAGCTATCGGCGCAGGGCTTCGCCCAAACACTGCAATGATATGACCGAGGTGGATTATGGTGGAGGGGGGCACCGCACACGGCTAAGAGATCAAGGATCAACTTGTGTGTCTATGGGGTGCCCCCTGGCCACGTATATAAAGGATGGAGGGAGGAGGAGGCCGGCCCTCATAGGGCGCGCCCAAAGTGTGAAGTCCTACTAGGACTAGGGAGTCCTAGTAGGATTCCACCTCCCACATGGAATAGGAAAAAGGGAAGGGAGAAGGAGAAGGAAGGAAGGGGGCGCCCCCTTTCCCTAGTCCAATTCGGACCAGCCCATGGGGAAGGGGCGTGGCCACCCTTGAGGCCTTTCTCTCCTTTCCCGTATGGCCCATTAAGGCCCAATACGAATTCATGTAACTCTCCGGTACTCCGAAAAATACCCGAATCACTCGGAACCTTTCCGATGTCCGAATATAGCCTTCCTATATATCGATCTTTATGTCTCGACCATTTCGAGACTCCTCGTCATGTCCCCAATCTCATCCGGGACTCGGGACAAACTTCGGTCATCAAATGACATAACTCATAATACAAATCGTCACGGAACGTTAAGCGTGCGGATCCTACGGGTTCTAGAACTATGTAGACATGATCGAGACTCATCTCCAGTCAATAACCAATAGCGGAACCTGGATGCTCATATTGGTTCCTACATATTCTACAAAGATATTTATCGGTCAAACCGCATAACAACATACGTTGTTTCCTTTGTCATCAGTATGTTACTTGCCCGAGATTCGATCGTCGGTATCCTCATACCTAGTTCAATCTCGTTACGGCAGAAATCTCTTTACTCGTTCGGTAATGCATCATCCATAACTAACTCATTAGTCACAATGCTTGCAAGGCTTATAGTGATGTGCATTACTGAGAGGGCCCAGAGATACCTCTCTGATACTCGGAGTGACAAATCCTAATCTCGATCTATGCCAACTCAACAAACACCATCGGAGACACACAGAGAGCATCTTCATAATCACCCGATTACGTTGTGGACGTTTGATAGCACACAAAGTGTTCCTCCAAAGATTCGGGAGTTGCATAATCTCATAGTCATAGGAACATGTATAAGTCATGAAGAAAGCAATAGCAATAAACTAAACGGTCAAGTGCTAAGCTAACGGAATGGGTCAAGTCAATCACATCATTCTCTAATGATGTGATCCCGTTGATCAAATGACAACTCGTGTCTATGGCTAGGAAACGTAACCATCTTTGATCCAACGAGCTAGTCAAGTAGAGGCGTACTAGTGACACTCTGTTTGTCTATGTATTCACACATGTACTAATTTTTCGGTTAATACAATTCTAGCATGAATAATAAACATTTATCATGATATAAGGAAATATAAATAACAATTTTATTATTGCCTCTAGGGCATATTTCCTTCAGTCTCCCACTTGCACTAGAGTCAATAATCTAGTTCACATCGTCATGTGATTTAATACCAATAGTTCACATCGTCATGTGACCAACACCCAAAGGGTTTACTAGAGTCAATAATCTAGTTCACATTGCTATGTGATTAACACCCAAAGAGTACTGAGGTTCCTATGCAAGTTGATTCTTGTTCCCATAAGTTGTTTGCTCACAAAATCCCTATGCATAGGAAGTGGGTTAGACTTAAATGTGCTAGTCATATTCTTCATGATGCTCTCTTTGTGTTTCAATTCTTATCTTTTATGCGAGCATCATTGATATCATCATGCCTAGCTAGGGGCATTAAACGTTAGCGCTTGTTGGGAGGCAACCCAATTTTATTTTAGTTTCTTGCTTTTTGGTTCTGTTTAGTAATAAATAATCCATCTAGCTTCTGTTTAGATGTGGTTTTATGTTTTAATTAGTGTTTGTGCCAAGTAGAACCTTTGGGAAGACTTGGGTGAAGTCTTTATGATCATGCTGTAAAAAACAGAAACTTTAGCGCTCATGATATTAGCTAAAACTTTTTACTGGAGAGTGCTATTTAGTTTATTCTTTTTGCAGATGATTACTAGACAAATTCCTCAGGTCCACCAATTTATTTTAGAATTTTTGGAGTTCCAGAAGTATACGTTTGATACAGATTACTACAGACTGTTCTATTTTTGACAGATTCTGTTTTCAGTGTGTTGTTTGCTTATTTTGATGAATCTATGGCTAGTAAAATAGTTTATAAACCATAGAGAAGTTGGAATACAGTAGGTTTAACACCAATATAAATAAAGAATGAGTTCATTACAGTACCATGAAGTGGTGTTTTGTCTTCTTTCGCTAACGGAGCTCCACGAGTTTTACATTAAGTTTTGTGTTGTGAAGTTTTCAAGTTTTGGGTAAAGATTCGATGGACTAGGGAATAAGGAGTGGCAAGAGCCTAAGCTTGGGGATGCCCAAGGCACCCCAAGATAATATTCAAGGATAACCAATAGCCTAAGCTTAGGGCATCCCCTCTTTCGTCTTCGTTCATCGGTAACTTTACTTGGAGCTATATTTTTATTCACCACATGATATGTGTTTTGCTTGGAGCGTCATTTTATTTTCTTTAGCTTTGCTTGCTGTTTGAATAAAGTACCAAGATCTAAAATTATTAAATGTTAGAGAGTCTTCATATAGTTGCATAATTATTCGACTACTCATTGATCTTCACTTATATCTTTCGGAGTAATTTGTTGTTTGCTCTAGTGCTTCACTTATATCTTTTAGAGCACGGTGGTGGATTTGTTTTATAGGAACTTTTGATCTCTCATGCTTCACTTAGATTATTTTGAGAGTCTTAAATAGCATGGTAATTTTCTTAAATATTCCTAATATGCTAGGTATTCAAAAATAGTAAAAACTTTCTTATGAGTGTGTTGAATGCTAAGAGAAGTTTGATGCTTGATAATTGTTTTGAGATATTGTCGGTGTAGTGAAAACCAGGGCTACACTAACCGTCGGGCTGTTGGGGAACGTTGCAGAAAATTAAAATTTTTCCTACGGTTTCACCAAGATCCATCTATGAGTTCATCTAAGCAACGAGTCATGGGAGAGAGATTGCATCTACATACCACTTGTAGATCGCGTGCGGAAGCGTTCACTAGAACGTGGATGATGGAGTCGTACTCGATGTGCTCCAAATCACCGATGACCGAGTGCCGAGCGGACGGCACCTCCGCGTTCAATACACGTGCACGGACGGGAGGCGTCTCCTCCTTCTTGATCCAGCAAGGGAAGGAGAGGTTGATGATGATGGCTCAAGCAGAAAGACAACGTGGCGTGGTGGTGGTGGAGCAGACCCAGATTCGGCAGGCTTCGCCAAGCACGTGGCGGAGGAGGAAGAGGTGTAGCGGTGGGAGGGAGGCGCCAGAGTTTGGGTGCGGCTGCCCTCCCCCCTCCCTTTATATAGGCCCCCAAGGCGCCGCCTTGGGGATCCCATCTCCCAAGGGGCGGCGGCCAAGGGGTGGAGTGCCCCCAAGGCAGTGGGCGCCCCACGCTAGGGTTTCAACCCTAGGCGGGAGGTGGGCCAGGGGCGCACCAGCCCACTATGGGCTGGTTCCTCCCACTTCAGCCCATGGGGCCCTCCGGGATGGGTGGCCCCACAGGTGGACCCAGGACCCTTCCGGTGGTCCCAGACAATACCGGGTGACCTCAAACTTTCCCCGATGGTCGAAACAATACTTCCTATATATAATTCTTTACCTCCAGGACCATTCCGAACTCCTCGTGACGTCCGGGCTCTCATCGGGACTCAACAACATTCGTTTACTGCATACTCATATTCATACAACCCTAACGTCACCGAACCTTAAGTGTGTAGACCCTACGAGGTTCGGGAGACATAGACATGATCGAGACGGCTCTCGGGCAATAACCAACAGCGGGATCTGGATACCCATGTTGGCTCCCACATGCTCCTCGGTGATCTCATTGGATGAACCACGATGTCGAGATTCAAACAATCCCGTATACAATTCCCTTTGTCAATCGGTATGTTACTTGCCTGAGATTGATCGTCGGTATCCCAATACCTCGTTCAATCTCGTTATCGCAAGTCACTTTACTCGTCTTAGTAATGCATGATCCCGTGACCGGACACTTGGTCACTTTGAGCTCATTATGATGATGCACTACCGAGTGGGCCCAGTGATACCTCTCAAGTAACACGGAAAGTGACAAATCGATCTCGATCCGTGTCAACCCAATGCAGACACTTTCGGAGATACCGTAGTGCACCTTTATAGTCACCCGATTCACGTTGCCAGACGCTTTGGTACACCCAAAGCACTCGTCACGGTATCCGGAGTTACACGATCTCATGGTCTAAGGAAGAGATACTTGACATTGGAAAAGCTCTAGCAAAGCGAACTACACGATCTTGTGCTATGCTTAGGATTGGGTCTTGTCCATCACATCATTCTCCTAATGATGTGATCCCGTTATCAATGACATCCAATGTCCATAGTCGAAACCATGACTATCTATTGATCAACGAGCTAGTCAACTAGAGGCTCACTAAGGGACATATTGTGGTCTATGTATTCACACGTGTATTACGATTTCCGGATAATACAATTCTAGCATGAATAAAAGACAATTATCATGAACAAGGAAATATAATAATAATCCTTTTATTATTGCCTCTAGGGCATATTTCCAACAGTCTCCCACTTGCACTAGAGTCAATAATCTAGTTACATTGTGATGAATCAAACACCCATAGAGTTCTCGTGTTGATCATGTTTTTTTGCCCATGGAAGAGGTTTAGTCAACGGATCCGCGACATTCAGATCTGTATGCACTTTGCAAATTTCTATGTCTCCATCTTGAACATTTTCACGGATGGAGTTGAAGCGACGCTTGATGTGCTTCGGTCTTCTTGTGAAACACGGGGCTCCTTGGCAAGTGCAATAGCTCCGGTGTTGTCACGAAGAGTTTGATCGGCCCGACGCATTGGGTATGACTCCTAGGTCGGTGATGAACTCCTTCACCCAAATTGCTTCATGCGCTTGCCTCGAGGCTGCCATGTACTCCGCTTCACATGTAGATCCCGCCACGACGCTCGCTTGCATTGCACTACCTAACTCGCTCCACCATTCAACATATACACGTATCCGGTTTGTGACTTAGAGTCATCGGATCCGTGTCAAGCTTAGCGTCGACGTAACCCTTTACTGACGAGCTCTTCGTCACTTCCATAAACGAAACATGTCCTTTGTCCTTTTCGGTGTACCAGGATATTCTTGACCAATCGTCCGGTGTTCCTTGCCGGGATTACTTTTGGTACCTTCCTACCAAACTTACGGCAAGGTTTACATCAGTGCGGTACACAGACATGGCATACATAATAGATCCTATGGCCGAGGCATAGGGGATGACGCTCATCTCTTCTTTATCTTTTGTCAGGTTCGGGCATTGAGCTGAGCTCAATCTCACACCTTCCAGTACAGGCAAGAACCCTTTCTTGGACTGATCCATTTTGAACTCTTCAAAATCTTATCAAGGTATGTGCTTTATGAAACACCTATGAGGCATCTCGATCTATCTCTATAGATCTTGATGCCTAATATATAAGCTTGACTTCTCCAAGGTCCTTCATTGAAAAACTTTTATTCAAGTAGGCCTTAATCTTTGTCCAAGAGTTCTATATCATTTCCCATCAAAAGTATGTCATCTACATATAATATGAGAAATGCTTCTGAGCTCCACTCACTTTCTTGTAAACGCAGGCTTCTCCATAAGTGCAGATAAACCCAAACGCTTTGATCATCTCATCAAAGCGAATGTTCCAACTCCGAGATGCTTGCACCAGCCCATAAATGGATCGTGGAGCTTGCATACTTTGTTAGCATTCTTAGGACCGACAAAACCTTAATTTGCATCATATACTCTTCCTTAAGATAACCGCTAAGGAACGCTGTTTTGACGTCCATCTCGCCATATCTCATAATCATAGTATGCGGCAATTGCTAACATGATTCGGACGGACTTAAGCTTCGCTCACGGGAGAGAAAGTCTCATCGTAGTCAATCCCTTGAACTTGCCGATAACCCTTAGCGACAAGTCGAGCTTTATAGATGGTGACATTACCATCCGCGTCCTTCTTCTTCTTCTTAAAGATCCATTTGTTTTCTATCGTCGCCGATCATCGGGCAAGTCTGTCAAAGTCCATACTTTGTTTTCATACATGGATCCTATCTCGGATTGCATGGCTTCAAGCCATTTGTTGGAATCTGGGCCGCCATCGCTTCTTCATAGTTCGAAGGTTCACCGTTGTCTAACAACATGATTTCCAAGACAGGGTTGCCGCACCACTGCAGTGCGGAACATGTCCTAGTGGACCCTCTGAAGTTCGGTAGCAACTTGATCCAAGTACCTTGATCATCATCATTAATTTCCTCTCCGGTTGGTGTAGGCACCATAGGAACATTTTCTGAGCTGCACTACTTTCCGGTTCAAGAGGTAGTACTTCATCGAGTTCTACTTTCCTCCCACTTACTCTTTTCGAGAGAAACTCTTTTTCCGAGAAAGGATCCGTTCTGGCAACAAAGATCTTGCCTTCGGATCTAAGGTAGAAGGTATACCCTATGGTTTCCTTTAGGGTATCCTATGAAGACGCATTTTCCGATTTGGGTTCGAGCTTTCAGGTTGAAGTTTCTTGACATAAGCATCGCATCCCCAAACTTTTAGAACGACAACTTAGGTTTCTTCCCAAACCATAATTCATACGGTGTCGTCTCAACGGATTTAGACGGTACCCTATTTAAAGTGAATGTAGCTGTCTCTAGGCGTATCCCCAAAATGATAGCGGTAAATCAGAAGAGACATCATAGATCGCACCATATCCAATAGAGTGCGATTACGACGCTCGGACACACCGTTCTTACTGAGGTGTTCAGTGAGCGTGAGTTGTGAAAACGATTCCACCTTTCCTCAAGTGTGTACCAAATTGCGTGACTTAAATATTCTGCTCCATGATCCGATCAGAAGAACTTTATTTTTCGGTCACGTTGATTCTCTACCTCATTCTGAAATTCCTTGAACTTTTCAAAGGTCTCGGACTTGTGTTTCATCAAGTAGACATGCCCATATCTACTCAAGTCATCGGTGAGGTGAGAACATAACGATATCCTCCATGAGCCTCAACGCTCATTGGACCGCTTTTACATCGGTATGTATGATTTCCAATAAGTTGGTTTGCTCGCTCCATTGTTCAGGAGAACGGAGTCTTGGTCATTTGCCCATAAGGCATGGTTCGCGTAATGTGTCAAATGATTCATAATCTAGAGACTCTAAAGTCCATCGAATGGAGCTTCTTCATGCGATTGACACCAATGTGACCAATGCTGAAGTGCCACAAGTATGTGGGACTATCATTATCAACTTTACATCTTTTGTTATTCACACTATGAATATGTGTTATATTAAGTTCGAGATTCATTAATAATAAACCATTGACCATAGAGCATGACCATAAAACATGTTTCTCATATAAATAGAACAACCATTATTCTCGGATTTAAATGAGTAGCCATCTCGCATTAAACGAGATCCTCGATACAATGTTCATGCTCAAACTTGGCACTAAATAATAACAATTATTGAGGTTTAAAACTAATCCAGTAGGTAAATGTAGAGTGATAGCGTCGAAATGGCGATCACATCGACCTTGGAACCATTCTCGACGCCAAGATCGTCACCTCGTCCTTCGCCAATCTCCGTTTATTCATGACTCTGGCATTGTGAGTTACAAATATGAGCAACCAAGACTTAGATCAAATACCCGGGGAGTTACTACGAAATGCGGTAAGGTACACATCAATTACATGTATATCAAATATACCTTTAGTGTTGCGGCCCTTCTTGTCTAAAGCTAAGTATTTGGGGCAGTTCCGGCTTCGAAGGGCCCTTCCCTTTGCAATAAAAAGCACTGTGTCTCAGGCTTGGGTCCATTCTTTGACTTCTTCCTGCAACTTGCTTATCGGTAGCGGCAACCTCCTTGCCGTCCTTCTTGAAGTTCTTCTTGCCCTTGCCCTTCTTGAACTTAGTGGTTTTATTGACCATCAACACTTGATGTTCTTTCTTGATTTCAACCTCTCACGACTTTCAAGATAGAGAATACTTCGAAATGGTCTTCACCATCCTCCGCATATTGTAGTTCATCACAAAGCTCTTGTAGCTTGGTGGGAGCGATCAAGGATTCTGTCGATGACCGGCCTCGTCTGGAGGTTTATGTCCAAATTGGACAAAGCGGTTGTACAACCCAGACATTTTGAGTATGTGTTCACCTTGGTAACTGTTTTCCTCCATCTTACAACTATAGAACTTGTCGGAGACTTCATATCTCTCGACCGGGCATGAGCTTGGAAAACTAGTTTCAGCTCCTCGAACATCTCATATGCTCCGTGTTGCTCAAAACGCTTTTGGAGCCCCCCGGTTCTAAGTCAGAAAGCATGCCGCATCTAACGAGGGAGTAATCATCGCTGACGAGACTGCCAAGCATTCATAATGTCTTGGTTCTTCCGGATGGGTGCATCACCTAGCGGTGCTTCTAGGACATATTGTTTCTTGGCTGCTATGAGGGATGATCCTCGTGTTAGGACCCGGTCAGAATAGTTCCGCCGCCATCGTCTTTCGACTTGGTTTTCTAGGAACGTTGAAGTTCATGTGTTGACATGAGCGTTGGCCATTTGATCTGCGATATATTTGCAAAGGTTTTAGACTAAGTTCATGATAATAAAGTTCATCTAATCAAATTATTTTAATGAACTCCCACTCAGATTAGACATCCTCTAGTCATCTAAGTGTTACACGATCCTCGAAGTCGACTAGGCGTGGTCCGATCATCACGTGAAGACGGACTAGTCATCATCGGTGAACATCTCCATGTTGATCGTATCTTCCATACGACTCTCGTGGTTCGACCTTTCGGTCTCCGTGTTCGAGGCCATGTCTGCATACATGCTAGGGCTCGCCAAGTTAACCCTAAGTGTTTTGCATGTGTAAAACCTGCCTTACACCCGTTGTATGTGAACGTAAGGATCTATCACACCCGATCATCACGTGGTGCTTCGAAACGGACGATTTTAACTTTAGCAACGGGCGCATGCTTAGGGGAGAACACTTCTTGATATTGTTGTAAGGTGATCATCTTATTTACTACCGCCGCTCTAAGTAAACAAGATGTATAAACATAATAAACATCACATGCAATTATATGGTAGTGACATGATATGGCCAATATCATATAGCTCCATTGATCTCCATCTTCGGGGCTCCATGATCATCTTGAAACACCAAGGCATGACACCATGATCTCCATCATCATGATCTCCATCATCGTGTCTTCATGAAGTTGTCACGCCTAACGACTACTTTCTACTTCTATTATGGCTAACGCCATGAAGCAATAAAGTAAAGTAATTTACATGGCGTTCTTCAATGACACGCAGGTCATACAAAAATAAATACAACTCCTATGGCTCTCGCTGGTTGTCATACTCATCGACATGCAAGTCGTGGATTCCTATTACAAGAACAACATGATCTCATACATCACAATATGTCATTCATCATTCATCACAACTTCCGGCCCATATCACATCACATGACAATTGCTGCAAAAACAAGTTAGACGCTCCTCTAATTGTTGTTGCATCTTTACGTGGCTGCAATTGGGTTCTAGCAAGAACGCTTTTTCTTACCTCACGAATAACCACAACGTGATTTTTTCAACTTCTATTTACCCTTCATAAGGACCCTTTTCATCGAATCCGCTCCAACTAAAGTGGGAGAGACAGACACCACCACCCACCTTATGCAACTAGTGCATGTTAGTTTGCGGAATAGCCGTCTCACGTAAGCGTCGCGTGTAAGGTTGGTCCCGGCCGCTTCATCCCACAATACCACTGAAGCAAGATAAGACTAGTAGCGGCAAGCAAGTTGACAAGATCTCGCCGCCCACAACAAAATTGTGTTCTACTCAGGCAATAGAGAACTACGTGACAGACCTAGCTCATGATGCCAATTTGCTAGAACGCGTTGCGTAAAATTAAAAAATTTTCCCTACGGTTTCACCAAGATCCATCTATGAGTTCATCTAAGCAACGAGTCATGGGAGAGAGATTGCATCTACATACCACTTGTAGATCGCGCATGAAGCATTCACTAGAAGCGTGGATGATGGAGTCGTACCGCCGTGATCCAAATCACCGATGACCGAGTGCCGAATCTGGACGGCACCTCCATCGCTCAACACACGCAGAGACGGGACGGAGGCGTCTCCTCCTTCTTGATCCAAAGCAAGGGGAAGGAGAGGTTGATGATGATGGCTCCCGGCCAAAGACAACGGGCGTGGTGGTGGTGGAGCGGCACTCCCGAGGGGAACCGCCAAGCACGTGACGGGAGGAGGAAGAAGGAGTGCAGGGGAGGAGGCGCAGGAGTTTCGAGGTGCGGCTGCCTCCCCTCCCTTTATATAGGCCCCCAGGGGGCGCCCGGCCCTTGGGGATCCCATCTCCCAAGGGGCCGGCCAAGGGGTGGAGTGCCCCAAGGCAGTGGGGCGCCCCACCCTAGGGTTTCAACCCTAGGCGTGGGCCAAGAGGCGCACCAGCCCACTATGGGCTGGTTCCTCCTCCACTTCAGCCCATAGTCTGGGATGGGTGGCCCACGGTGGACCTCGGACCCTTCCAAGGTGGTCCCAGACAATAACGGTGACCTCAAACTTTCCCGATGGCCAAACAATACTTCCTATATAATTCTTTACCTCCTGACCATTCCTAACTCCTCGTGACGTCCTCGGATCTCATCTCGGGACTTCAACAACATTCAAGTCATCAGACACTCATATTCATACAACCCTAAGCGTCCACTTAACCTTAAGTGCCAGACCCTACATGTCGGGAGAGACACGAGAACATGACCGAGGCGGCTCTCGGGCAATAACCAACCGCCGGATCTCGATACCCATGTTGGCTCCCACATGCTCCTCGATGATCTCATCGGATGAACCCACGATGTCGAGGATTCAAACAATCCCGTATACAATTCCCTTTGTCGATCGGTATGTTACTTGCGAGATTCGATCGTCGGTATCCCAATAACACCTCGCTCAACTTCGCTACCGCAAGTCACTTTACTCAGACTGGTAATGCATGATCCCGTGACCGAAACTTGGTCACTTTGAGCTTCATTATGATGATGCACCACCGAGTGTTCAAGGTGATACCTCTCCGTAACATCTGAGTGACAAATCCCAAATCTCGATCCGTGTCAACCCAACGACACTTCGGAGATACATTGTAGTGCACCTTTATAGTCACCCGATTCACGCCAGACGTTTGGTACACCCAAAGCACTCGTCTGACGGTCCGGAGTTACACGATCTCATGGTCTTGAAGGAAGAGATACTTGACATTGGAAAAGCTCTAGCAAAGCGAATCTACGATCTTGTGCTATGCTTACGATTGGGTCTTGTCCATCACATCATTCTCCTAATGATGTGATCCCGTTATCAATGACATCCAATGTCCATATAGTCGGAAAACCATGATTATCTATTGATCAACGAGCTAGTCAACTAGAGGCTCACTAGGGACATATTGTGGTCTATGTATTCACACGTGTATTACGATTTCCGGATAATACAATTCTAGCATGAATAAAAGACAATTATCATGAACAAGGAAACATAATAATAATCCTTTTATTATTGCCTCTCGGGCATATTTCCAACACGGGCATGGGCCACGACTGTATGCAATTACACTAAAGAGGATCCATCTTCACCGACAAGCGCTACATCGGCAAGCAAGACTCGAGCCACCTTCCCGCAAGGAGCATCACGCCTGTCGTGGAGGGCAGGAATACAAAGGCAAAAAAGAAATAGCTGGGCTCGAGAACCAGAAGACAAGACTGTATGCAAGACTCCTTGAGGAGGATGCCTGACGAGGCCCGGCAAGGCCCCTTGCGAAGGCAGGCCGCAATAGCGGCAAGCCTCTTGCCGTGGGCGCTCACAAGGCCCGGCAAGACCCTTGGAAGATCAAAAGGCCGCGACAAGCCCTTGCAGGGACATCGGTGGGGCCTTGAGCCCACACCTACCAAAGACTTTCCACCGCCCCCATGGTTTGCCGGCTCAACCCCGGTGACGGCGCCAGCGTGGCGACGTCAGGCGGTCTCTACCGATCCGACCAAGCTCCTGCGTGGTGGCATGCAAGTCTTCTGAAGACTCGCCACCAAGGCCAATGACAAAGCAACCAGCCAGCGTGGCGCTTCTCGCCTCGTCATTCAGACCGTCGAGCGAGGCGAGCGGCGGTTGAGACGAGCTTCCTTGCCGTTCCAGATAAAGCAAGAGGGCATAAGCGAAGCAAGCATTGAATACGCTTTGTCTGCGATGTCGGTGCGATAAGCTTGTACTTGAGATACCTTCACCTCCCGTGCGGCTTGTGGCGACCCTTTAACATATAAATGGAGGCCCGAGGGCATCTCTTGTGGGAAGGGGGATGGGTCCGGGACCCTCAAAGGATTCTTAGCTTTTTTGGAGCTCCTCACGCCTGGTTGCTAGTTCAAGAACATGGATAAACAAACCACCAAAGGTGAGTAGGGTTTTACGCATCCTCGCGACAGAACCTGGATAAAGAAACCGTGTGCTATCTCTTTGATCCGCTCTTCTCACGACCCCGCCCCCGCAACCGTAGTAGGGATTCTTGTGATCCCTTAAATAGGTGTCGTTCCCACGCCGACATCTTTGGCCTTGGTACTGGTAGAAAGCGCCAATTGTGAGAATCCGGTCTAGCAGTTGTAGCCAATTTGTTCTTCATCTCATGGCTCCCAAGAAGAAAGGACGTCCGAAAGAAACGGCCAGGGCTGACAGCAGGCTAAAAAGTCATCGCGAAACTTTAGATATTTCCTTTTTATATAAGGTTATCCCTTAGAGATCTCGTTCTTTGTATGGAAAACCTGCGACGCAAAGGCCCTCGCGATTGGCGGCGCCCTTGTTACCATTTGATGCCTTTCAGCGGCTCGGCGGCTGCGTCGAGAGTGGCGAGGTAGCCTTCCGAATTGAAGCTCTATTACTAGTCAAATCGA